>CM065702.1:39260991-39281307 GCA_017654935.2 Phymorhynchus buccinoides | reverse complement strand
TAGAGAGAGAGAAGAGAGAGAGAGAGAGATAGGGAGCCAAATAAATCGAGAGAGAGAGAGAGGAGAGAGAGAGGAGAGAGAGAGAGAGAGAGAGAGAGACCCAGAGAGAGAGAGAAGAGCGAGAGACTCAGAACATTTTTAATGATTAGGCCATCTGCCCTTATCAAGAAGGGGAGGTGAAGGGAAGGGGTGTTGGTGTAGATACATAGAAAAGGGAAAAGATAAAATAAACATAAAAAGTAAACAATAAAAAGCAAACAATTTTGATCCGAGATCCCAATCAAAAATAAACCAATCCAAAAGCAACACACCGCAAGGCATAAGAAAGGGAAGTGGTAAGAACAATACATAAATGGTATGAAGTACTACGAGCAGCGACATAAACTATTGTGAGCTGTTTGTATCTTACATTAACAAAAATTACCACGTGCAATAATTAAATGAGGAATGGAGGGAGGAAATAATTTAATAATTATACACATTTCATTTCTTCTATGTGTCTCGCACGCGCACACGCGCACATACACTTACACTTACACACACACACACCCACACACACACTCAACACACACACACCACAACACGTTCGCACACATCAACGCACGCACGCAAGCACAATATGTCAATACATAATGAACCCATCTTAGTAGTATAAAAAGTGTACCATCAGTGAATCGCATTCCTCAAGGATTCGTATCGTTCACATTTCCTCCACGGGGGGGTCCGTGCATGCAGCAGCTTTTCAAGGCTTTCTTTTTGCTCTCTCGTTTTTTCTAGTCGTATTGTTTGGGAAACAGTAAGAGAAGATGGTTATCATTTGATGAACACAAGCCAATGCAACCTCAAAGTTCGGGGGGCGTACTTTACTTTTGAACAGCCGAATATCGATAGGTTGGCATATAAAACAAAATATCAATACAACAAATAATAAGACGAAGCCTTTTTCAAAAAGCCACTCAAAAGATACAGCGAGCATAAAAATACAAAGAGCACGCGTCTTAACTGTTAACTTACTCTGAACTGCTTTAAACATTTTACATTATGACTTATATTCACTTATTTTTATATTGAAGGCTTAAATGGGTGGAGGGAATGGGTAAAGCAAGATATACACACCACACAATGTATGTTGCCCTTCATCTGACATATGGAATACTAGTATTTCTTACAGCAAATGCTTTAGACAAATATAGAGCAAGTTTGAAACAAATTCTTGTGTCAGAGAGTATCAAGGTAAGTTTGAAGGCATTTGGGTGGGCATAATATTTGTTGGGAATGTACATTTCTCTTAGTTGCTTATATCGTGGACACACTAAAATAAAATGTAATTCTGATTCAGGGGTGTTGGGACAAAATGGGCAGTCAGTTTTTCTTTCTGTCTTGAAGTATATTGACCTATGTTTTTAGTTGAGAAACTCCTAGTCTGACTCGTGTTAGGTGCTTTCTTAATATGGGATTTTTAATGACACATAAATAATGAGGAGGGCCCTGCAAGGTTCGGAATGTTGAATACAACTGAAATCGTTCTTTTGAAACAACAATGGAGTCAAGATCTTGGATATGGCAATCGATCAATCTTTGTTTAAAGGTGGATACAAACATCCTAATGTTTTCTACACCTTGATTCTCCCACACAAATCCAAAACCATATTTATATAAAGTATACATAATCTTAGTTACCCAATTCGTCTTACCATTACAATGAAGTGTGCACAACATGTTACATGATTTCTTTGGAATGCGGTTTTCGTCCATCTGAGTAAGTTTCTGCCAATATTTAATACATTTAGTGTAAGTTTGAACATGAAGAGGGTATCGATTAGATTCACAGTATATTAAGGCACTGGGTGTTTTGATGCTGATATCTAATAGACGTTTAATTGCAAGCGGGTGTATTCTTTCAATAGCTGTATGGTCTGCAGTTAGGCCCCACACTTCCGAGCCATATGACAAAATGGGCTGAATTTGAGTATCAAAACTTTTGAAAAACAATCTTGGGGAATTTTTCTCCCCCTAATGACCAAAGAAACCTATAAAGAATTCCAAACATGGACAAATTCCACTTTTTCCTTCCTTGCTTTCATTTGCCATCTCTCATCAAGTGAATATGTAAAAGGTTAAAAAACAAAAAACCCCAGAGACGAAAAAAATTATACTCACCTAATATTATTTATATTGATTTAGCGAATTTCCAATTGAACCCATCCATAGAACCATTTTTCTCTAGAAGCAATGTGACCCCCCTTTCTAAATACTACTATCTTTGATTTATCTTGATTAACAGTAAGTTTAAGCCTGCAAGCTGGAGAGAGAGAGAGAGAGAGAGAGAGAGAGAGAGAGGAGAGAGAGAGAGAGAGAGAGAGAGAGACAGTACATGACGGAAGACAGACAGAGAGAGACAGACAGAGACGCAAGATCTATTGATCTGGGAAAAGCATGCGCACGCGCACACGCACACACACACATACGCTCACGCGCGCTAGCACACACACACACACACTTAAGAAAACTGACGAAATGAGTGTGCACACTCATACAAATGCGCGCGTGCAACAACGAAGTGGCACGAACACGCACACGTAGGCCTATATCATGTCCAGTCGACCCTCATGCAAGCATGGAGTTAACGGGGCAAATTACTCATCAAAGGGGGCACTGTAAGATTTTTTGAAGAGATAGGTTTTGAGGTTATTTTTGAAAGTGAGGATCGAGAGATGGACTGTTGCGGAGACTGACAGGCAAAACTGTTCCAGATTTTAGCGCACTGAAAACGAACAGATCTATGTCCAGCTGACTTTAGATTGTAGTTTGGAAGTTTGAGAAGGTTGTCACTACTAGAATGAAGAGATCGTGAGGGTGCATATGGAGAGGAGCTTTTCTGACAAATAGAGGGGAAGAGAATCATTGTGGAATTTGAATGCTAAGGTAGCCATCTTAATTAAATTCTATACGTGCTGAAATGGGAAGCCAGTGTAACTGTCTGAGGAGGGGTGTAATGTGATCACGCTTTCTCTTCCGGAAAACAAGCCTAGCAGCATTGTTTTGAACTTTTTGCAACAAGGAAATAGATGAGGAAGGAAGGCCAGAGATAACACTGTTACAGCAGTCTAGTCTAGAAAGAACCAGAGAGCGAACGAGATGTGCTGTACTTGCTTCTGAAAGTTAAAGCCTAATTGCAGCGATCCTTCTCAAATGAAAGTTGGAAGTAACGACAGAGAGAAGATATTTGAACATCCATTGACAGAGTTACACTACGCACATCACATCAAGTAACGTATGGCGACATGGACATAACACACAAAGAGACACATGCAGAGAGTCATGACACTACAGATTTCAGATTTCAGAAACTTTATTTAACAAGGATAAGAATTTAGGCTATTCTTCCATTCTGTCCTTGGTCCTAAGCAGGCAACACGTAACTAATACTCTTCCTTCAACGATTTGCCCACCGACCTGGTTTCCACGGCACGCCTTTTTGCGGACGACACAGCCTGCCATAAAGATGTCTCCAGTACAGAAGACCAGCGCCTTGTCCAGCAAGACCTCAACACACTTGCGCAATGGGAAGAACGCTGGAAAATGACGTTCCACCCAGAAAAGTGTATGACGCTGCACATGACAAGGCGCAGAAAGACACTAGCTGGAGACTACACCCTCCATGGACACGTGCTGAAGAGTGTCTCCAGTGCAAAATATCTAGGAGTGACTCTGACCAACGAGTTGAAATGGGACCTTCATGTTAGTAACATCACCAACAAAGCAAACACGATCCTAGGCTTTGTCAGGAGGAACGTGAAGTCGCAAGGCCAAAGCAAGCCCCCCCAACATCATACAAGGCTCTTGTCCGACCTGTTTTGGAATATGCCAGTCCTGTATGGGATCCTACCACAACAATCTGCATTGACTCCATCAAGAAAGTCCAGAGGCGTGCAGCAAGGTGGATCATGCAGGACTACAACAAACCTCCAGTGTTGACAGCATGCTGCAAGAACTTGCTTGGCCTTCACTGCAGGAGAAGAAAAAAAAGGCGCAACTCACCACTCTGTACAAATACAAGGCCGGGCTCCTGAAAATTGAAACCAAACATGCGCCAACTACCAACTGTCAGAAGAAAACAGGACGCCAGACCAACACGCAGGCGTACGACATCCGATTGTGCAGGACACAATACCGTTAGGGAACCTTTCTCCCTCGCACGATCCCGGAGTGGAGCTGCCTCCCGGAGAACATCGTCGCTGCACCGTCCCTGGTATCCTTCGACTCCATGCTTCAGCACCACCTGAAGTGGACCAACGCCCCAGACCCTGGAGGAGAGCCAGCATCAAAGCAGGGCTCTCAGCCACATCCCAGCAATGAAGTCCTGAACAAACGCCCCCACCCCAGTCCCTTCATCCCCATCCCCAATTGCTTTTTACTCCAGTAGTTAGGGATTTGTTTGTTTGTTTTTGTTTGTCCTTTTGGTTGGGGCCTTGGCACTGCCTTATGGAGTGTTTAGGGACTGATTAGTTTCCAGCTTCCTGGGGGCGAACGTGAAAACTAGTGGCTGACGGCAGCTTCCTGTAAATATCCTCCATCCCAGTCCAGAAAAAAAAAAATATGAATTTTTATTTTGTTTGCTGCATCTAATATTTTTCTACTGAACCCAAGTAAATTCAAGTAGACTATGACACTGTGTGATATCTGATTTTTGTTTCTGTCTTTTTTTTTCTCTCTGTCTCTCTCTCTCTCTTTTGCTTTTTCTTTGGTCACCCCCTAAGGTGTGTGCATTTACTTCTATAAAAAAAGAAGCTGGCCACCACAGAAGAAGAAGAAGAAGACTAAAGAAGCATTGAGACCAAACAACAAAATCATAACCAGGAACAACAACAGTAGTAAAATGCAACAATAACATAGCAGGTGGAGCATCAGCATCAACTCCAACAAAAAGCACTGCGAACTATGCAACTATGCAACTATACTACTACTAATACTACTGCTGATGATACTACTACTACTACTACTGTTATTATTACTACTACTACTACTACTACTACCACTTCCACCGCCAATTATTTGTACTAAAGAGAGAGAGAAAAGAGAGAAGGGGTGTACTTGCCCATCGTTTTGGATGCTGACAGTACCGAGTACGGCTTCCGCCTCCTGAGGGAGAGTGCATCTCACCTGGTACTCGGCGTCACTGGCCGAACTGGCGGGGAAATTGGGCCACGCCTTCACCCTTATTTTGTACTTTCCATTGTCCTGCGAGCATGATAGTAATAGTAATAATAATGATAATAATGGTAATAATGATGATAATAATAATAATATTAGTATAATAATAATAATAATAATAATATGATGATGATAATACTAATAATGATGATGATGATGATGATGATAGATGATTAATACTAATAATAATATAATAGTAATAATAATAATAATAATAATTATGAGGATGATAATAATAAGTTCATAATAATAAATAAATAGTCATAATTAATCAATAATAGTCATAATAAATAAATAGTCATAATAATAATCATGATAATAATAGGTCATAATAATAATAATAATAATAATAATAACAAACTCACTGTCTGTCACGAGTTTGCGACATTGTTCTTCTGAACAGACAGAGAAAGGCACCGTCTACCACTCGATCACAAAGGACCCCGAGGTCTTTCTCCTTCTTCTCACCTAAGGGAGACAACCTACTCGTGAAATGCGTGCAACCCGTGTTAGCACTGACCTCTCGCGAGACTCCACATTCAACTTGCGACTTCATGAGCTTTCAACCGGTCGAACGTCACTCCATATTTTTCCTTCAGTTAATCAACATCGCTTCATCGCTTCATCCTTTCTCCTTTTCATCAACTTTTTGCCCTGCACGAGGCATAGACGTGGGGGTAGCGAAGCAACTGCGCTTCGGCTGACATCGTCTCTTCTCTTCATCCTCATCTTCACCCCTTTTTATTTGGTTCCTCATCGTCCTCCCTTCCCCGTCATCGTCCCTGGCGTTCACTGGAGTCCTGGAAGAAAGCTGTGGCCGGTCCGGAACCCCTTCCACCTGCTCGCGCTTACCCCGAGTCCTTGGCGAGACCAGAGCTGCGACTGACTTGTGGGGAGGATTCTTCTTCTTCAATCCGCCACTTGGAAGTTTGGTCAGTAACTTCATATAATTGGTATTGATCCCGTTAAAACTCTTACAAGAACGAGCGCGTAACAATGTAAAGTAGCTAGTTATAGGTTTGCTAACATGTATTTTTGTGTGCGTTTTCTTTGGTTCATTTTCTTATTATTTTCTTGATTTTTGCATAAGGGGCTAAGGAACTGACTGGCTAGTGGAGAGGCCTTTGGGTTGTGACTATTAAACTTGTCAGTTGGATAGGTTTTTGCTCACCAGATCGTAGAACTTTTTGGATACTAACATAAATAGCTAAGAAGTTAAACATACAGCACATAATTTTTTAGAATCTAATGTTTTTGCCTGCCATTGTGTGTTTATTTTGCCGTACAAATCGTTTTTCAGGGGGGGGGGGGGGGGTGCAAAAGCGTATATTGAGAGATTACAACAAGATAACTTCAGAATCCTGACGGAATGCGTAGCACGTACGAACACGATTCCGCGCAAAAGTATATTACTCATGCTGCAAGTTGTCTGTTCGGGGTGTACAACTTGAGACCTCTATTTTTGGGCTGGGTGCAAGGTGTCGGATGACTAGCCCTGGGTATCGCGGCCTATGTCTAACGAGTACCCCGCTGGCACATAGGGGGTGTGAGGCTCGCGATTTTTTTACGCCTGGAAACTTGTACATTATTTATATCTTATTTACTGGTTTAGCTATATTAACCTACTTTTTCAAAATCGCGGCTAAATTGCAGCTTTTTTTTTTTTTCTTTATGTTCTCTTTCTTTATCTTATTAAGCCTCGCGGCTAGGTTTAGCCTTGCTCAGGTATATGACTATTAATTTTTGCCATTTAAATAGATAGATTTAGGTATTAATTAAGAGGACGTTGCAGGCAGAGCGGATACTTTTATAACAGATTATTATTCTATTTTTTTTTTTTGCTTTGGAAGGCACGGCCTGACAAAAACGTTCATCCCGGTATTAATTTTATCTATATTTATTTTATTTTTTTAATATATTTTAATTTAATTTTATTTTCTCTTTTTTAATTACATTGTGGATGTTACTTTGGGGATTTGCCTTTTTTGTTTTTTTTTTTATCTTTTTTATTGTTGAAAAGAGAATGGAAAGGACATCTTGTTATTCCTTATATTTTTATGTTTTATTTTCAGCAAAATTTAAGTGTGGATTCTTGTACCTGAATTTTTTTGTTTTATATTATCTTTTAATACTTTTGCACTTCTTGTTACTTGTTTTTGTTTATTACCTTGGGTTTTATTGGTTTTACATTACGTCCTATTTTATTTCTTTTTTTTTTTTTTTTTGTCTTTTTTATTCTTTTTTTTTTTTTGATATATTTTTTTATTTTTTTTTTTATATTATATTTATATAATCTTCTTAAACTATTTATTAATAAATTAATTGGAAACTTTTTTATGGTACTTGCTTTTTTTATTTTATATTTTCTCTTTTTTACCTTATTAATTATGAGCGATTTTTGTAGTTTTTAATTTTAATAACTTCGTTGACTTTTCTTTTTTCTTACTTTTTTTTTACTGTATCAACTAAATTCTGCCTTATTGAGCTTCCGGTTTATGACTTTTCTTGGTATCTCGAATAACCCTAAAAACCTCTTAACATAACGTCCCCCCACACCATAACCACAAATCCTAACTCCTAACAAGAGAACTAGAACCAGGTTTTGACCGATACTGTTGAGGAGTTTTTGTTTGTCCTCTTTTATTCTTTTTTTTTTTTGGTTTTTTTTTTTTTTATCTTTTTTTTTAGGGGTGTCAGCTTTTTTTTTTTTTTTTTTTTTTTTTTATTTTTCTTCTTTTTTCAATTCTTCGGACGTTCTGCTTCTTGTTTTGTTGGGCAAATATAATTATTGAAAAATTTTGTTGGGACAAACGCCACAATTTGAGTGTCTGCATACAAGATGTGGCGTCCGCAGGTAGTTATACTTACAGTAATTTAGTCTATTCTTACGAGAGACTAGAGAAGTAAGAAGAACCACAACTAAAAACAGTGTTACAAACTAGAATGTATTGCGACGAATAAGTGTGGAACTGGAAGATAATTAAAGGCGTAGTCTCGAGTCGAACTAGTAATGGTGGGGTGGGCGTGTGACTTCAATAACGAGCTGGGGAAACCGTAACGTAGTAAGTCTTTCCACGGGTTCGAGTAAACGAAAATGAATAACTCTGTTAAAGTATGGAGGGTGAGATAGTAAAAGAATGAAACATTGTAAATAATTAGAGAAGAGATACAGTAGATAAACGTACGGGCTTACGATGGAGAAAATAACAAATGAAAAGAGATTCTAGAAATCTAAGTGTGGTGCTGTCAGATCATATACCGGTGCATGATGAGAAAACTGGTAATCATCAGAAGCTGAATAGAGAATAAATAGTGGAGCATAATAATGATAGAGGTCCTCAATAATAATAATAAATAATGGAAATAATACAGATGGGGTGAATCGAGAATACGGGGAAGGGAAAAAGGTGGTGTAGATTCATAAGGGTACTATCGTTGGGGGTAATATATTAAAAGTAGAGTGAGACTAAAGTCTGTTATATATGAGGGTGGGGTCGTCGTAAAAACATTGGAAAAAAGAAGAAAAAAGAAAAAGAAAAAAAAATTGAAGATCAATTTTGCATAATATATAGATTACACATGTTTAAGACTCGAATGCATAGCAGCATAGTCCAACCAAGACATACATCCACATAGAAATACATGCATAAACACATGTGCATAGACGTCTCCAATTACACCTTTTGTTTCTGCTGTTTAAAAAAATTGATACTATCTGCCTACAAATTCTTTTATACCATTGTTCACATATATACGCTTGTTTATATTTTTAACACTAATATAATATATTCATATATACTATATCTTACATCTCAAACTTCATAAATCAGAAGCAGAAAAGAAAAACCATGTATAAATGTCCATTAGCAAGCGTAAGCTACAATTCTATGTAATTTTTAGCACATGCCTCAGTTTCATATAATAGTTTTATGTTTAAAAACTTGATTTAGGCATATCTGAATCAATGATTGAATGACCAAGTAAATAATGCTTTTTTTTTAAAAAGGAAGAAAGAAAGAAAAGAAAAAGATTAAGAAAGAAAGAAAACAAAAATTGGTGCTACCCTCAATCAACTCATGCTAATATTGTTTTTGGTTATAGTATCAAGTGATCCACAAGGGGGGAAAATGACTAAACTTCTTAACTTACTATACCCATGCATCAACATATGTCGGCCTATGCACTTGTGTAAACTTGCATATGTGTGTCACAGATGTGTCAAAAAATGATACAATACAATTTGACATGCATAAAGGCAAAATAGCTGTAATATCTCAAATATAGATACACTTAATGCTTCAAAGCGCTCTTTTAATCAGTCTTTTAAAATGAAACCAATTTGCATGAAAAGTATTGTAATTCATATTTTTCATAGAAATATACTGTTCAGTTACGAATTTCATTTTGAGATATGATTTGAAATGTTGGTATATCGGTAATACTTCATTCATCTTACATATAAAGATTAAAAAAATTGCAAGCAGTATAATGAAATCGAGGACATTATTTGACATTATATTTTTTTCATACCCAAACAGGACAAAGGTTTCGCAAAGAGAAAAGTTGGAGCTATTATCTGTGTTATTGTTAATGTCCAATTCTAAAGCTTCCCAAAAAGGCTTTACATGCACACATTCCCATAACATATGATTAATACTGTCACGTATATTTTTGCAAAAAGAACAATTAGAAGAATTAACAACACTCATACTTGCAAGAATGACATTTGTTGCCAATATTCTATGCAGAATTCTTATTTGGAACCATTTCAGTTTAACTTCTTGTAATTTCTGGGTTTTAACAAATACACATTTCCAATCTATCTCTTTGTTCATTTTTTCATTCCATTTTTTTACAATTATTAAGCTCAGATTTGTCTTTCAACAAGTCATAATAAAGTTTTGTTCCCTTGGGAATGGAATATATTACCTGCAGTGTTCTATGAGCTATCGCATTAGAATTATTGCTGTTTACAATTATACGGAGCTTGGTAATACATTTTCTTATGGCACTGATACACCCATTGTAAGTGACAAAATCTCCATTTACATTATATACTTGTCTAAATTGTTCGAATGTTAAAAATGTACCATCTTCATTCAATAAATCCCTAATGAGAAAAATACCCTTATCAGCCCATCTTCTATAATAAATAGTATTGTGACCTATCTTTACATTTACATTATAGAAAATGGGTTCTACTAGCACATCACTCATTGATTTAACTTGCAGTTTCATACTAAAATTTCTATATGCTTCAAAAACCGAAATCCAAAATTTGCTTAGAGAATGCATCTCTACAGGTAAGCATGTACCCAGTAGCTCCAACTTTTCTACATTTGGGTAAATTGTTGTCATTAGTCTTTTCCATTTATGATTGCTATTTCTTAATCTTCTTATCCAGCTCAGTTTTAATGCTGTTATTAAATCTATTATGTCAGGTATGCCAAGTCCTCCTTCATTTAATACTTTTAACTGCAGTTTTTTTAATTTATTTTATCCTTTTTCTTATTCCAAATGAATTGGAATACCGATGATTGTATTGTTTCTATTAATTGATCGGGTGGATTAGGCAACATCATCCAAAGATGAATAATTTTAGACAAAATTAGTGACTTGAGAACAGCTACTCTGCCCAAAGGTGTTATGTTTCGCTTTAACCATATTTTGTAAAGTGTTCCGACTTCTAAAAACTTTTCCTGTAAATTAAAGACAGTACAATCAGTCAAGTCAGCAGATAACCAGACACCAAGAACTTTGAACCGTGGAGGATTCCACTCAAAATGTAAATGTGACATAAAAGTTTCTTGAGAATTACGTTTGCTTCCTAGCCAAATAGCTGTAGACTTTCCTCTGTTTAGCTGTAACCCAGACTTTTTACCAAGCAATTATATAGTAGTTAGTGCTTCTTCAAATGATTTCTTTGAGCCATCTAACAATAATTCTGTATCATCTGCAAATTGCAAAATTTTATATTCTGTATCTAATATTTTAATCCCAACTATCTTCTCGTTTTGGCGTACCATGCAACCCAAAATTTCCACACAAAGAAGAAACAAGTATGGAGAGATAGGATCACCTTGTCTGCACCCCCTCCAGATTTGAAACCACTGGGATATAACCCCATTTACACAGACTGATGATTTTATGTTTTTATAAAACGTGCTAACCCACTGGCAAATATCTGGCCCAAAACCAAAAGCAGTCATCACTTTTAATATGAATTTCCAGTCTACAGAATCAAACGCCTTTTCAAAGTCCAGGCACAAAAGTAAGCCGGGCATTTGTTTCTTATTTACGTAATCAATCATATCATATATCAATCTAATATTATCACCTATAAAACGATTACATACAAATCCTGACTGGTCTTCGTTTATGATTGAAGGGAGAATAGGCTTGATCCTGTTGGCCACACAAGCAGACCCAATTTTGTACACCACATTTAATAAGGATATGGGTCTCCAATTCTTTAACCTGTCTCTTTCTTTATCAGGCTTGGGTATGCAAATGACTAAACCTTCTTTTTGGGTGGAACAGAGTTCTTGTTTTCTAAATCCGTCATTTAGTGATCTGACAATAAATATTCCTAACTGACCCCAAAATACCTGAAAAAACTCTACTGTAAACCCGTCTGTGCCAGGACTTTTGTTATTCTTCATGTGTTTTAAAGCTACACTGGCTTCATCTAAAGTGATAAGTCCTTCTAGCGAATCCTGTGTTAGCTTTGGTAAGTTTTCAACTAACTCTGTCTAACACTATCTTCTACTTCCCTCTCCCCATACAACTTTTCGTAAAAAGTTTGCACTTCGTTTACAATATCATCAGTGTCTGTAAGTTCGGTTCCATTATCACGTGTAATTTTGTTCATACGTTTGTTAATGAAGTTTCTTGTTTCCAACCCACAGAAATATTTATTTACTTTTTCTCCTTCTGCCACCCATCGAGCCCTTGACCGTAATAAAACACTTTCCATTCTATGTGCTCTGATAGAAACCAGCCTATCTTTATCGCCCTGTAACTGTTGTATTTCTATATCAGTTAAGCAACTCTTTTTTTCTAATGTTTCTATGCTGCTTTCAAGTTGCCTTTCCTGTTTATTTTCGTTATGTTTTTTCATTGTTGCGAATGATATAGATTTCGCTCTGATTTTCATTAAAATGACATCCAAAAGAAGTTGATCTGATATTGTGAATTGAACCTCCGATTTATTTGCCTTTAGTAAAAATTCTGGTAAAGGTCAAGATGTGCCACCCCCCCTACCTATCTCGGTTAATTCTATTTTTCAGTTTTTGACTTTCTTACCATACATAAAGCTGTATTTTAGGAACATTTTTTAGCTAATAACCTTTTTGGAATACTAACCCTATCCCTAACACCTAGCCCTAAACCTAACCCTAGCCCTAAACCTAACCCTAGCCTAAACCTAACCCTACCCCCCACCCTATAAGACGGAAAAACGCCACGAACCACAACTGTGACAAATCGCGGTGTAGTGCAGTACAAAGTGGGGGGTAGGGCTAGGGTTAGGGCTAGGGTTAGGGATAGGGTTAGGATTCCCAAAAAGGTTATTAGCTAATAATGTTCCTAAAATACAGCTTGTATGGTAAGAATCATCATCATCATCAGGCCAGCAGCAGCAGCAGCAGCAGCATAATAATATAATAATAATAATAATAATATAAATACTCATAATACAATGATAATAATAATAATAATAATAATACATAATCATAATAATAATACTGATAAAAGAAAATAAAGAAAAAAACTAACTTAATAATAGTACTATCTAGAAGAAAGACAAAGAACAGAATAGTAATACATAATATATAGTCTAGATATAGAAAATAATAATAATAATAATAATAATACATAATAATAAGACTACATCAATCATCGATCATCTATCTGAGTGCATTATCATCATCATCATAATAATAATAATAATCATAATAATGATAACAACTAGAGGGCTTATTTTTGCCCTTGGAAATCAAACATGACAGGATTATCCCTTCCACCAACGTTTCCCTCCCCTCTTCTGGTTCGTACTTCCAGCTCAATTTTTTTACCGGAAGCGTTGCAACAATACTCTTTAATGTTATTAATACTGAAAATATGAATGTATTCCCTGCAGCCGTTTTCGAATTATTCAATATTAATATTTGGCTATTTTCATCCCCACTTCCAGTTGGTCCTGCCGGTTCGATTTTATACCGTAAGTGTTGCAAAGTAGCTTATGAATAAATACTATAAATATATTCCATGCAACTGATTTCGAGTTATTCGAGATTGAAATGTGGCCATTTTCTGCCATATTTCGGCCAATCACTTTAATATTGCAATTGTGCTATAAGAATGCTGACCTTCAATTTTCCTTCAAAATTAAGGCTCCGAGAATCAGGTGTGTATAGAAAAAATATATTTAAAATTCCAAAAGTGGATAGCAGTGAACGTCTTTTGAAGATCTCAACAAGTACCTTGTCATTACTCTTTAGCATCCAATCACTTAGGGTGTTTAATAATTGAGCTATACATGATCTACCCGCATTGAAACCAATGTGATTATTGGACAGTAGGTTTTCAGAAAGTAAGTGGCTATTTTGAACCATCTGTAATGTTATACCCTCACAAAGTTTATACACGATAGAAGTAAAGCTAACGGGCCTGTGATACCCAGGTTCCCTCTTGCTACCTTTCTTGAAAAGCATGACATTACATACTTTGTTTTTACCTTCCACAGAGAGAGAGAGAGAGAGAGAGAGAGAGAGAGAGAGGAGAGAGAGAGAGAGAGAGAGAGAGAGAGGAGAAACCCAGCCAACATCAAACCAGAGAAACAGATAAACACACATAACGCACACATACAGAGAGATAGAGAAAGAGAGAGAGAGAGAGAAGGAAGAGAGAGAGAGAGAGAGTAAGAGAGAGAGAGAGTGTGTGTGAGAGAGAGAGAGATAGACAGACACACAACACATAGCGCCATAGGACACATACAAGCACACACACACACGCCACTAACACGCCACGCGCACGCACACGCGAAACACAAACACACACAAACACACCACAAACACACACACACACACACACACACACAACCACCACCCCCACCACCACCACCAACAACAACAGAACACCCCCACCACCAACAACACCAAAAACACCACTCCCACCTCACACACACCCCACCAAATACCCCACTCCCACACCCACCCACAACTCACCCACTCCAGGCCACTCACCCCACCCCACCACACCCACACACCGTAGGCCCCCGTCATGCCCAGTAGGTCTCAGCGTAGGACAATGGTGGCCTCGTGGTCGTCCCCGAGCTTGTGGGTGAAATAGCCAAGCCCCGACCGCGTAGGCTGCCCGATCAAAGGACACCCCTCCCTCGTCTCACCTCTGGCGCTGTGATCGCTCACAGATCCGGCATGCCAGAGCCCGTGCACGATGACGCTTCCTGTGTAATCACCTCCTCCCCCCCCCCCTCCCCCTCCTCCTCCTTGTCTCATCATCGGCGTCGCTTATTGTCGTTAGTCGCTCATCATCGTCATCTTCATTATCATGATAATAATCATAGTAGTCGTCTTCGTCGTCATCATATCATCATCATCATCGTCGTTGTGCGTCGTCGATAACCGTCCGTAATCCGGAGTTTATAATAATACATCTACATCCATCATCATCATCTTCTCTCTCCACTCATCGTTCGTCAGTCTCGTCGTCGTTTTGTCGTTGTCACATTGCAAGTCATCCTCGCTCATCCTCATCATCATCGTCATCCTCATCATCATCATCATCATCATCATACATCATTATCAACATTATCATCGTCGTGGTCAGTAAGCTAATCATCATTTAATATCAGCATCATTGTCGTCTTCTGTAGTCATCGTCGACGGCGTCGTCATCATCATCAATCATCAACATCATCCTCATCATCATCGTCGTAGTCGTAGTCGTCATCATCATCATCATATCATCAACATCATTCATCATCGTCGTCGTCAGCCATCACCATCATCATCATCAACATCAGCGTTATTCTCATCGTCGTAGTCGCTCAGTCGTCAAACATCATGATCAACATCGTCATCAACATCATAGCTAGTAGTTGTAGTCTGTCCTCATCATCATCAGCAATAACGTCGTCGTATGCTCGTCGTCGTCGTCGTCGTCGTCATCATCATCACCATCGATCATCATCATCCTCATCATCAACTTCATAATCATCAGAATCATCATCAAAAAAGTCGTTCTTCGTCGTCATCATCATCATCATCTTTTCATCATCATTATCAATCATCATCTCATCATCATCGTCATCATCATCATCAATAACGTCGTTGTCGTCGTCATCATCATCATCCTCATCAACATCAACATCCTTATCATCATCATCACCGTTAGGTGCGTGCTAGTCGTTGTCCGTCGTCAGCAGTCATCATCCATGTATTCATCATCAATAACGTACTTTGTCGTAGACGGTCATCATCATCATCATAATCATCGTTATCATAATCATCACCATAATCATCATCCTCATCATCATCATCATCATCAATCATATCATCATCATCATCATTAACTCTGGTTGTCGTTGTCATCATTGTCATCATCATCATCATCTCATCACCATCATCATCATAATCACTAACATCATCATCAACATCATCATCACATCATCATCATCATAAGAATCATCACCATCATATCATCATCATCATTGTTATCATCATTTTCATCATCATTAGCATTAGCATCATAATCATCATCATCATCATCATCAATCAGCAAAATAACGTTACGTTGTCATCAATAAGCATCATCATCATATCATCATAACTTAGTCTGTCATCATCATTTTCTTCATCATCATCATCATCTTCATCAGTAGTCGTCGTCGTCGTTGTCATCATTCTTCATCATCATCATCACTCATCATCATCACCATCATCATCGTCATCATCATCACTCAATAACGTCGTTCTCATTATGATCATTCATCATCGTCATCATCATCATCAATAACGTCGTTGTCATCATCATCATCATAGTCAATATCATCATCATCATAGTCAATATCATCATTAATCATCATCATCATCAAAATCATCATCGTCATCATCAATCAAATTACGTTGTCATCATCATTATCAAGTCATTCATCAACATCATCGTTATCATCAATCACATCGTTCATCATTCATCATTCATCTAATAACGTCGTAGTCAAGGCGTCATCATCATTGTCATCATCATCATGTCATCATCATCATCATGCCATCATCATCATCATCATCATCCTCACAATCATCACCATCGTCATCAATCAATCATCAATTAACGTCGTTGTAATCATCATCATAATCATCATCATCATCATCAATAACATCGTTTGTCCATCATCATAATCATCATCATCATTATCAACAACATCATCGTCACCCCACGTAAGTAGTTGTCATAATCATACATCCTCATCATCATCATCATAATTCATCATCATCCACCATCATCATCATCCAAATCATCATCAGCAATAACGCGTGGTCATGTCATCATCATCATCATCATCGATGCATAATCAGAATCATCAACATCGGCGGGTGTCATCAACAGAATCATTCAGCATCATCTGGGATTCAAGAACGCTGGTCATCACCTAGCATCTATCATCATAAGCATCATCTATCCAATCAATCATCGCTCGTTGTCTCCATCATCATCATCCCATCATCATCAATAACGTCGTTGTCAATCATCATCATCATCAGTCATCTATCATCATCACGTCATAGTCAATCGTCATCAATCAGATATCGTCATCAGAATCATCATCTATCATGCATCCATCATCTCAGCTGATCAAATCATCATCATATAATCATCAGATTCGTCGTCGTTCGTCATCATCATCATAATCAACATCAATAATATCATCCATCATCATTAACAACAACAACAGACTATCATCATCCTCATCATAATCATCATCAGCATCATCAACAGCAACAACAAAAGTCAACATCATCATCATCAACATCATAAGGATCATAATCAGCAGCATCATATTAATCATCATCATCATCTATCATCATCAATAACGTCGTTGTCGTCGTCATCATCATCAACAACATAATCATCATCAATAACATCGATGCCGTTGTCATTGCTATCATCATCATCAACATCATCATCATCATCATCATCATCACAATCGTCGTTCGTCGCTCGTCGCTCAACGTCGTCAATCATCATCATCATCAGTCATCATCAATAACGTCAGTTTCGTCATCATAATCATCAACATTATCATCATTATCACAATCATCATCATCATCATCAAATCAATATACATCGTTGTCGTTGTCGTCAGTCGTCATCCATCCACATCATCTTCATCGTACATCATCATCATCATCATAATCGTCATCACCATCATCATCATCATCATCCATCATCATCACCACCATGATCATCATCATTATCATCATCATCATAATCATCAACATTCATCATCATCATCATACAGCAATATCGTCGTTGTCATCATCATCATCATCATCTCGTATCATCATCATCACCATCATCATCAATATTGTCGTTGTCACATCAATCATCATCATCTATCATCATCATCATCATCATCATTGTCATTGTTATCATCATCACTATCGTCAATCATCATCATAATGCATCATCAACATCATCATCATCACATATAATCGTCATCACCATCATCATCATCGTCAACATCCATCATCATCATCATCATCATCATATATCATCATCAATATCGTTCGTTGTCACCATCATTATCATCGTCATCATAATCAGTTGGTTGACAATATGTTGCATTTGATTATGTGTGCTGCGGGGCAAATTAACATTAATGGGACTCACCTTCTCCCGCAAACCAACACAGCCACCGTACCTGAAACAAACATTAATGTTATACAGGGATAATTCTTATCACCGGTCATCAGTCATTGACAAATAAAACATTTCTGAAATGACACCTATTCTTTTTTGCGAAGGCAATAGCGTCATGGTGACTTTTATGAAGACTATGAAACCTCATGTCTGTTAGGCTATCGTTAAATGATTTTGATTTGTGCTGCAACTGAATGATCATATTTGATTTTGGTGAAACACATATATTATACATAAACTGTTCTTTTATCACTTGTACATTGACATACTCCAAACTTCATTGTGTCAAGCTAGGATACTTGTCCTTCTTTTCCTTATTGACCCATTTCCCTTAGGGACAATGACCCATCTATACGTTCTTCGAACCTAGGCTCAAATGACCTATGATGTTCCGTGACAAGATTGATCCCCGCGCTTATAAAACAACATCAAACACAGCGGCATAATCACGAAACACTGAAACAAACGGCATAATCACGAAACACTGAAGCTAACGGTATAATCATAAATAACTGAAACAAACGGTTGAATCATGAAACACTTGAAACAAACGGTATAATCATGAATACACAGTGCATAATCACGAAACACTGAAACAAACGGTATAATCACGAAACACTGAAACAAACGGTATAATCACGAAACACTGAAACAAACGGTATAATCGCTGAAATACTGAAACAAACGGCATAATCATGAAACAAACTGTATTATCACGAAATACTGAAACACACGGTATCATCACGAAACACTGAAACAAACGATATAATCATGAAAACACTGAAACAAATGGTATAATCATGAAACACTGAAACAAACGGTATAATCATGAAACAAACGGTATAATCATGAAACACTGAAACAAACGGTATAATCATGAAACACTGAAACAAATGGTATAATCATGAAACAAACGGTATAATCATGAAACACTGAAACAAACGGTATAATCATGAAACACTGAAACAAACGGTATAATCACGAAACACTGAAACAAACGGTATAACCACGAAACACTGAAACAAACGGTATAACCACGAAACACTGAAACAAACGGTATAACCACGAAACACTGAAACAAACGGTATAACCACGAAACACTGAAACAAACGGTATAATCATGAAACAAACGGTATAACCACGAAACACTGAAACAAACGGTATAATCACGAAACACTGAAACAAACGGTATAATCACGAAACACTGAAACAAACGGTATGATCACGAAACACTGAAACAGACTATGTTGACTCACGGTATTAACATTTTAAGCAAACGATGTGATACACACGGTAATAGTTCTTGTTATTTATCTGCTTTTTGATACACACGGTCTTCTTCTTCTTCGTTCGCAAAAAAAAAAACTCGGAGACAGTTTCCTGTCATAGTCCGCGTAGGATGCGTCATACTGCCGTTATTAAACGCATAACAATAAAAATAGTTAGGCCCTTCAGCATGGTCCGACTTCGGCTGAAGAAGCCTTTGAAGAAATTCACACAAGAGAAAAGGGTCAGGGATAATTGACACCAGTGAGACATACCTCATAGCCAACTTTCCCTAACTCCAAAAGGGAAAAAAGGCAGAGTCTCAACAGAGAATGACAGAGAATTAGCCCCAGATGAGTGGAATGTATTAGAGGAAGTTTAGCAAGCACAAGAATCTTACCAGAAGTTTGTGGAAACTATATTAACAAATTACAAAATGAACCCCCCCACACCTTGCGTATCCCCACAAGGGGGGATCACGGTATATTAATATGAAACAATGAGGCAAACGGTATAATCATGAAACACAGAACCACAAGTATGACATAATTATTGACATACACGGTATTATTATGAAACATTGCAACACAGGTTATTGGTCTAATTGTGTTTGATGCAAATTGATTGGTGTCCAAATGTTTAGGTAGGCGCAAGATAAATTCATTGATTCGCTGATTCATTCATTCATTCATTTTTCGTTCGTTCGTTCCTTCTCTCGTTCTTCATTCATTCATTCATTTTTTTTCTGTCTTTCTTCTGTCGTTTCTTTCGTCGTCGTTTGTTCGTTATGGCGTCATTTCATTCATTCAATTCATTCATTCATTCCATAGATCATTCATTCATTCAAATTCCATTCTTTGTTTCTTTTCTTTTCTGTCTTTTCTTCTTTCGTCG
>CM065702.1:39244032-39256532 GCA_017654935.2 Phymorhynchus buccinoides | reverse complement strand
TTCGAATGACATGTAGCACCGGTACGTAGACTGTGCACTTGAGGCTGACCGGAGTTGATGGATCGGTCAAGCTTCTTTTTCAGTGAAGCAGATGAAGAATAGATCTGCAGTGTTGTGTTGGATTATTTTCAATAGATTTCATTTGCGAGTGTTAAGATACAGGGGACTTAATTCGTAAAGTCTAGCAACGTTTCATCCCCCCCCCCCCCCCACCCCCAAGAACTTTGCTGTTGCTTACTTACTTGTTTTCTTTTCCATTTCCTTGAACAAATGAAGCAGCAACCCAAGTGGCGATCACATTGTCGGATGTTTACAAATTTATACTTCACAGTTGTATTGTGGTACATTTGCACATGCGCAGTATGGGGGTTTCCCTATTAGGTAAAAATAGACGGCTTCTAGTTAGCAGGAAGAGAGAAAGCGCGATGTGAATACCAACTTAGCATAACAGAGGAGGAGGTGCTAAGTCGGCTAATAACTCGCTCTGCTAAGTTATGATACATGCTATGTTAGCAGCCCCAATGAGAATACCGTCCCTCAGGTGTTGAATCAGTGTGATGCAGAAATGCACTTTCAGCAGCGAAAGGGTTAAAAAGCATGGCCATGTATACCTCTTGTAGGCCAAATGAGAGGGTCGGCATTTTCATCTTGTTTCTAAAAGCTTCCTTCACTGTTCTTCAGTCACACACAGAACGCACGCACCCACTTCCCCCAACACACACATTCACATGCGCTCGCACACTCATGCACACATTCACGCTTACGCACAGATGCGCGCACACACAGAGAAACTCTCTATTTTATTTATTTCTCTCTCAAGCTCAAATACTCTCTCACACACCGTACACACACATTCACTCTTGCACATACATGCGCGCGTAAACACACATGCACACACATATGCGCGCGCACGTACGTTACATTAGTTTTCGCCATACTCTTTGTATATATCTCACCTCAAGCATGCTAAACTTTGCGCCATTCCTTTCACCTGTTCCTATACGGGCCAGGTGGTATTGAAAAACCGAATAAACCATTATTGTTTGTGTCACACACGTGACTTGTACACACACACACACACACACACACACACACACACACACACACACACACACAAGCATGCTAAACTTTGCACCATTCCTTTCACCTGTTCCTATACGGGCCAGGTGGTATTAAAAAACCGAATAAACCATTATTGTTTGTGTCACACACGTGACTTGTACACACACACACACACACACACACACACACACACACACACAAGCATGCTAAACTTTGCACCATTCCTTTCACCTGTTCCTATACGGGCCAGGTGGTATTGAAAAACCGAATAAACCATTATTGTTTGTGTCACACACGTGACTTGTACACACACACACACACACACACACACACACACACACACACACACACACACACACCACACACACACACACACACACACACACACAACACACACACACACACACACACACACACAATCACACACACACACACACACACACACACACACACACACACACACACACAGCCTGCAGCTTTCTGTATTATATCATGTTGTAAAATACGTCATGAACGGGTCCTGATTGCCCCAGACAAAACGTTCAGAGCACCATTGATTTACAATTTGTGATAGATTTTTCATAAAAAAATAAAACAGAAAATACCATCACTCATTTCACAGCGCTACACCGTGAACAAAATTGAACTGTGCTGGGAAAATAATAATACAAAATGTTTCCAGTCTGTCCAAAGCAGAAGTATTTCACTTAAAGTTTTTCTCTGTGTTTGAATTTTTCAAAAGCATTTTCTTTCAAAGCCTGGAATTAACTTTGTCAATCGTCATCAAAGCGTTACACAGCGCACAAGGCAGGCACAGCATGTTTTGACAGTTGATAGCACAAAGCTTTGATAACTCAGACTTATTTTCTTTATTGCATCTATTTTCTAAAAGTATTAATTTTCTCATTTAGAAGTAACAGACCGAAGATGTATTCAAATTTAGAAATGCCATGTCGTTTTTCGTAAGTGCCAAAGCCAGTCCAGCGTTTTGACGCCATTTTATGGCTATTTTTTTTAATCCGTTTTCCAGCTTTTATAACATGTTAATCCATTACGATCGCATTAACCTTGTTTGTGAAGCTTCATTGGCCATTTAGCTTTCATTTTCACAAAATTACAGTTAATCTTAGCAACCGGGATATTAATTATTGGTCTTGAAAGACGATAACCCTCCGTTGTCATCAATAATAAAGACGCATACCTAAAGATCACTAAAAGGAAGGATAACGAAAAACACCCTCCTTCTAAGACACGGATCAAGGATTCTGGGATTCTGCTTCCTCAATGTAGTCTTGAGTACAGTAAGTCAAAACACTGAATGTTGTAGACTGCTCCTCACATTTTGCTTTTGTCTGTTTTGTCTTTGACATGAACTTCTTTTTTTTATTGAACTTTTTTTTTGCACATTATTTCACAAGGAAGAAAAAACAAATAATAGGCAAAAATCAAATAAATACATGAAGAAGACAAACAAACAGACCAAGACAACAAACACATTTACACACTTGTAACTATGCCGTGACATGAACTTCTTGGTTCATCAACAAACTGACTGGTTTGTGGGAAATCCTTACTATAATCGTTTGAAGGACTGAGCAAGTCTCTCTGGAACACCTTTCACACAGGGAATATCTACCACGATTTCATCTGCTTTAGGCGTATATTGTGTTTATCTGGTTTAATTGCATTAAATGAAGAACTTCTTTAGTGATTGTGAATAATTATGTTTAGGTAAGTTGTTGGCTTTTTAAATGCTGCTGAGCAAGTACAGTATTGAAGTATAATTGTTTGGAACCATTTTTAAAAAATCACATTATGTCAAGTGCTGATTTCATTCATACAGAATATTTTAATCAACATTTTGGCTTTTGTAAGAACTGACAATTTTGAAAAATGTTAACAAATATTGAAGTTTAGTGTTGGTGAGTTTATGGGTTCTAAGTTACTTTCAGTTTGATCCCAATTATACACTGTCAGATCACTCATCAATACATTATATATTTTTTGTTTCTCATACTGATTGTTATTATATTAAGATGCGCTCTTGATTTCCATGGACAGTTTTATTTTCCACACAATTAGAACACCACAGGAACATTTTTATGCAATAGGAATTTTTATCATTGTTCAACACTGACCCGGTTTGTCTCACACTGTCTTGGATATTTTTGTAATTTTTAAACTTCAAGTCTACTTCAGGTTATTTGTTCATATGGCTTATCATCCTATGAACAGGTAAAATGTCGAGGGCATGGACTGAGGTGGTGAATGAAACCGTTGGCGGAAATGTACGCTATGTGTACTTCACCTCACCAGACGGGGATTATTCAGATTTGCAAGGTGAGTTCATAATCATCGATACTAGCAGGTGTCATGGTTGTGACATTCTTCTGCTCTAGGTTATTGTTCAGTAGGTTATCACCCCTTGTTTGCAGCGAGGCAGGTTTTGCCTTGGGCAAAATTTGAAAGACGGAAGGAATAAAATTGCTATCCTTTTTTCTTTTTCCTTTTCTGAGTTCTAAAACGTTTACCTGTCGCGCAGAGTTTTGTGTGCTGCGTGTGGCATTTGATACACAGTTTCCTCGTGTTCATTTTCACCTTCAAGAAAAACCGGTTTGACAGCTCAGTATGTCAAAGTCGTTGTATCAATTTGGGGTGACTGACGTTTGTCACTCCGCTCCCAGATTTCGAAGAGAACGCATCATTTTCATTTTTGCTCTTCTTGTAGGCCTAAAGCTACTGGAGCCTTCAGTGGTCATAGCCAGGAATTCGATGTCCGCATAGAAGCAGCAGCATAGTACTTTCATTGTGACTGGGACTTTATTTTTTCTAAATCCCAACTGTCACTGTCACTGATACTGGGTGCTGAAATCTTGGTCGAAGCTGGGGCCACTCTTGGGAGAGAAGGGGGTTAACCTTCAGGAACTTGGTGACGTCTCTCCATACTCACGAGCTGGAGAGTCTTGAGGTGAGTAGATATTTCAGAATCGAATTTATAAGCTTCTTTTAGTACGATAATGTAGTGTAAATATTTTTCATAAACGTTGTGCGCTGTTTTTCTTTCCTAAAATGGGGTTGTTGTTTTTGTTTTTCTCGTTGGTGGTTTTTCGTTCAACTCAGGTAAAGTATGTTTTCTATATTCTAAAGAATGCTTAATTGAGAAGTTGTTTCCCTTGTTTTGTAATCGACATAATTATGCCTTGACATTTAAAATTTTGTTTATCTAATTAATGTTTTCCCCAGCTCACATAGAAGGTTTAAATGTTTATGCATTGTCGTGTGATTGGGATAGGAATTCTGTGTGTAATTTGAATTGCGATATTTCAAATTCTTGGAGAATAAAAACCCAAGCTTGTTCTTATGAAGAGACATTTCTTAAAAGGTGTATTGGAAGCTCTTTATGAAAAGATCTTTTGAGAAGACAGTTTTGTAAATATTTACTCGTCGAATAGACGTTAAGAATTTGGCATTTGTAAATGTAAAAGCGCTAGTGGGGAGTGTATTCATTTATTTGTTTATTATTGTAAGCGCTTAGGGCTTGTCTAAGAATAAACTCATATTAATGCTCATTATTATTATTATAGTGAGTAGTAAGTGAGTGTGCGATGTTATATCTGTCTATCTTTTCTTCTTGAGATGAGCCAAATCGTGCGTCATAGTCTTACGCATGTAATTGTGCATACGAACATACTGACTGCAAGCACTGTTTTCATAATAAATTTATTTCAAAATTAATTCAATAACATTAGATAGGGTGGCTAATCTCTCTTATGTTTTTCTTCCCGTCATCACGTACGACATGACATGACTTCTTGACTTGATGACTGGGGAATATAATTCAATAGTTGGCTTATCCTTGCGTTGCTTGGCGACCTGTGTCACAGCTCGTCGTTTCCTGACCTCTACCCAGCTGACTACTTCAACCCTGGATGGAGGGTTGTGCCTGGATCTGCACCACCGCCGATGCATCGTCGGACCATCCAGAGGGACCCGGACGGGCCGGGTCATCGTGGAACCCAACGCGCGCAGGCCACGTGGACTCAAGAGGCCAGCCTCTGTTGAACGACGCATCGCGTGCTCATGAACTGCCAGTCGTGCCCCGGTCATCTTTATAAAACGTTAAATAGAGTTGTATTGTGTTATGCGTATGTGCATGAAGTATCTGTATTTTTCTTCTATTTTGTATGTGTTATAATGTCCCCCCTTTATTCCCCAATGTTTCAACGCGATAGCGGGTTAGGCTTTGGAAGGAAGGTGGAAAGGGGTGATTAAGGGACATGTTAGATTAGGTCCCCTTAGTAATAATTATGTAGAAATTAATGTGTGAGTGAATTAATGAACTAATTTGGTATTCAACGACTTTTGAGTGTACTTGAGCGTGCTTGGGAGTTTGCATCTGTTGCCAATTTTCTAGAACCCACTTCACATACACCCTAGACATAACAGCAGACGTCTGGGGGGGTTTCTCGCAAGTTTTTTAAAATTCATATTCATTCATTTTAAGTGGATTTTGACGTCCATAATTATTTCATAATTTTATTCGTTTTGTTTACCTCATACAACCCCTTGCAATGTTTGCCTGTGTGTGTTTTCCCCCTATTTTTTTGGCAAGCCTCTCTCTCTCTCTCTCTCTCTCTCTCTCTCTCTCTCTCTCTCTCTCTCTCTCTCTCTGCTCATCTCTCTCTCTCTCTCTCTCTCTCTCATCTCTCTCTCTCTCTCCCATCGTGTCTATCTTGTCACACAACATTTCAGAAGTTTTATGTCCATTCGGTTGTAGGAAATATTTGTACACCCCCATCCCCACTCGTTCCCTTCTCCCCACCATCCCCTACCCCCTTACAAGGGGTTTAAAGCCTATGCAAAAAACACTCTCTCTCTCTCTCTCAAAAAAAACACGCTCTCTCTCTCTCTCTCTCTCTCTCTCTCTCCTCTCTCTCTCTCTCTCTCTCTCTCTCTCTCTCTCTCTCTCTCTTAAGAATGTCAATGCTATGCCCGTATATTGTTCTATAAATAATGTGAGTGTGTACAGTATGTATGTAAGCAAGAGGCAACGCCGTCAAACCTCGATCGTTAGCATGTACAGACAGACAGGCGGGCTGGCAGACCGACAGACTGACCTGATCAACACACACACACGATCACTCTCCTGCTTTCCATCATTTATCAAATAGACATACAGTAGGCCTAACGTCATCATGAGTTGGTGGGAAATAAATCGGCTTTGCATCACCTTATCTTGACGTTTCTAAAAATTATGTCGATTTTGGAACAGCCTACCCTACTAATCTTGTGACTTTTTTCTATTCCATAGCTGCCAGACAGTTTTATTACTTTCAATTCACCAAATCCAATCCTATGCAGCATGTTTTTTTTTTTTTTTTTTTTTTTAATGATTAAACATTAAATTAAACTAATTACATAGTCAAGTGATTGCAATTCGTTCTTCAACCAGAAGGCATTGTTTAAAAAAGTAAATCTAGATCTAAGCACAGAATCAAAGAATCAACAGGAGAGATCAGGCAGGTCCCTCCTTTTTAAGGTGATACGAGGGCCTCTCATTATATTTTGCAATGTGAAGATGATGATAAGGTCACAATAATGTAAATAGTGTCATGAGATACCCTCATCACACTGTAATTTCGCGTGTGTCTGTTCCAGACCGGAGGACTTTAAACAGACTTTCTTCATTATTTTATTAATGTTGTTGTTGTTGTTGAAATAATTATGCCCATTCCTTTTTCAGACTTGCCCATTTCTATGCAGATAATCGTAGAGGTCAACATCCTGAACGATGACATGGGACCCTTTGAGTTTCAGCTGTTGAACAGGTCAGCTGAAGTATTTAGACAAGTTGCAGGACCATATGGGTATATGAAATTTGAAATATTAAATGATTTCGCCGAATTGACAGCAAAATATGGCAGAAAAAACGCGAAAGTCGGCAAAATTTCAATCTTTAATATATCACACACACTCACACACACACACACACACACACACGCACACACACACACACGCACACACACACACACACACACACACACACGCACACACACACACACACACACACACACACACACACACACACACACACACACACACAACACACACACACACAACA
Source organism: Phymorhynchus buccinoides (assembly GCA_017654935.2). Classification (NCBI taxonomy): domain Eukaryota; kingdom Metazoa; phylum Mollusca; class Gastropoda; order Neogastropoda; family Raphitomidae; genus Phymorhynchus; species Phymorhynchus buccinoides. The sequence goes on along the minus strand of CM065702.1, from coordinate 39,249,349 downwards.
ACAACAACATACAGTATTTATACAGCGCTGAATCTTGATATAAATCAAATCAAAGCGCGCACACACGTTAGCATTCATAGTGCATTCAAACAAAAATGCAATACAAAGCGAACACACACGGATGACATAAATGGAATATAGCAGAAACAGACCTAATGGCAAGAGAGAGAAGAGAAAAGAGAGCGGAGCTTTAATGACGGGGGAACAGGTGGGTTTTGATGTTAGATTTGAAAGCAGAGAGGGTCGGTCGCTGACGGAGGGAGAGAGGAAGTTTGTTCCAGGAGGTCAGTCCTGAGACAGCAAAAGAGCGCCGACCAACAGTTGAAAGCTTATACCTAGGGATCTGGAGAGAAAGAGGGTCATAAACTGAACGTAAAGTGCGAGCTGGCGTGTACATGGAAATATTGTCGCAGAGGTAAGATGGAGCAGCTTTATGGATAGATTTTATAGCAAAGGGTGTTTAATTTATACTCAATTCTGTCTGCAACAGGAAGCCAGTGCAAAGAACGCAGAAGAGGGCTAACATGATCGAACTTTTTCTTCCTAAGGACAAGACGAGCAGCTGTGATTTGAATACGCTGGAGACAAGATAGAGAAGAGACTGATAGGCCAGAAAGGAGAGCATTACAGTAGTCAATACGAGATAGGATGAGGGATGTAACAAGCTTTGCTGTGGCTTCATCTGAGAGGTATTTACGAATATAGCCAATGCGACGAATTTGATAGTAGCAGGACTGACAGGTCTGAGTCAGGAAACTCTGCATGGAAAGAGTATTGTCCAAAGTGACACCTAAGTATTTGACTGAGTCTGAGAGGGGAATGATATTGTTACCCAGTTGGATTGACTCTATGGAAACAGAGGCTAGTTTGTTTTTTGTTCCTACAAGCATTGCTTCGTTTTTTTCTTTTTCCATTTAATTGAAGTTTATTTTGAACCATCCAGTTTTGAATATCAATATAGCAGTTGTTACTTTCTGTAAGAATGGAATCTAGATCTTCAGGGGTTGTACTGTTTGGAGTTGTGAGTCATCTGCATAGAAGTGATGTTTCATGTTGTGCTGGTCGATGACATTGGCAAGAGGTGACATATACAAAGTAAACAAGACAGGACCCACACACACACACAACACACACACACACACACACACACACACACACACACACACACACACACACACACACTTTGAACAGGCAAATTTTAAGAGCTCTTTTGAAATATTTGACATAATTAGAGTGTCTTACTTCATAGGGGAGATAATTCCAGACAGTTGGTGTACATACAGAAAATGAACGGTGACCAAATTGTTTTTATTTCTTTAATTATTTGCCTTTGGATCATCGTGAGAACGCTTTCAGCCGATTTATTTGAAAATATTGGGCTCATACGTGAATGTGTAAATGGTGAAAATGCATGGTGTTTATGTGTGATACAGGGAGTCGATTGTGAAAGTGCAGATGAAGTGTGAAGAACTGAAGCTGTGGGCGTACACAAAGAATAAAGCTACTGCCATGGAACTAGTGAAGTATCTGGAATCCCCAGTGTTGGGACCTTGTAACATAAGCAGGTGGGTCATGTGGACAGTGGTACTGTTTGGTATAGGCTGACACAAATAAAATAAACAGCATCCGATACAGATAATCATTCATTCATTAAACGTTTAAACCATCGTGCTACCATTTCTGTTTTTCAGTTTTTTTTAAATTATTTTTTAATTTATTGTTTAATGAATGAATGGTAAGAAAAGTGTGTTTTCCTCTATGATGCCTTGGATGGTTTACAAAAATAGAGTATTTACAGAAACCCATTCTCAAAACAAATCCCCCCAAACCTTTACTGCGAAGCTTCTTTCCTTTTATTATTTTTATCATCAGGACAAGCGCTTTATCGTAAATGGGTTCAGAGAGTCAGGGGACACAGGAACAATTTGTATTCAAATCTGTATGGAAGACAAAAACTCCAATATTCAGAAACACAAAGTTTCCAGACAACTGAAATGTTTGACCAAAGCTGTTTTACATGACAATGAAGGGGGTTCCTAAAATGAACCACAGAATGGAACTTCTTTACCTCAACTTCCTGTGGCATCTTTAAAACAAGAACAATCCCACATAAAATTGCAAATGTTCATGCACTTGAAAATCAAAGTGATAACAATATTAGAGTCAAACCGACTACGCAATAGACTGATCAAAACTGTCCGTAATTGGGAGATGCCCGTTATATTGAATTGCTCCACGCAAAGGCAAGAAATAACAATGACTTTATTTAACTGTTTAGTTCATCGCATATCACAAGCTGCAAAAGGTGTTTGGCAGAGACGAGGCTTCATAGCATGTGTTGTGAATATAGATGTTTGTTTTTGCAATTGCACCCACATATGAAGAATGCAATGAAGCTCTGCGTGCATTGATTGACCTATTGAGGCGGTTAGGCTTTCTGATAAGCTGGACAAAAGTGGTTGGGCCCACACATAGAATAACCTTTCTAGGGATAGACAGACACACGTGACTACACTCTTTCCTTCGCCACAGAGAAGCTGAAAAGAGTAGCACCGGTGCTCGAATTTGCAATGCTCATATGAGCGAAGAGCACGGTTCCACAGAAGGCGCAGCTCACTGGTGTCGTGGGAAGAGGCTGGGGTCGCAGATGGGGGACTCCTATACCGCTGGTGCTGTGGTGGGTGCTGCTGTTGGTCCCTCAGGGCAACCAGGACAAGATGCTGGCAGTCACTGCCCCAGCAGAATTTGAACAGTCTGGTGGGCACGGTACTGGTCATCGTATCGAAGGACTGATGCCCGCATGTACCTCAGCGCCATCTCACCCACCTTTGCTGTGTGAGCAAGATAGCCCAACACACCTTGGCCGGATAATTATCAAATTATGTACATAGTGTGTGTGTGTGTGTGTGTGTGTGTGTGTGTGGGTATGTGTATGTGGGTTTAATTTTTTTATTTCTTTCTTTTCAGATATCAGTTTGAACTGGGCAGACGTATTGTCATCTATTTTTCCAAAGAGATCCAACGCCTAACAATCACCGTCTTCCCCATAGAATCCCAGGCCTACCTGCAGTTGGACGGGATCATCACCTCTCCCTTCACTACCCTGTGGACCGACTGGTCCAGAGCTAAGCGACCCTGGCTGGCATCGATCACCCTCGCCAAATAAACAGTTGCCAAGACGGACCTGTCCAGAAGCCACGGATCGGCCGTCCTTCAGCCTGGTTGCAGCGCCATGCTGCTTCTGCTGCTGTTGCAACTCTGCTGCAGGCTGGTTGTCATGTGATGGGATGGTCCCATCCACACAACTTGCTCTGTGGTTTCACCCACAGTCCAATTTGAAGAAACAAAGAAATTGGTTAGTATGTTATATTTTTGCGCAATTGCTGGCAAAGGTTTGCTGGATCTACACCAAATTATTTTTTCTGACCATGCAGGAACAACAACAGCTTTTCTAGTGGTGACAACAGATACTGACGTATTCACTATATGGAGAGGTACCGATGTTCTCTGCAGTCCTATGGTCATTTACAATTGATTCAGATCTATGCAACACTTGTTTGGGAGAAGAAAATCCAGGCCATATCCATTGCATACACTGAAATCTTCTGAACCTCTTTTCCCAACTGCACAGTAACCTCTACTGGGCCATACACTTCTCCAACGTCTTTAGTGGCCCCACGAACTTTATCAGCCAGTTGTGGAAGATTGTTGAGCCCAAGCACATCAGGTCTTATCAACGAATGACTTGATGCAGTGTCGATGACAATCATACAGACTTTCCCATTAACCCCTTCAGGACATCACTGCCTAGAGTCAGACAAACATCATTACTGGCCTGGGGTTGCCTAGAGAAAGACAAAAAACAAACAAATAAGAAGTGCAACAAAACTCACCCACTGTGCATTATTCAAAATTTGGACAACATTACTGCTTGATCCAAGTTTAATTTTTCGCTTTGAAATCATGGTTACTTGCACTAAAATCAGAATCATAGTTCCCCCTCATTACTATAGTTGTTAAGGAAAAATTATTGGAGTATTTTCTGAGGCTCGTGTAGAGACGAATTGTTTGGACATTTTCAACTTTAGAAATTGAAACAGAAGTGCCAAAAATAAGTGAAGCGAAAGCTGGAAGAGTGACGAAAAGAAATAATTCGAAAAACGTGGTTTGGATTGAAAAGAACATGGATTTAGACAGGTTTTAGACGAAAAAATTCGCTGTTTCGAGAATACTCGGAATTAGGGCCTGACTGGCGTTCTCCTGTTCCGAGTATACTCCGAATTCATCGCAATGAGTTAATCTTCCCATGGACTTGAACTGTATCCTCTGTGGCTCTCTTGCACTTGATTATTTGGGCAGAAGGAAATGAGGTTGATTGTTGCCCCTCACCATCAGCCTTCTCTAGTTTATGTTCCACTTCAAGCTCCTTGTTTCTCTGTGCAGCCTGTTCAGCCTTTCTCTTCATGTCACGGGCTTTCTGCCTGCAGTCCCGAATAAGGTGCCCCGGAACTTCGCAGTACCAGCACCTAAGTGAAGACTTCTTTCTTTCTAGGGCTATCCTGTTGTTTGCTCGGATCTGTCCTCTTCAATAAAGCCACGGCGAGTAAAGTAACCAGCAGTTGGTGGGTTTTCACTTTGGCTGCCCTGCACATATGATTCAAATTCCAATGGTTGTTGGTCTGCCGAGGCTTGCATTGAGGTTAGATTATTTCCCCCTCAAAATACTTTAGAACATTTTAAATTGTATCCCTTTCATCGCTTTCTTTGGTGTGTTTTACATGGCTTGTTGCTTATGAGTAGCTGGTAAGGGTCCGATTCGATTGTTTCCTCTTTAACGGGCGTTTGGAAATGTTTCATTTTCCCCTTTCTAAGATGTTTTGGAGTTGCTTCCTCCTTTCGATATCTTATGACTTGTTTCCCCCGTGATGAGTTGAGGATGAGGGTGTGATGGTTTCTTCTAAAATTGGGGCATCGTATGAGTTATGTCCCTATTTTCCCTTTCCGTTGGGTCTTATGAGTTGTGTGCCCCTTATGAGTTGCTGGTGATGGTTTTGATTTGATTGTTTCTTTTTAATGGTGGGGTGTTTTGAACTATTTCCCTTTCTAAAACGCTTTGGACTTGCTTTCTTTGACGCGTTTGAGTTTATTAGTTACTGCTGGGGATTTAGGTTCGGTTGTTTCCCCTTAGTAATGGGGTGTTTTGAATTGTTTCCCTTTTTTTACCTTTCTATGGCGTCTTCTGAGTTGCTGCTGATGGTGAAAGTTTGGCTGCTTCCCCTTAACAGTGGGCCATTTTGAGTTTGTTTTCCTTTCTAAA
>CM065702.1:39220411-39243532 GCA_017654935.2 Phymorhynchus buccinoides | reverse complement strand
TTAAGGTTAGTGCTTGGACATATAGAGACCGGAACACATACATGGAAACAATACTCAGCCAACAATGTCAATGGGTTAGGGTTAAGGTTAGTGCTTGGACATATAGAGACGAGGACACATACATGGAAACAATACTCAGCCAACAATGTCAATGGGATAGGGTTAAGGTTAGTGCTTGGACATATAGAGACCGGAACACATACATGGAAACAACACTCAGCCAACAATGTCAATGGGATAGGGTTAAGGTTAGTGCTTGGACATATAGAGACGAGGACACATACATGGAAACAACACTCAGCCAACAATGTCAATGGGATAGGGTTAAGGTTAGTGCTTGGACATATAGAGACGAGGACACATACATGGAAACAACACTCAGCCAACAATGTCAATGGGATAGGGTTAAGGTTAGTGCTTGGACATATAGAGACCGGAACACATACATGGAAACAACACTCAGCCAACAATGTCAATGGGTTAGGGTTAAGGTTAGTGCTTGGACATATAGAGAGACGAGGACACATACATGGAAACAACACTCAGCCAACAATGTCAATGGGATAGGGTTAAGGTTAGTGCTTGGACATATAGAGACGAGGACACATACATGGAAACAACACTCAGCCAACAATGTCAATGGGTTAGGGTTAAGGTTAGTGCTTGGACATATAGAGACCGGAACACATACATGGAAACAACACTCAGCCAACAATGTCAATGGGATAGGGTTAAGGTTAGTGCTTGGACATATAGAGACCGGAACACATACATGGAAACAACACTCAGCCAACAATGTCAATGGGATAGGGTTAAGGTTAGTGCTTGGACATATAGAGACCGGAACACATACATGGAAACAACACTCAGCCAACAATGTCAATGGGATAGGGTTAAGGTTAGTGCTTGGACATGATATAGAGACGAGGACACATACATGGAAACAACACTCAGTCGACAATCTCAATGGGATAGGGTTAGGGGTTAAGGTTAGTGTTTGTGACATATAGAGACGGGGACACATACACGGAAACAACACTGGGGACAAAGAATCACGTGCGGAAACCAATCCGCAAAAAATGGAAGTAAGAAATATGAAGGTGTGTGTACATTATACGCGGAAACTCATCCGCAAGCCCACATATATTTGAGCATATTCAGCCGCACACACATGTGTGCATATCTCGTGTGGCTTGTGTGTCTGAGTGTGGGTACGCGTGCACGTTTTGATTATTTTGTTGTGTGTAATTAGTCTAGATGCTTGAGATAAATGTAGCTGATTTTCTCACGTGTGTGTGTGTGTATGTGCCTCTGTGTGTGTGTGTGTGTGTGTGTGTGTGTGTGTGGTGTGTGTGTGTGTGTGTGTGTGTGTGTGTGTGTGGTGTGTGTTTGTATGTACCTGTGTGTGTGTGTGTGTGTGTGTGTGTGTGTGTGTGTGTGCGTGCGTGTGGTGTGCGTGTGCGTGTGTGTGTGTGTGTGGTGTGTGTGTGTGTGTGTGCGTGTGCGTGTTGCGCGTGTGTGTGTGTGTGTGTGTGTGTTGTGTGTGTTGATACCTTGTGTGTGTGTGTGTTGTGAGAGGGTTTCTGTGTTCGTGTGTGTGTGTGTGTGTGTGTGTGTGTGTGTGTGTGTGTGTGTGTGAGAGTGTGAGTGTGTGTGTGTGCGTTTGTGTGTGCTCTGTCTACGCTCCTTCATCGCACGCATCCAGAGCTACATGCACGGGGAAATAAGGTGGCAGAGTTGTTAACATGTTCGCCTGCCAATTTCAATGACAAGATCATCAAGATCCTGCATTTTCCCTCATTAAATCTGTTTTCTGAAATGCAAAATGCGTTTATTTGAGCGCTAAGTGAAAGGAAGAAAGAAAGACAAATGAATCTGAGAATAGCTGGCGTCGGGGAAGGTCCCCAAAGGCCAACCAATCCATTCGGTTGCAGTACTAAGCGATAGTGCAAGGACCTTCGGAGTCACTCACAGAAGACTAGGCCGTATGAAAAAAAGTCTGAATATGCAAAGAGTGATTTCTCCGCAGCTGTCTGAAGCCGGTATTTTATTTCCACCCTCTCACCTACACTGCAGGTGGGGATCATTGTGAACTCGCCCACTGCCTACTGCTGCCATACTTAGCTCTTCCCACCGTCCACCTTTTCACCTTGCAGGTGGGAAGTGAGAAAGTTGGCTTCATTCTTTTGCAAGGTTGGTAGGCTGCGAAGAAAGCACTCCTTGTGACACTTTTTGGCCTAGCTATGACATCTCCATCAGTGTTGTAAGGGAGGGACACCCCTCCACCACAACCCCCCTCCCCCCCTTTCTGATTGTGCCAGTTTCCAATATCAGTTATTACGATTTGGGAGTTAGATATTGCTTTTATCCTATCTCGAGAGGCTTGCTGTTTATCACACGAAGTCGGAGACTGAGTGTGATAAACAGCAAGGCTCGAGAGATAGGATAAAAGCAATATCTAACTCCCAAATCATAATAACGGATATATACCGATGTGTATCAACAGAAAAGCAAGAAAAAGAAACAGGCTCAGATCTGTAGCGAAATGAAAACGCATCCATTTTTCACAACAGTGGTCGCAGCACACACTCTGTAACAGACATTCTTGCGCAAAGAATATAGTTCAACAAAATAGAAAATTTTAACTCAAATGTACTTCATAAGATGTGGTAACAAAACATAGCAAAACATAAACATAAACAGAAGCAACGAACTGAAACACTAACGACAATTGCTGTTATTGTAACCTGTAGGCCTAAACACCAACAATAAAACGTACACACTTAACGAGAGCGAGTCAATTTCAACACACCGTGAAAAAGAGGGGAGTCAGCTTTGACAAGAACGATCACAAGCCCCTAAAACACGCTTCTTTTTGTCCGTCACCGAAGGTGAACGGACTTTGCGATGGGCTGGTTTGTCTGTTTGTTTGTTTGTTGTTGTTTTTTGTTTTTGTTTTTTTCTGTCTGTCCCAAGGATATCTCCCGAACCGCTTGACCGAATCGCGTCAAATTTTGTGTGAAGGTGTGCCACCTTAATAGGAAGAGATCCGCGCAAACCATTTTGCCGTCGTGACCTTGACCTTGACGTACGACCTTGAAAACCGAAAATCTATTTTTAGCAATATCTCGGGCACCGATCGACATAGGATGTTGAAACTTGGCATGAAGGTGGTTTGGCTTATGCCCGTTCTGATGATGGCATACCGATCAAGGTCAAAGTCAAGGTCAAAAAGATCGCTGGAGCCTGAAAATCGGAGGGTCATTTTTTTCTCCTTCTGTCTGTCCCAAGAATATCTCCCGAACCGCTTGACCGAATCGCGTCAAATTTTGTCTGCTGGTGTGTCACTATGAGAGGAAGGCATCCGCACAAACCATTTTGCCGTCGTGATCTTGACCTTGGCGTACGACCTTGAAAACCGAAAATCTTTAAGGGGCCATTAACTCCCACACCGTTGGTGTTATAGTCTTCAAATTTGGCATGTGGGTACTTTGGCGTATGCCCGTTCTGATGGTGGCATACCGATCAAGGTCAAGGTCACGGTCCGGGAGATCGTAGGCCTTGAAAGTGGTAGGGGTCTACAAATTGTGTTTTCAGCCATATTTTCCACATTTGTACTTAACAGAAGCGCTTCATATTGTGTCTGGCACTGTATACCCTAGAGTAGAAAACATCCGAGCATAAATTATCGCCATGCTGACCTTGACCTTGACGTGTGACCTTGAAAACCGAAATTTCCTTCTTTGCGCTATATATTATTGTCCAAGCTGTATCTCGTGAACTACAAGACATAAGCTCTTCAAATGTTGTGTCAGGATGTGGATGAATGAAAATTTGTTTAACGTCCTCCAGAGAGAGAGAGGGGGGGGGGGGGAGAGAGAGAGAGAGAGACAGACAGACAGACAGACAGACAAGACACACACAAAGAAAGACAGACAGACAGAGAGACATAGACAGAGAGCAAAGAGGACAACTGCTGTTCCAGTTGGATGAATGAAATTTTGTTTAACGTCCTCCGCCCCGGAGCAGGCACAGAGGCAGAGAGAGAGAGAGAGAGAGAGAGAGAGAGAGAGAGAGAGAGAGAGAGAGAGAGAGAGAGAGAGAGAGAGAGAGACAGAGACAGATAGACAGACAGAGGGAGAGAGAGACAGACAGAGAGAGAGAGACACATAGGCATACAGAGACATGAGACACATAGAGAGAGATAGACAAAGACAGAGAGAGAGAGAGAGAGAGAGAGAGAGAGAGAGAGAGAGAGAGAGAGAGAGAGAGAGAGAGAGAGAGAGACAGAGAGAGACAGACAGACAGCGAGACATAGGCCCTACAGACAAAGACAGAGAGAGAGAGGGGGGGGGGGAGACAGAGACAGAAAGCGAGAGAGTGAGACACAGACAGACAAACACACACTGAGAGCGCCACCCAGAGGAAAGCGGCGACAGAAGATCAAAGGAACCGTAAGACCACTCGGCCAGAGGTCGAGATACAGCACGCGGAAGGGGAACGTTGCCCGTTTTACCCCCCCAACTATACCGCTCTCCCGATTCTCTTCGAAGTCTCTCTCTCTCTCTCTCTCTCTCTCTTCTCTCTCTCTCTCTCTCTTTTGTATTAATATTTGTACGTAAAAAAACAACACTCTTTTTATTAACATCCTTGGGACAGACAGAAAAGAACAACAAAACAAACAAACAAACAAGGGCGTCGCTGAGCGGCAGACATGTCCGTCACCAGCAATGCCACGCACTTGCGACACCCCGTAGCATAATTGTCCGTCACCATAGGTGATCGGACTTTGCAGTCGTCTGGTTTGTATCTTTGTTTTTGTCCGTCACCATAGGTGATCGGACTTTGTGGTCGTCTGGTTTGTATTTGTCCGTCACCATAGGTGATCGGACTTTGCATGGGCTGGTTTGTATTTGTTTTCTTTTTCTGTCTGTCCCAAGGATACCGCTTGACCGAATCGCGTAAAATTTTGTCTGCTGGTGTGTCACGATGAGAGGAAGGCATCCGCGCAAAATGTGTCGCCGTCGTGACCTTGACCTTGGCGTACGACCTTGAAAACCGAAAATCTTTAAGGGGTCATAACTCCCACACCGTTGGTGTTAGAGTCTTCCAATTTGGCATGTAGGTACTTTGGCTTATGCCCGTTCTGATGGTGGCATACCGATCAAGGTCAACGTCACGGTCCGGGAGATCGGTAGGCCTTGAAAGTGGTAGGGGTCTACAAACTGGGTTTTAAGCTTTATTTTCCACATTTGTGCTTGACAGAAGCACTTCAGATTGTATGTGGTACTGTATACTCTAGAGTAGAAAACATCCTAGCATAAATTATCGCCATGCTGACCTTGGTCTTGAAGTTTGACCTTGAAAACCGAAATTTCCTTCTTTGCGCTATATATTTCTTCTTCAAGCTGTATCTCGTGAACTAGAAGACAGAATCCCGTCCAATTTTGTGTCAGGATGTGACACTCTACGGGGTGTCGCAAGTGCGTAACATTGCTGGTGACGGACATGTCTGCCGCTCGGCGACGCCCTTGTTTTTCTTCTTTTTAACGAAGGTGCGCTAGCTCTTCGCACAGGTTCAGTCAGCTCATTTTTATTTCCGGACTGAAGATGAATTCGAGCTGTTTTGCGACAGTATTGCGTCTACATTATGAACATGGACTCTCCCTGTGCCAAAATTACATAGCTCGAATCGTCTGCTAATCGAGGCGGTCATGAAGTTGAGTAGCCTAGGCCTTGATACACGGCTAGACATTTCAAGTGTCAGGCACATAATGGTTTGTGCAGATATGTGACATGTACTATTGATTCATTCAAACAATGAATCTTCGTTATGTACTAGCATTAATGTTGTCGTCAGCGCTGAATGAATCCTAGGGGTAACATTGCACAGCTTGGGTTTGGTATGAACAGCTCGCGTTTGCAAGCCGTGAGATATATAACTGTGACGTCAAGTTTCTAATAGCAACAGTGTATTCTTACACCTTTTCTCACGCGCGTTTACACTAAGCCTATGGGTTAATATATGCAAATGATATCTCTGGATAGTGTTTTATATCTCACGACTGGCAGGCCTCTTTGCACTACTTGTACATCGGTATATTTGTCTTTATCTAATCTATTTACTTCTTTATGTTTGGACTCTTTCCATATCTAATCGGGAAAAAAAGATAGACAGGATGAGAAGAAAGTGAAAGGGTCGTGTGTATGTGTTGTTGTTCTTCAGTTTAACGTCCTGCCACTAAAAGTGACTCAGACAAGTGTAAGTGTGTGCGTGTGTGTGTCTGTGAGTGTGTGTGCGCACAAGTGTATGTGTGTCTCTGTGTAAACTGCATATGTATCAGCGCACATGTGTGGGAACATGTGTACAGAAAAACAGAAAAGAACAGAACCAATGTGGAAGGAGGAAGGACAGGGTTTACTCTCTCCCCACCCCACCTCTCTCTCTCTCTCTCTCTCTCTCTCTCTCTCTCTCTCTCTCTCTCTCTCTCTCTCTCTCTCTCTCTCTCTCTCTCTCTCTTCTTTTTACGACTCTCAGAAGACAAAATCAGAAACACAGAGAGGGAAAGTCAATACTGTCACGACACATTCCTGCTCTGAAACAGAACTAAGAATACAAAATGGGAAAGAAATGTTACACATTACACATTTGTTTTTGCGCATCAGCTTTTTTTAAAAATTCTTTTAACAAATATAATAGCAAAATAACAAAGCAAACACAAAACGTTTTTGTGTGAAATAGAAAGTGATACAACTAAAACAAAAACACATAGTAAGTGCAAAAAACAACCACACACGCATTATGAATAAATAAAAGAGAACAAATACGATTTTTTTTTAAATAGAAAGAAAAACAAACCAAAACAACAAAACCCCAAAGAAAACCATCAATTCACGCCATAAGAAGGAAGACAACTTAAAACACGCCATTGAAAGGAGAACAACTCAAAACACACCATGGAAAGGGACACAACTCTAAACACACCACAGGAAGGGAAACAACTCAACACGCATCACAGAAACGAAAACTTAAAATGCGCCATAGAAAGGGATACAACTCTAAACACGCCACAGAAAGGGAAACAACTCAATACGCATCACAAAAACGAAAACGAAAACTTAAAACGCGCCATAAAAAGGGAAACAACTCAAAACACGCCACAGAAAGGGAAACAATTCAAAGCACGCCATAGGAAAAGGTCAAAACACGCAATATATTAAAGAAATAACAACAATAAACAAAAATTGAAAATAACTCAAAACACGTCTTAGAAATGTAAACAACTTTAAGCACGTCCAAGAAAAAACCCACCAAAACCACTCGCTAAATTAGATATCCCTTGCTACATAGAGGACAAGAAACAATTCCAAGCATGCTTCAGAAAAAGGAAATAACTCCGCTAAACACCAAAACAATGAGAAATCAGTTTTGAACACCTGTGACCATCAGAAATGATCAGCTCAAAGCAGAACAGAAAATACCTGAACACGCCCCATTGGAGACAAAAGAGCTCAAAGCATGCTGTAGAATTGGAAATATCTGAACACGCCCCATTGGAGACAAAAGAGCTCAAAGCATGCTGTAGAATTGGAAAATCTGAACTCAAAAGAGCTCAAAGCATGCTGTAGAATGGGAAATATCTGAACACGCCTGGAAATATCTGAACACGCCCAATTGGAGACAAAAGAGCTCAAAGCATGGTGTAGAATGGGAAATATCTGAACACGCCTCGTTGGAGACAAAAGAGCTCAAAGCATGCTGTAGAATGGGAAATATCTGAACACGCCTCGTTGGAGACAAAAGAGCTCAAAGCATGCTGTAGAATTGGAAATATCTGAACACGCCCCATTGGAGACAAAAGAGCTCAAAGCATGCTGTAGAATTGGAAATATCTGAACACGCCCCATTGGAGACAAAAGAGCTCAAAGCATGCTGTAGAATGGGAAATATCTGAACACGCCTCGTTGGAGACAAAAGAGCTCAAAGCATGCTGTAGAATGGGAAATATCTGAACACGCCTCGTTGGAGACAAAAGAGCTCAAAGCATGCTGTAGAATGGGAAATATCTGAACACGCCTCATTGGAGACAAAAGAGCTCAAAGCATGCTGTAGAATGGGAAATATCTGAACACGCCTCATTGGAGACAAAAGAGCTCAAAGCATGCTGTAGAATGGGAAATATCTGAACACGCCTCGTTGGAGACAAAAGAGCTCAAAGCATGCTGTAGAATGGGAAATATCTGAACACGCCTCATTGGAGACAAAAGAGCTCAAAGCATGCTGTAGAATGGGAAATATCTGAACACGCCCCATTGGAGACAAAAGAGCTCAAAGCATGCTGTAGAATGGGAAATATCTGAACACGCCTCGTTGGAGACAAAAGAGCTCAAAGCATGCTGTAGAATGGGAAATATCTGAACACGCCTCGTTGGAGACAAAAGAGCTCAAAGCATGCTGTAGAATGGGAAATATCTGAACACGCCTCGTTGGAGACAAAAGAGCTCAAAGCATGCTGTAGAATGGGAAATATCTGAACACGCCTTGGAGACAAAAGAGCTCAAAGCATTGGAGACAAAAGAGCTCAAAGCATGCTGTAGAATGGGAAATATCTGAACACGCCTCGTTGGAGACAAAAGAGCTCAAAGCATGCTGTAGAATGGGAAATATCTGAACACGCCTCGTTGGAGACAAAAGAGCTCAAAGCATGCTGTAGAATGGGAAATATCTGAACACGCCTCGTTGGAGACAAAAGAGCTCAAAGCATGCTGTAGAATGGGAAATATCTGAACACGCCTCAAAAGAGCTCAAAGCATGCTGTAGAATTGGAAATATCTGAACACGCCCCACTGGAGACAAAAGAGCTCAAAGCATGCTGTAGAATGGGAAATATCTGAACACGCCTCGTTGGAGACAAAAGAGCTCAAAGCATGCTGTAGAATGGGAAATATCTGAACACGCCTCGTTGGAGACAAAAGAGCTCAAAGCATGCTGTAGAATGGGAAATATCTGAACACGCCTCGTTGGAGACAAAAGAGCTCAAAGCATGCTGTAGAATGGGAAATATCTGAACACGCCTCGTTGGAGACAAAAGAGCTCAAAGCATGCTGTAGAATGGGAAATATCTGAACACGCCTCATTGGAGACAAAAGAGCTCAAAGCATGCTGTAGAATGGGAAATATCTGAACACGCCTCGTTGGAGACAAAAGAGCTCAAAGCATGCTGTAGAATGGGAAATATCTGAACACGCCTCTCTGAACACGCCTTGGAGACAAAAGAGCTCAAAGCATGCTGTAGAATGGGAAATATCTGTAGAAGAATGGGAAATATCTGAACACGCCTCGTTGGAGACAAAAGAGCTCAAAGCATGCTGTAGAATATATCTGAACACGCCTCATTGGAGACAAAAGAGCTCAAAGCATGCTGTAGAATGGGAAATATCTGAACACGCCCCATTGGAGACAAAAGAGCTCAAAGCATGCTGTAGAATGGGAAATATCTGAACACGCCCCATATATTTGGAGGCAAAAGAGCTATAAGCATGCTGTAGAATAGGAAATTTGTCAAAACTAAAACAACACCCCATTGTACTACAGGGAATCAACCGAACCCAAACTCCCAGCAGTAACTCATCAAGGGGGAAACAATTAAAAAGACGCCATAGAAAGGGAAGCAGCTCCAAAAACAATTTAGAAAGGAAAACAACTCAAAATGGCCCACTGTTAAGGGGAAGCAACCAAACTTTCACCCTCAGCAGCAACTCAGAAGACGCCATAGAAAGGTAAAAAAAGGGAAACAATTCAAAACACCCCATTACTAAGGGGAAACAACCGAACCTAAATCCCCAGCAGTAACTAATAAACAACTCAAACGCGTCAAAGAAAGCAAGTCCAAAGCGTTTTAGAAAGTGGAATAATTGAAAACACCCCACCATTAAAAAGAAACAATCAAATCAAAACCATCACCAGCAACTCATAAGGGGCACACAACTCATAAGGCCCAACTGAAAGGGAAAAGAGGGAAATAACTCATATGATGCCTCAATTTTAGGAGAAACCATCACACCCTCATCCTCATCAGCAACTCATCACGGGGGAAACAAGTCATAAGATGTCGAAAAGAGGAAGCAACTCCAAAACATCTTAGAAAGGGGAAAATGAAACATTTCCAAACGCCCGTTAAAGAGGAAACAATCGAATCGGACCCTTACCAGCTACTCATAAGCAACAAGCCATGTAAAACACACCAAAGAAAGCGAAGAAAGGGATACAATTTAAAATGTTCTAAAGTATTTTGAGGGGGAAATAATCTAACCTCAATGCAAGCCTCGGCATACCAACAACCATTGGAATTTGAATCATATGTGCAGGGCAGCCAAAGTGAAAACCCACCAACTGCTGGTTACTTTACTCGCCGTGGCTTTATTGAAGAGGACAGATCAGAGCAAACAACAGGATAGCCCTAGAAAGAAAGAAGTCTTCACTTAGGTGCTGGTACTGCGAAGTTCCGGGGCACCTTATTCGGGACTGCAGGCAGAAAGCCCGTGACATGAAGAGAAAGGCTGAACAGGCTGCACAGAGAAACAGGGAGCCTGAAGTGGAACAGAAACTAGAGAAGGCTGATGGTGAGGGGCAACAATCAACCTCATTTCCTTCTGCCCAAATAATCAAGTGCAAGAGAGCCACAGAGGATACGGTTCAAGTCCATGGGAAGATTAACTCATTGCGGATGAATTCTGAGTATACTCGGAACAGGAGAACGCCAGTCAGGGCTTAATTCCGAGTATTCTCGGAACTGCAATTTCTGAGTCTCAAAGTTATCTAAATCCATGTTTGTGTTCAATCCAAATAACATTTTTCGAGTTATTTCTCTTTGTCACTCTTCCAGCTTTCGTTTCACTTATGTTTGGCACTTCTGTTTCAATCTTTAATGTTAAAAATGTGCAAAAAAATCGGCCATACACGAGCCTCAGAAAATACTGCAATGCATTTTCATTACCAGTAATAGTAATAAGGAGACTTATGGTTCCGATGTTAATGCAAGTAACCATGATTTCTAAGCAACAATTAAACTTGGATCAAGCAGTAATGTTGTCCAAATTGAATAATTCACAGTGGTGAGTTTTGTTGCACTTCTTATTTGTTTTTTTTTGTCTTTCTCTAGGCAAACCCAGGCCAGTAATGATGTTTGTCTAAGGCAGTGATGTCCTGAAGGGGTTAATGGGAAAGACTGTATGATTGTCATCGACACTGCATCAAGTCATTCGTTGATAAGACCTGATGTGCTTGGGCTCAACAATCTTCCACAACTGGCTGGTAAAGTTCGTGGGGCCACTAAAGACGTTGGAGAAGTGTATGGCCCAGTAGAGGTTACTGTGCAGTTGGGAAAAGAGGTTCAGAAGATTTCAGTGTATGCAATGGATATGGCCTGGATTTTCTTCTCCCAAACAAGTGTTGCATAGATCTGAATCAATTGTAAATGACCATAGGACTGCAGAGAACATCGGTACCTCTTCATAAAAATTATAGTGAATATGTCGGTATCTGTTGTCACCACTAGAATAGCTGTTGTTGCTCCTGCATGGTCAGAAAAAATAATTTGGTGTAGATCCAGCAAAACTTTGCCAGCAATTGCGCAAAAATATAACATACTAACCAATTTCTTTGTTTCTTCAAATTGGACTGTGGGTGAAACCACAGAGCAAGTTGTGTGGATGGGACCATCCCATCACATGACAACCAGCCTGCAGCAGACTTGCAACAGCAGCAGAAGCAGCATGGCGCTGCAACCAGGCTGAAGGACGGCCGATGCGTGGCTTCTGGACAGGTCTGTCTTGGCAACTGTTTATTTGGCGAGGGTGATCGATGCCAGCCAGGGTCGCTTAGCTCTGGACCAGTCAGTCCACAGGGTAGTGAAGGGAGAGGTGATGATCCCGTCCAACTGCAGGTAGGCCTGGGATTCTATGGGGAAGACGGTGATTGTTAGGCGTTGGATCTCTTTGGAAAAATAGATGACAATACGTCTGCCCAGTTCAAACTGATATCTGAAAAGAAAGAAAATAAAAAAATAAAATAAACACACACACACACACACACACACACACACACACACACACACACACACACACACACACACTATGTACATAATTTGATAATTATCCGGCCAAGGTGTGTTGGGCTATCTTGCTCACACAGCAAAGGTGGGTGAGATGGCGCTGAGGTACATGCGGGCATCAGTCCTTCGATACGATGACCAGTACCGTGCCCACCAGACTGTGTTCAAATTCCGCTGGGGCAGTGACTGCCAGCATCTTGTCCTGGTTGCCCTGAGGGACCAACAGCAGCACCCACCACAGCACCAGCGGTATAGGAGTCCCCCATCTGCGACCCCAGCCTCTTCCCACGACACCAGTGAGCTGCGCCTTCTGTGGAACCGTGCTCTTCGCTCATATGAGCATTGCAAATTCGAGCACCGGTGCTACTCTTTTCAGCTTCTCTGTGGCGAAGGAAAGAGTGTAGTCACGTGTGTCTGTCTATCCCTAGAAAGGTTATTCTATGTGTGGGCCCAACCACTTTTGTCCAGTTTATCAGAAAGCCTAACCGCCTCAATAGGTCAATCAATGCACGCAGAGCTTCATTGCATTCTTCATATGTGGGTGCAATTGCAAAAACAAACATCTATATTCACAACACATGCTATGAAGCCTCGTCTCTGCCAAACACCTTTTGCAGCTTGTGATATGCGATGAACTAAACAGTTAAATAAAGTCATTGTTATTTCATGCCTTTGCGTGGAGTGATTCAATATAACGGGCATCTCCTAATTACGGACAGTTTTGATCAGTCTATTGCGTAGTCGGTTTGACTCTAATATTGTTATCACTTTGATTTTCAATTGCATGAACATTTGCAATTTTATGCGGGATTGTTCTTGTTTTAAAGATGCCACAGGAAGTTGAGGTAAAGAAGTTCCATTCTGTGGTTCATTTTAGGAACCCCATTCATTGTCATGTAAAACAGCTTTGGTCAAACATTTCAGTTGTCTGGAAACTTTGTGTTTCTGAATATTGGAGTTTTTGTCTTCCATACAGATTTGAATACAAATTGTTCCTGTGTCCCCTGACTCTCTGAACCCATTTACGATAAAGCGCTTGTCCTGATGATACAAATAATAAAAGGAAAGAAGCTTCGCAGTAAAGGTTTGGGGGGATTTGTTTTGAGAATGGGTTTCTGTAAATACTCTATTTTTGTAAACCATCCAAGGCATCATAGAGGAAAACACACTTTTCTTACCATTCATTCATTAAACAATAAATTAAAAAATAATTTTAAAAAACCTGAAAAACAGAAATGGTAGCATGATGGTTTAAACGTTTAATGAATGAATGATTATCTGTATCGGATGCTGTTTATTTTATTTGTGTCAGCCTATACCAAACAGTACCACTGTCCACATGACCCACCTGCTTATGTTACAAGGTCCCAACACTGGGGATTCCAGATACTTCACTAGTTCCATGGCAGTAGCTTTATTCTTTGTGTACGCCCACAGCTTCAGTTCTTCACACTTCATCTGCACTTTCACAATCGACTCCCTGTATCACACATAAACACCATGCATTTTCACCATTTACACATTCACGTATGAGCCCAATATTTTCAAATAAATCGGCTGAAAGCGTTCTCACGATGATCCAAAGGCAAATAATTAAAGAAATAAAAACAATTTGGTCACCGTTCATTTTCTGTATGTACACCAACTGTCTGGAATTCTCTCCCCTATGAAGTAAGACACTCTAATTATGTCAAATATTTCAAAAGAGCTCTTAAAATTTGCCTGTTCAAAGTGTGTGTGTGTGTGTGTGTGTGTGTGTGTGTGTGTGTGTGTGTGTGTGTGTGTGTGTGTGTGGTCCTGTCTTGTTTACTTTCTATATGTCACCTCTTGCCAATGTCATCGACCAGCACAACATGAAACATCACTTCTATGCAGATGACTCACAACTCCAAAACAGTACAACCCCTGAAGATCTAGATTCCATTCTTACAGAACGTAACGACTGCTATATTGATATTCAAAACTGGATGGTTCAAAATAAACTTCAATTAAATGGAGAAAAAAACGAAGCAATGCTTGTAGGAACAAAAAACAAACTAGCCTCTGTTTCCATAGAGTCAATCCAACTGGGTAACAATATCATTCCCCTCTCAGACTCAGTCAAAAACTTAGGTGTCACTTTGGACAATACTCTTTCCATGCAGAGTTTCCTGACTCAGACCTGTCAGTCCTGCTACTATCAAATTCATCGCATTGGCTATATTCGTAAATACCTCTCAGATGAAGCCACAGCAAAGTTTGTTACATCCCTCATCCTATCTCGTATTGACTACTGTAATGCTCTCCTTTCTGGCCTATCAGTCTCTTCTCTATCTTGTCTCCAGCGTATTCAAAACACAGCTGCTCGTCTTGTCCTTAGGAAGAAAAAGTTCGATCATGTTAGCCCTCTTCTGCGTTCTTTGCACTGGCTTCCTGTTGCAGACAGAATTGAGTATAAATTAAACACACTTTGCTATAAATCTATAAAAAGCTGCTCCATCTTACCTCTGCGACAATATTTCCATCTACACGCCAGCTCGCACTTTACGTTCAGTTTATGACCCTCTTTCTCTCCAGATCCCTAGGTATAAGCTTTCAACTGTTGGTCGGCGCTCTTTTGCTGTCTCAGGACTGACCTCCTGGAACAAACTTCCTCTCTCCCTCCGTCAGCGACCGACCCTCTCTGCTTTCAAACCTAACATCAAAACCCACCTGTTCCCCCGTCATTAAAGCTCCGCTCTCTTTCTCTTCTCTCTATTGCCATTAGGTCTGTTTCTGCTATGTTCCATTTATGTTATCCGTGTGTGTTCGCTTTGTATTGCATTTTTGTTTGAATGCACTATGAATGCTAACGTGTGTGCGCGCTTTGATTTGATTTATATCGATTCAGCGCTGTATAAATACTGTATGTAGTTGTTGTTGTTGTTGTGTGTGTGTGTGTGTGTGTGTGTGTGTGTGTGTGTGTGTGTGTGCGTGCGTGTGTGTGTGTGTGTGTGTGTGTGTGTGTGTGTGTGTGTGTGTGTGCGTGTGTGTGTGTGTGTGTGTGTGTGTGTGTGTGTGTGTGTGTGTGAGTGTGTGTGTGTGTGATATATTAAAGATTGAAATTTTGCCGATTTCGCGTTTTTTCTGCCATATTTTGCTGTCAATTCGGCGAAATCATTTAATATTTCAAATTTCATATACCCATATGGTCCTGCAACTTGTCTAAATACTTCAGCTGACCTGTTCAACAGCTGAAACTCAAAGGGTCCCATGTCATCGTTCAGAATGTTGACCTCTAGGATTATCTGCATAGAAAAGGGCAAGTCTGAAAAAGGAATGGGCATAATTATTTCAACAACAACAACAACATTAATAAAATAATGAAGAAAGTCTGTTTAAAGTCCTCCGGTCTGGAACAGACACACACGAAATTACAGTGTGATGAGGGTCTATCTCATGACACTATTTACATTATTGTGACCTTATCATCATCTTCACATTGCAAAATATAATGAGAGGCCCTCGTATCACCTTAAAAAGGAGGGACCTACCTGATCTCTCCTGTTGATTCTTTGATTCTGTGCTTAGATCTAGATTTACTTTTTTAAACAATGCCTTCTGGTTGAAGAACGAATTGCAATCACTTGACTATGTAATTAGTTTAATTTAATGTTTAATCATTAAAAAAAAAAAAAAAAAAAAAAACATGCTGCATAGGATTGGATTTGGTGAATTGAAAGTAATAAAACTGTCTGGCAGCTATGGAATAGAAAAAAGTCACAAGATTAGTAGGGTAGGCTGTTCCAAAATCGACATAATTTTTAGAAACGTCAAGATAAGGTGATGCAAAGCCGATTTATTTCCCACCAACTCATGATGACGTTAGGCCTACTGTATGTCTATTTGAGAAATGATGGAAAGCAGGAGAGTGATCGCGTGTGTGTGTTGATCAGGTCAGTCTGTCGGTCTGCCAGCCCGCCTGTCTGTCTGTACATGCTAACGATCGAGGTTTGACGGCGTTGCCTCTTGCTTACATACATACTGTACACACTCACATTATTTATAGAACAATATACGGGCATAGCATTGACATTCTTAAGAGAGAGAGAGAGAGAGAGAGAGAGAGAGAGAGAGAGAGAGAGAGAGAGAGAGAGAGAGAGAGAGAGAGAGAGTTTTTTTTTGCATAGGCTTTAAACCCCTTGTATGGGGGTAGGGGATGGTGGGGAGAAGGGAACGAGTGGGGATGGGGGTGTACAAATATTTCCTACAACCGAATGGACATAAAACTTCTGAAATGTTGTAGACACGGAGAGAGAGAGAGAGAGAGAGAGAGAGAGAGAGAGAGAGAGAGAGAGAGAGAGAGAGAGAGAGAGAGAGAGAGAGAGAGAGAGAGAGAGAGAGAGAGAGAGAGAGAGAGAGAGAGAGAGAGAGAGGCTTGCCAAAAAAATAGGGGAAAAACACACACAGGCAAACATTGCAAGGGGTTGTATGAGGTAAACAAAACGAATAAAATTATGAAATAATTATGGACGTCCAAATCCACTTAAAATGAATGAATATGAATCAAAAACTTGCGAGAAACCCCCCCAGATGTCTGCTGTTATGTCTAGGGTGTATGTGAAGTGGGTTCTAGAAAATTGGCAACAGATGCAAACTCCCAAGCACGCTCAAGTACACTCAAAAGTCGTTGAATACCAAATTAGTTCATTAATTCACTCACACATTAATTTCTACATAATTATTACTAAGGGGACCTAATCTAACATGTCCCTTAATCACCCCTTTCCACCTTCCTTCCAAAGCCTAACCCGCTATCGCGTTGAAACATTGGGGAATAAGGGGGGACATTATAACACATACAAAATAGAAGAAAAATACAGATACTTCATGCACATACGCATAACACAATACAACTCTTTAACGTTTTATAAAGATGACCGGGGCACGACTGGCAGTTCATGAGCACGCGATGCGTCGTTCAACAGAGGCTGGCCTCTTGAGTCCACGTGGCCTGCGCGCGTTGGGTTCCACGATGACCCGGCCCGTCCGGGTCCCTCTGGATGGTCCGACGATGCATCGGCGGTGGTGCAGATCCAGGCACAACCCTCCATCCAGGGTTGAAGTAGTCAGCTGGGTAGATCAGGAAACGACGAGCTGTGACACAGGTCGCCAAGCAACGCAAGGATAAGCCAACTATTGAATTATATTCCCCAGTCATCAAGTCAAGAAGTCATGTCATGTCGTACGTGATGAGGGGAAGAAAAATATAAGAGAGATTAGCCACCCTATCTAATGTTATTGAATTAATTTTGAAATAAATTTATTATGAAAACAGTGCTTGCAGTCAGTATGTTCGTATGCACAATTACATGCGTAAGACTATGACGCACGATTTGGCTCATCTCAAGAAGAAAAGATAGACAGATATAACATCGCACACTCACTTACTACTCACTATAATAATAATAATGAGCATTAATATGAGTTTATTCTTAGACAAGCCCTAAGCGCTTACAATAATAAACAAATAAATGAATACACTCCCCACTAGCGCTTTTACATTTACAAATGCCAAAATCTTAACGTCTATTCGACGAGTAAATATTTACAAAACTGTCTTCTCAAAAGATCTTTTCATAAAGAGCTTCCAATACACCTTTTAAGAAATGTCTCTTCATAAGAACAAGCTTGGGTTTTTATTCTCCAAGAATTTGAAATATCGAAATTCAAATTACACACAGAATTCCTATCCCAATCACACGACAATGCATAAACATTTAAACCTTCTCCTATGTGAGCTGGGGAAAACATTAATTAGATAAACAAAATTTTAAATGTCAAGGTATAATTATGTCGATTACAAAACAAGGGAAACAACTTCTCAATTAAGCATTCTTTAGAATATAGAAAACATACTTTACCTGAGTTGAACGAAATACCACCAACGAGAAAAACAAAAACAACAACCCCATTTTAGGAAAGAAAAACAGCGCACAACGTTTATGAAAAATATTTACACTACATTATCGTACTAAAAGAAGCTTATAAATTCGATTCTGAAATATCTACTCACCTCAAGACTCTCCAGCTCGTGAGTATGGAGAGACGTCACCAAGTTCCTGAAGGTGAACCCCCTTCTCTCCCAAGAGTGGCCCCAGCTTCGACCAAGATTTCAGCACCCAGTATCAGTGACAGTGACAGTTGGGATTTAGAAAAAATAAAGTCCCAGTCACAATGAAAGTACTATGCTGCTGCTTCTATGCGGACATCGAATTCCTGGCTATGACCACTGAAGGCTCCAGTAGCTTTAGGCCTACAAGAAGAGCAAAAATGAAAATGATGCGTTCTCTTCGAAATCTGGGAGCGGAGTGACAAACGTCAGTCACCCCAAATTGATACAACGACTTTGACATACTGAGCTGTCAAACCGGTTTTTCTTGAAGGTGAAAATGAACACGAGGAAACTGTGTATCAAATGCCACACGCAGCACACAAAACTCTGCGCGACAGGTAAACGTTTTAGAACTCAGAAAAGGAAAAAGAAAAAAGGAAATAGCAATTTTATTCCTTCCGTCTTTCAAATTTTGCCCAAGGCAAAACCTGCCTCGCTGCAAACAAGGGGTGATAACCTACTGAACAATAACCTAGAGCAGAAGAATGTCACAACCATGACACCTGCTAGTATCGATGATTATGAACTCACCTGCAAAATCTGGATAATTCCCGTCTGGTGAGGTGAAGTACACATAGCGTACATTTCCGCCAACGGCTTCATTCACCACCTGAGTCCATGTCCTCGACATTTTAGCTGTTCATAGGATGATAAGCCATATGAACAAATAACCTGAAGTAGACTTGAAGTTTAAAAATTGCAAAAATATCCAAGACAGTGTGAGACAAACGGGGTCAGTGTAAAACAGACCCTGGGGCAGGTTGAAGAATGATAAAAATTCCTATTGCATAAAAATTTTCCTGTGGTGTTCTAATTGTGTGGAAAATAAAACTGTCCATGGAAATCAAGAGCGCATCTTAATATAATAACAATCAGCATGAGAAAAAAAATACATAATGTATTGATGAGTGATCTGACAGTGTATAATTGGGATCAAACTGAAAGTAACTTAGAACCCATAAACTCACCAACACTAAACTTCAATATTTGTTTTAACATTTTTCAAAATTGTCAGTTCTTACAAAAGCCAAAATGTTGATTAAAATATTCTGTATGAATGAAATCAGCACTTGACATAATGTGATTTTTTTTAAATGGTTCCAAACAATTATACTTCAATACTGTACTTGCTCGGCAGCATTTAAAAAGCCAACAACTTACCTAAACATAATTATTCACAATCACTAAAGAAGTTCTTCATTTAATGCAATTAAACCAGATAAACACAATATACGCCTAAAGCAGATGAAATCGTGGTAGATATTCCCTGTGTGAAAGGTGTTCCAGAGAGACTTGCTCAGTCCTTCAAACAATTATAGTAAGGATTTCCCACAAACCAGTCAGTTTGTTGATGAACCAAGAAGTTCATGTCACGGCATAGTTACAAGTGTGTAAATGTGTTTGTTGTCTTGGTCTGTTTGTTTGTCTTCTTCATGTATTTATTTGATTTTTGCCTATTATTTGTTTTTTCTTCCTTGTGAAATAATGTGCAAAATAAAAGTTCAATAAAAAAAAGAAGTTCATGTCAAAGACAAAACAGACAAAAGCAAAATGTGAGGAGCAGTCTACAACATTCAGTGTTCTGACTTACTGTACTCAAGACTACATTGAGGAAGCAGAATCCCAGAATCCTTGATCCGTCTCTTAGAAGGAGGGTGTTTTTCGTTATCCTTCCTTTTAGTGATCTTTAGGTATGCGTCTTTATTATTGATGACAACGGAGGTTATCGTCTTTCAAGACCAATAATTAATATCCCGGTTGCTAAGATTAACTGTAATTTTGTGAAAATGAAAGCTAAATGGCCAATGAAGCTTCACAAACAAGGTTAATGCGATCGTAATGGATTAACATGTTATAAAAGCTGGAAAACGGGTTAAAAAAAATAGCCATAAAATGGCGTCAAAACGCTGGACTGGCTTTGGCACTTACGAAAAACGACATGGCATTTCTAAATTTGAATACATCTTCAGTCTGTTACTTCTAAATGAGAAAATTAATACTTTTAGAAAATAGATGCAATAAAGAAAATAAGTCTGAGTTATCAAAGCTTTGTGCTATCAACTGTCAAAACATGCTGTGCCTGCCTTGTGCGCCGTGTAACGCTTTGATGACGATTGACAAAGTTAATTCCAGGCTTTGAAAGAAAATGCTTTTGAAAAATTCAAACACAGAGAAAAACTTCAAGTGAAATACTTCTGCTTTGGACAGATTGGAAACATTTTTTATTATTATTTTCCCAGCACAGTTCAATTTTGTTCACGGTGTAGCGCTGTGAAATGAGTGATGGTATTTTCTGTTTTATTTTTTTATGAAAAATCTATCACAAATTGTAAATCAATGGTGCTCTGAACGTTTTGTCTGGGGCAATCAGGACCCGTTCATGACGTATTTTACAACATGACATAATACAGAAAGCTGCAGGCTGTGTGTGTGTGTGTGTGTGTGTGTGTGTGTGTGTGTGTGTGTACAAGTGTGTGTGTGTGTGACACAAACAATAATGGTTAATTCGGTTTTTCAATACCACCTGGCCCATATAGTGGTGAAAGGAATGGCGTGTGTGCTTAGCATGCTTGAGGTGAGATATATACAAAGAGTATGGCGTGTGTGTGTGTGTAATGTACGTGTCGCGCGTATGTGTGTGCATGTGTGTGTACGCGCGCGGTTTTTCAATACCACCTGGCAAGGAACAGGTGAAAGGAATGGTGCAAAGTTTAGCATGTGTGTGTGTGTGTGTGAGAGTGTGTGTGTGTGTGTGTGTGTGTTGTGTGTGTGTGTGTGTGTGTGTGTGTAAATCAATAAAATAGACAAAGGTTTCTTCGGTTTTTGCGTACCACCTGGCCCGTATAGGAACAGGTGAATGGAATGTGCATGAGTTTGCGAGCGCATGCAAATGTGTGTGTTGGGGGAAGTGGGTGCGTGCGTTCTGTGTGTGTGTGAAGTGTGTGTGGAAGCTTTTAGAAACAAGTGTGAAAATGCAATAATGGTTTCATTCGGCCTTTCAATACCACCTGGCCCGTATAGGAACAGGTGAAAGGAATGGCGCAAAGTTTAGCATGCTAAAGGTGAGATATATACAAAGAGTATGGCGAAAACAGGTGTAAAGGGCATGACGCGCGTATGTGTATGCAATGTGTGTTATGTTGTATGTTTTTTGTGCAAGAGTGAATGTGTGTATTCAATGTGTGAGAGAGTATTTGAGATTGAGAGAGAAAGAAATTCTTAGAGAGTTCTCTGTGTGTGCACACAAATGCGTAAGCGTGAATGTGTGCATGAGTGTGCGAGCGCATGTAACCCTGTGTGTTGGGGGTCCTGGTGCGTGCGTTCTGTGTGTGGAAGTGTAAGGATCTTTTAGAAACAAGATGAAAATGCCGACCCTCTCATTTGGCCTACAAGAGGTATAATTTATACAAACCATGCTTTTTAACCCTTTCGCTGCTAAAGTGCATTGACTGCATCACACTGATTCAACACCCAGGTCACTAAAGGGCATGACATTAGGATTGGGCGTCCAATTACAATTATGTTGTATTTTTTTCCAGATTGTAAAATGCCTTATTCAATACAAGTCATAATGGGATTCCAGACACCAACTTTTCTTTACCCAGGTAAGTTTCACACACAAATTGAACTGAAAATTAGCTGACGTGGAAAGGGTTAACCCTTTTGCGTCCTGTTCTGTGTCTACTATGGGAAGTGTAATATCATTGATGATGTCGTGGCTTTTTATGTCATCATCCTGGAATGTGAGTTTTTAATTTAGACAAACCGAGAAAGAAATGTTTCTTAGAAGCGATGTCTTGTAGGTGTTGACTTACCCAAGTACCCCCCACCCCACCCAATCCATGTCAAAGTCAAGGTAAAGGTTATTAAAAGTCACCAGTACATCATCGTCATACATACGTCATCCTCATTAGATTATACCTAGGTCTACCATATTTCCTGATGAACCAACTTGACAAGATTTGGATCTTTAACTACGACAATGCAAGAGATACTACGGCTAAGATAAAAAAAATGACATTTCCAAGATCAAATTTCAAAGGTCAAGGTTGTTAAAATATCGTCATTGATTGATTACAACCGGTATCGTGTAAGCCAATAAACCAACCAGTCAATGCTTAAAACTGACTGTGAAGATGTGACAGGTATGACCAACCAAGGAGTGAAACATTTCAAGGTCAAAGGTCAAGGTCACCTAGGTAGAAGTCATTCAAGGAGAAAAACCAACTCCAAGTCATTTATCCCCGTTTAGAGTTGTAAGTACGTCTGTAATTCTGTACAGTGTATCAAACCTATTGGAAAGAAAGAAATTTACATTAAGGGTCAAAGGTCAAGGTCAAAGTGACCTTGTTACTCGACAACTTGTGGCAGCATCACATGATACCAACCTGGAAGTGAGTCTGTTCAATATTTCAAAACAAATTTCGTAAAAAGACAAACAACTCAAAAACAGTTGTATTTTAACAATTTTAACAAAACTTAACCTTATAACACCTATTGTACCGGGTGATAATTGTTTTGGATGGTATGGTGAGTAGTAAAGAGCAACAGATGACATAATCAAGTGAGTTTGTCTGTGGCACTTGTATTTAGCATGGTAAGAACACGTTTTTGACAGGTATAACTCAGGTATAACTCAGGTATAACTATTAAGACATTTAAATACTTTTTCGGATAATAACTTGTCATAAAATATTTTTTTACTAAGTTGAATGTCATGCAATGTGTGATACCAACATTGCTCTATTTGTACAGAAAAAGAGTTTTTACTCAATGTCTGATAACTTTTCTGTAAACGCAAAAAATGGCGTCATGGTATGACGTGAGCACTTTTTCCAAAGAGTGCCGTTTAAAATGACGTCATACAACGGTGAT
>CM065702.1:39210411-39215411 GCA_017654935.2 Phymorhynchus buccinoides | reverse complement strand
CTATCAAATATTATCGTGATTATGCAAATGAAAGAGATGCCTGTAGTAAAGTATTACAAAAAAAGGAAAGAAAAAAACATAAAAACAAATATAGCCAATACAGTAAACGTAATCCTAAGTTGTTTTGGAAATATATTAACTCAAAATTGAAAATTAATACTGGTATTAGTCCATTAAAAGATGAACAGGGGAACATTGTGACATCTGATGAGGATAAAGCCAACGTTTTAAACAACTGTTTTGCCACTGTTTTTACAAAAGAAAATACAGAGACATTGCCACAAAACGTAGACAATAATCAACCAGAAGCTTATTGTACAAACATTATAGTTACTACAGAAGCGGTCAAAAACAAACTTATGCAACTCAATACTAACAAGGCTCAAGGTCCTGACAGAATACCAGCCAAAGTATTAAAAGAACTGAAAGAAGAGCTGGCACTGCCACTTACTATATTGTTTAATAAGAGTCTTGAAACGGGTTCTCTTCCAACAGACTGAAAGAAAGCTGAGGTAATTGCAATATATGAGACAGGGACAAAGACTGACCCTGCAACTACAGGCCAGTCAATTTGACAAGTATTGTTTGTAAAATACTAGAGCAATTTATGCGGGATACTCCGTTGTTAAGCATATTACTGATTTTAACTTATATACAGATTGTCGACACGGGTTTCGGACTGGCAGACCCTGCATATCACAGTTACTTGACGTTATGAATGACTTTACTAACCTTATTGATGAAAAAGAATCTTTTGATGTCATGTACCTTGATTTTAGAAAAGCATTTGGCTCTGTCCCTCATAACAGACTGTTGCTTAAATTAGTCTTATGGAATTACTGGAAATATTTTAAACTGGATAAAGAACTTCATAATAGGCAGATAATCAGCTGATCAATGACCTACCTGATGAAGTACAAAGTGTCTGCAAAATAGTTGCAAGTAGCATTCCACAGGGGAGTATTCTTGGCCCCATCCTTTTTACTGTTTGTATCAATGACCTACCTGATGAAGTACAAAGTGTAAATACAGACGATTGCATGGTGACTTGATATATACTTATACAATTTTCCATAGTTCAGTGGATTCCAAAATAAATACGATAAGAAAAGTTTGTTCCAATGTTCTAACTATTAAAAAACTAGAAATAATGAACTGAAAATACTAACTCATTATAGCAGAACTAATATAAGGAAAAACGTTTTTGCTAACAGAATTACTAACCATTGGAATACCCTTCCAGCCCACATAAAGCTTGCACCTAATCTTAACCAGTTTAAAAACCTCCTTGATAAATTCACAGAATTAAGTTATCAATTTCATTGATACATACTCTAAAATCGTCATAGCCTTGCCAACTAATAACAATAAAAGAAAAATTATGAGAAAGGGCAAATTAAGAGGCTGCGAGGTCTAATGGTCCTAAATTCTTGATCTTGATGAGGGCGATCTTATGATCGTAGATGAAGCCTGCCCATACCACAGTGGATAGGCGATATCTTGTCTCAAGCAGTCGCCATTAAAAATGCTTTCAAGTCCAAAAAAGCTGTGATGGCTCACAAATCTTCACCGCCTGATCATCATTAGATATCTACCACCTACCAGCATCAGTTCTCCATCGTCTTGCCATTTCTGAAGTGATGAGCAGCATTGAACATGTGTCTTTTAACAAATAAGGGACCGTAACGTTGCTGCAGGTGTGACGTCTTGTTAACACCCTGGGCGTTCAGGTTTTTGGGTGTTTTTTTGCTGTCCCATCTTCTGGGCCGTACAGTGGCGTTGCTCCCACGCCGCTCGTTCCGAATCCCAATTCGCAGCTAATCCCCGGTTTGCTCAAGTCGCAGAATCCGAGACCAGCAGTCCAAGGGGAGCGAATCTATGTTAGGCCGTCAGGAGGCAACCAACCGAGGGGACACTGCACTTCTGCTGAGTCACTTCAGTGGAGTTCAGTGGAGTTCAGAGGAGCCTGTTCAGGACACCACCTACTAAGCCCTCTACTGACGACACCATTCTCTTAGTCGCGTAGCCAGCGTGAGTGAGGTCCTCCTCCGAGGGCGCCACCACGACCGTCCACCGACAGCTCCCCAGAACACACTGATCCCCATGACTTTGACCCGAACGCACCAAGGCACAGACTGGATTGGAAACCGAAACTGAGGTCACCATGAGAGCAGGGCATGCAAAGCCACAGAATTTGAGACATTTTTAAAATTTTATGATTGATGGAAAATGAGGCCGATGATAACAATGATGATGATGATGCTATGGAGCTCCGTATCGGTCTGAGACTGCATGGCAGGGCTGTATTCTACGCTTCCTTTCATAATGATATCCCGGCGTTAACCAGGCCCGAGAACTACAGACACCTGCAGTGTTGGTCTTGCAATTAGAGCAACACTCTCAGAATCGCATCCGTTAAGCGGATGAAGCTCGACTGTGTGGTTTCAGTCTTCCCATTGAGCCCATAGCCACTCACTCTGGGTAGGAGTCGGTCCAGGACCGTAAAAACCCTCGCCTCTGATGGGATTCGAACCCACGACCTCCCAGCCAGTAATCCAAGACGCTAACCACTACACCACGGCGGCTGGTTTGGGTGTTCAGTTTTGCACCATCACTCCGACTGTGGTTGTGATGTGTAGCCTGTTGAACGCGGAAGAAGGAGAAGTTACCTACTGCACAGAGTCTGTACGGTACATCTATTATCGATGTGTCCCATTGAGCCACACGATTATAATGTTATTGGTGGGTTAGGGTATCACCTAAAGAACACCCTATTATTTGAATCCAAAAGCTGTGGACACAGGAAAACGGGAGATGGGCTTATTGTTAACCTCTCTCTCTCTCTCTCTCTCTCTCTCTCTCTCTCTCTCTGATTACTCGCTGAAGAAAAAGGTACAGGTTTGTGTTGAAAAGTTAGCAGAAGTTTTAAGCATAGACAGAGAAACAGACAGACATTAGTTAAGAAAAGAAGACTCACTGGCCTATGTAGCAGTCATTACTGGGTAATGCAAGAAAGGGAATTTTGCTGGCTGTCTTCTGTTCCACTTGAATCTTGTTCTGGGACAGTGTGGCGATCATTTTGTTCTCTTTCAGCTCAAACTCCAGTATAGTGTCTCTGGAATGAGGGAATATATAGGTGTGTTGTTGGTTGTTTTATTTAAAGAACATAACGTTACTTTTTTATTAAAATAATACAGCTGTGAAATTTTGCGTACAGGCAAGCACGCACGCACACACACACACACACACACATACACACACACATGCGCGCGCACACACACACACACACACACATTTTGCTGCCTGGCATGCATATTTTATAAATAACTAGCGCAAATTCCGAGTACCGGTAACACCTAGTAACGGTAAACGCTGAGTACAGCAAATTTGAAGCAATTCGGTTAAGAAAAGGCGGAGCTATAAGGCCCCGTTTCCCGTTGGTGCTGCTCTGAGAGTGATGCGCTCTCCCTATTAACGGCAACGCCTAGTAACAGGAACGTCAAGTACTGGTAACACTGAGTACAGCAAATTTGAAGCGATTCGGCTAAGAAACGGCGGAGTTATAAGGCCCCATTTCCCGTTGGTGCTGCTCTGAGAGTGACGCGTTGCTGCTAGGCTTTGCCCCGGCCACAGCAAGCCTGACAGCAAATTTGAAGAGATTCGGTTACGAAACTGCGGAGTTATATATAAAACGAGTAGACAGATATATAGAATAAAATATAAAAACAAGGGCGTCGCCGAGCGGCAGACATGTCCGTCACCAACAATGACATGCACTTGCGACACCCCGTAGCAGTCACATCCTGACACAAAATTGGAAGGGATTTTGTCTTCTAGTTCACGAGATACAGCTTGAAGAAGAAACATAGCGCAAAGAAGGAAATTTCAGTTTTCAAGGTCACACTTCAAGGTCAAGATCAGCATGGTGATCATTTATGCTCGGATGTGTTCTTCTCTAGGGCATACAGTACCACACACAATCTGAAGAGCTTCTGTCAAGTACCAATGTGGAAAATATGGCGTAAAACCCAATTTGTAGACCCTACCACTTTCAAGGCTTACCTATCTCCCGGACCGTGACCTTGACCTTGATCGGTATGTCACTATCAGAACGGGCATAAGCCAAAGTACCTACATGCCAAATTTGAAGACTCTAACACTAACGGTGTGGGAGTTATGGCCCCTTAAAGATGTTCGGTTTTCAAGGTCGTACGCCAAGGTCAAGGTGACGACGGATGCCTTCCTCTCATGGTGACACACCAGCACACAAAATTTGACGTGATTCGGTCAACCCGTTCGAAAGATATCCTTGGGACAGACAGAAGGAGAAAAAATGACCCTCCGATTTTCAGGCTCCAGCGATCTTTTTGACCTTGACCTTGACCTTGATCGGTATGCCATCATCAGAACGGGCATAAGCCAAACCACCTTCATACCAAGTTTCAACATCCTATGTCGATCGGCCTGAGATATGGCTAACAATAGATTTTCGGGTTTTCAAGGTGCCCGAGATATGGCTAAAAATAGATTTTCGGTTTTCAAGGTCGTACGTCAAGGTCACGACGGCAAAATGGTTTGCGCGGATCTCTTCCTATTAAGGTGGCACATCTCCACACAAAATTTGATGCGTTCGGTCAAGCGGTTCGGGAGATATCCTTGGGACAGACAGAAAGAAAAAAAAAAAACCCCCACATACAAACCAGCCCATTGCAATAGTCCGATCACCTTTGGTGACGGACTAACTAGCCTTGCTGGCACCGCACCATTACTCTAGGTGCACGTGATTAACAGACAAAGTCTCAATACAAAAAGAATAAAACCACGGCACTCTCTGTCCACTCGTTCCGATAAGAGTTCCAATAAAAAGATTTATTGACACCAGGCCAAATTTTCGCCTAATTCAGGCTTCATGTCTGTCTGTCTGTCTGTCTGTATATCGATTATCTTAAAACTACTGTTTGGATTTTTATTAAAATTGGCAGAGGGGTAGACAGCTGTAC
>CM065702.1:39198084-39209911 GCA_017654935.2 Phymorhynchus buccinoides | reverse complement strand
ATGTCGAAAAGAGGAAGCAACTCCAAAACATCTTAGAAAGGGGAAAATGAAACATTTGCAAACGCCCGTTAAAGAGGAAACAATCGAATCGGACCCTTACCAGCTACTCATAAGCAGCAAGCCATGTAAAACACACCAAAGAAAGCGATGAAAGGGATACAATTTAAAATGTTCTAAAGTATTTTGAGGGGGAAATAATCTAACCTCAATGCAAGCCTCGGCATACCAACAACCATTAGAATTTGAATCATATGTGCAGGGCAGCCAAAGTGAAAACCCACCAACTGCTGGTTACTTTACTCGCCGTGGCTTTATTGAAGAGGACAGATCAGAGCAAACAACAGGTTAGCCCTAGAAAGAAAGAAGTCTTCACTTAGGTGCTGGTACTGCGAAGTTCCGGGGCACCTTATTCGGGACTGCAGGCAGAAAGCCCGTGACATGAAGAGAAAGGCTGAACAGGCTGCACAGAGAAACAGGGAGCCTGAAGTGGAACAGAAACTAGAGAAGGCTGATGGTGAGGGGCAACAATCAACCTCATTTCCTTCTGCCCAAATAATCAAGTGCAAGAGAGCCACAGAGGATACGGTTCAAGTCCATGGGAAGATTAACTCATTGCGGATGAATTCTGAGTATACTCGGAACAGGAGAACGCCAGTCAGGACTTAATTCCGAGTATTCTCGGAACTGCAATTTCTGAGTCTCAAAGTTATCTAAATCCATGTTTGTGTTCAATCCAAATCACATTTTTCGAGTTATTTCTCTTTGTCACTCTTCCAGTTTTCGTTTCACTTATGTTTGGCACTTCTGTTTCAATCTTTAATGTTAAAAATGTGCAAAAAAATCGGCCATACACGAGCCTCAGAAAATACTGCAATACATTTTCATTACCAGTAATAGTAATAAGGAGACTTATGGTTCCGATGTTAATGCAAGTAACCATGATTTCTAAGCAACAATTAAACTTGGATCAAGCAGTAATGTTGTCCAAATTGAATAATTCACAGTGGTGAGTTTTGTTGCACTTCTTATTTGTTTGTTTTTTGTCTTTCTCTAGGCAAACCCAGGCCAGTAATGATGTTTGTCTAAGGCAGTGATGTCCTGAAGGGGTTAATGGGAAAGTCTGTATGATTGTCATCGACACTGCATCAAGTCATTCGTTGATAAGACCTGATGTGCTTGGGCTCAACAATCTTCCACAACTGGCTGGTAAAGTTCGTGGGGCCACTAAAGACGTTGGAGAAGTGTATGGCCCAGTAGAGGTTACTGTGCAGTTTGGAAAAGAGGTTCAGAAGATTTCAGTGTATGCAATGGATATGGCCTGGATTTTCTTCTCCCAAACAAGTGTTGCATAGATTTGAATCAATTGTAAATGACCATAGGACTGCAGAGAACATCGGTACCTCTTCATAAAAATTATAGTGAATATGTCGGTATCTGTTGTCACCACTAGAATAGCTGTTGTTGCTTCTGCATGGTCAGAAAAAATAATTTGGTGTAGATCCAGCAAACCTTTGCCAGCAATTGCGCAAAAATATAACATACTAACCAATTTCTTTGTTTCTTCAAATTGGACTGTGGGTGAAACCACAGAGCAAGTTGTGTGGATGGGACCATCCCATCACATGACAACCAGCCTGCAGCAGAGTTGCAACAGCAGCAGAAGCAGCATGGCGCTGCAACCAGGCTGAAGGACGGTCGATGCGTGGCTTCTGGACAGGTCTGTCTTGGCAACTGTTTTTTTGGCGAGGGTGATCGATGCCTGCCAGGGTCGCTTAGCTCTGGACCAGTCAGTCCACAGGGTAGTGAAGGGAGAGGTGATGATCCCGTCCAACTGCAGGTAGGCCTGGGATTCTATGGGGAAGACGGTGATTGTTAGGCGTTGGATCTCTTTGGAAAAATAGATGACAATACGTCTGCCCAGTTCAAACTGATATCTGAAAAGAAAGAAAATAAAAAAATAAAATAAACACACACACACACACACACACACACACACACACACACACACACACACACACACACACTATGTACATAATTTGATAATTATCCGGCCAAGGTGTGTTGCGCTATCTTGCTCACACAGCAAAGGTGGGTGAGATGGCGCTGAGGTACATGCGGGCGTCAGTCCTTCGATACGATGACCAGTACCATGCCCACCAGACTGTGTTCAAATTCCGCTGGCACAGTGACTGCCAACATCTTGTCCTGGTTGCCCTGAGGGACCAACAGCAGCACCCACCACAGCACCAGTGGTATAGGAGTCCCCCATCTGCGACCCCAGCCTCTTCCCAAGACACCAGTGAGCTGCGCCTTCTGTGGAACCGTGCTCTTCGCTCATATGAGCATTGCAAATTCGAGCACCGGTGCTACTCTTTTCAGCTTCTCTGTGGCGAAGGAAAGAGTGTAGTCACGTGTGTCTGTCTATCCCTAGAAAGGTTATTCTATGTGTGGGCCCAACCACTTTTGTCCAGTTTATCAGAAAGCCTAACCGCCTCAATAGGTCAATCAATGCACGCAGAGCTTCATTGCATTCTTCATATGTGGGTGCAATTGCAAAAACAAACATCTATATTCACAACACATGCTATGAAGCCTCGTCTCTGCCAAACACCTTTTGCAGCTTGTGATATGCGATGAACTAAACAGTTAAATAAAGTCATTGTTATTTCATGCCTTTGCGTGGAGTGATTCAATATAACGGGCATCTCCTAATTACGGACAGTTTTGATCAGTCTATTGCGTAGTCGGTTTGACTCTAATATTGTTATCACTTTGATTTTTAATTGCATGAACATTTGCAATTTTATGTGGGATTGTTCTTGTTTTAAAGATGCCACAGGAAGTTGAGGTAAAGAAGTTCCATTCTGTGATTCATTGTAGGAACCCCCTTCATTGTCATGTAAAACAGCTTTGGTCAAACATTTCAGTTGTCTGGAAACTTTGTGTTTCTGAATATTGGAGTTTTTGTCTTCCATACAGATTTGAATACAAATTGTTCCTGTGTCCCCTGACTCTCTGAACCCATTTACGATAAAGCGCTTGTCCTGATGATAAAAATAATAAAAGGAAAGAAGCTTCGCAGTAAAGGTTTGGGGGGATTTGTTTTGAGAATGGGTTTCTGTAAATACTCTATTTTTGTAAACCATCGAAGGCATCATAGAGGAAAACACACTTTTCTTACCATTCATTCATTAAACAATAAATTAAAAAATAATTTAAAAAAACCTGAAAAACAGAAATGGTAGCATGATGGTTTAAACGTTTAATGAATGAATGATTATCTGTATCGGATGCTGTTTATTTTATTTGTGTCAGCCTATACCAAACAGTACCACTGTCCACATGACCCACCTGCTTATGTTACAAGGTCCCAACACTGGGGATTCCAGATACTTCACTAGTTCCATGGCAGTAGCTTTATTCTTTGTGTACGCCCACAGCTTCAGTTCTTCACACTTCATCTGCACTTTCACAATCGACTCCCTGTATCACACATAAACACCATGCATTTTCACCATTTACACATTCACGTATGAGCCCAATATTTTCAAATAAATCGGCTGAAAGCGTTCTCACGATGATCCAAAGGCAAATAATTAAAGAAATAAAAACAATTTGGTCACCGTTCATTTTCTGTATGTACACCAACT
The DNA here is from genome assembly GCA_017654935.2 of Phymorhynchus buccinoides. Classification (NCBI taxonomy): domain Eukaryota; kingdom Metazoa; phylum Mollusca; class Gastropoda; order Neogastropoda; family Raphitomidae; genus Phymorhynchus; species Phymorhynchus buccinoides. The sequence goes on along the minus strand of CM065702.1, from coordinate 39,206,261 downwards.
GTCTGGAATTCTCTCCCCTATGAAGTAAGACACTCTAATTATGTCAAATATTTCAAAAGAGCTCTTAAAATTTGCCTGTTCAAGTGTGTGTGTGTGTGTGTGTGTGTGTGTGTGTGTGTGTGTGTGTGTGTGTGTGTGTGTGTGTGGTCCTGTCTTGTTTACTTTCTATATGTCACCTCTTGCCAATGTCATCGACCAGCACAACATGAAACATCACTTCTATGCAGATGACTCACAACTCCAAAACAGTACAACCCCTGAAGATCTAGATTCCATTCTTACAGAACGTAACGACTGCTATATTGATATTCAAAACTGGATGGTTCAAAATAAACTTCAATTAAATGGAGAAAAAAACGGAAGCAATGCTTGTAGGAACAAAAAACAAACTAGCCTCTGTTTCCATAGAGTCAATCCAACTGGGTAACAATATCATTCCCCTCTCAGACTCAGTCAAAAACTTAGGTGTCACTTTGGACAATACTCTTTCCATGCAGAGTTTCCTGACTCAGACCTGTCAGTCCTGCTACTATCAAATTCGTCGCATTGGCTATATTCGTAAATACCTCTCAGATGAAGCCACAGCAAAGCTTGTTACTTCCCTCATCCTATCTCGTATTGACTACTGTAATGCTCTCCTTTCTGGCCTATCAGTCTCTTCTCTATCTTGTCTCCAGCGTATTCAAAACAGCTGCTCGTCTTGTCCTTAGGAAGAAAAAGTTCGATCATGTTAGCCCTCTTCTGCGTTCTTTGCACTGGCTTCCTGTTGCAGACAGAATTGAGTATAAATTAAACACACTTTGCTATAAATCTATCCATAAAGCTGCTCCATCTTACCTCTGCGACAATATTTCCATGTACACGCCAGCTCGCACTTTACGTTCAGTTTATGACCCTCTTTCTCTCCAGATCCCTAGGTATAAGCTTTCAACTGTTGGTCGGCGCTCTTTTGCTGTCTCAGGACTGACCTCCTGGAACAAACTTCCTCTCTCCCTCCGTCAGCGACCGACCCTCTCTGCTTTCAAACCTAACCTCAAAACCCACCTGTTCCCCCGTCATTAAAGCTCCGCTCTCTTTCTCTTCTCTCTATTGCCATTAGGTCTGTTTCTGCTATGTTCCATTTATGTTATCCGTGTGTGTTCGCTTTGTATTGCATTTTTGTTTGAATGCACTATGAATGCTAACGTGTGTGCGCGCTTTGATTTGATTTATATCAAGATTCAGCGCTGTATAAATACTGTATGTTGTTGTTGTTGTTGTGTGTTGTGTGTGTGTGTGTGTGTGTGTGTGTGTGTGTGTGTGTGTGTGTGTGTGTGCGTGTGTGTGTGTGTGTGTGTGTGTGTGCGTGTGTGTGCGTGTGCGTGTGCGTGTGTGTGTGTGTGTGTGTGTGTGTGTGTGAGTGTGTGCGAGTGTGTGTGATATATTAAAGATTGAAATTTTGCCGATTTCGCGTTTTTTCTGCCATATTTTGCTGTCAATTCGGCGAAATCATTTAATATTTCAAATTTCATATGGTCCTGCAACTTGTCTAAATACTTCAGCTGACCTGTTCAACAGCTGAAACTCAAAGGGTCCCATGTCATCGTTCAGAATGTTGACCTCTAGGATTATCTGCATAGAAAAGGGCAAGTCTGAAAAAGGAATGGGCATAATTATTTCAACAACAACAACAACATTAATAAAATAATGAAGAAAGTCTGTTTAAAGTCCTCCGGTCTGGAACAGACACACACGAAATTACAGTGTGATGAGGGTCTATCTCATGACACTATTTACATTATTGTGACCTTATTATCATCTTCACATTGCAAAATATAATGAGAGGCCCTCGTATCACCTTAAAAAGGAGGGACCTACCTGATCTCTCCTGTTGATTCTTTGATTCTGTGCTTAGATCTATATTTACTTTTTTAAACAATGCCTTCTGGTTGAAGAACGAATTGCAATCACTTGACTATGTAATTAGTTTAATTTAATGTTTAATCATTAAAAAAACAAAAAACAAAAAAACATGCTGCATAGGATTGGATTTGGTGAATTGAAAGTAATAAAACTGTCTGGCAGCTATGGAATAGAAAAAAGTCACAAGATTAGTAGGGTAGGCTGTTCCAAAATCGACATAATTTTTAGAAACGTCAAGATAAGGTGATGCAAAGCCGATTTATTTCCCACCAACTCATGATGACGTTAGGCCTACTGTATGTCTATTTGAGAAATGATGGAAAGCAGGAGAGTGATCGTGTGTGTGTGTTGATCAGGTCAGTCTGTCGGTCTGCCAGCCCGCCTGTCTGTCTGTACATGCTAACGATCGAGGTTTGACGGCGTTGCCTCTTGCTTACATACATACTGTACACACTCACATTATTTATAGAACAATATACGGGCATAGCATTGACATTCTTAAGAGAGAGAGAGAGAGAGAGAGAGAGAGAGAGAGAGAGAGAGAGAGAGAGAGAGAGAGAGAGAGAGAGAGAGAGAGAGAGCGTGTGTTTTTGCATAGGCTTTAAACCCCTTGTATGGGGGTAGGGGATGGTGGGGAGAAGGGAACGAGTGGGGATGGGGGTGTACAAATATTTCCTACAACCGAATGGACATAAAACTTCTGAAATGTTGTGACAAGATAGACACGAGAGAGAGAGAGAGAGAGAGAGAGAGAGAGAGAGAGAGAGAGAGAGAGAGAGAGAGAGAGAGAGAGAGAGAGAGAGAGAGAGAGAGAGAGAGAGAGAGAGAGAGAGAGAGAGAGGCTTGCCAAAAAAATAGGGGAAAAACACACACAGGCAAACATTGCAAGGGGTTGTATGAGGTAAACAAAACGAATAAAATCATGAAATAATTATGGACGTCAAAATCCACTTAAAATGAATGAATATGAATCAAAAACTTGCGAGAAAACCCCCCAGACGTCTGCTGTTATGTCTAGGGTGTATGTGAAGTGGGTTCTAGAAAATTGGCAACAGATGCAAACTCCCAAGCACGCTCAAGTACACTCAAAAGTCGTTGAATACCAAATTAGTTCATTAATTCACTCACACATTAATTTCTACATAATTATTACTAAGGGGACCTAATCTAACATGTCCCTTAATCACCCCTTTCCACCTTCCTTCCAAAGCCTAACCCGCTATCGCGTTGAAACATTGGGGAATAAGGGGGGACATTATAACACATACAAAATAGAAGAAAAATACAGATACTTCATGCACATACGCATAACACAATACAACTCTTTAACGTTTTATAAAGATGACCGGGGCACGACTGGCAGTTCATGAGCACGCAATGCGTCGTTCAACAGAGGCTGGCCTCTTGAGTCCACGTGGCCTGCGCGCGTTGGGTTCCATGATGACCCGGCCCGTCCGGGTCCCTCTGGATGGTCCGACGATGCATCGGCGGTGGTGCAGATCCAGGCACAACCCTCCATCCAGGGTTGAAGTAGTCAGCTGGGTAGGTCAGGAAACGACGAGCTGTGACACAGGTCGCCAAGCAACGCAAGGATAAGCCAACTATTGAATTATATTCCCCAGTCATCAAGTCAAGAAGTCATGTCATGTCGTACGTGATGACGGGAAGAAAAACATAAGAGAGATTAGCCACCCTATCTAATGTTATTGAATTAATTTTGAAATAAATTTATTATGAAAACAGTGCTTGCAGTCAGTATGTTCGTATGCACAATTACATGTGTAAGACTATGATGCACGATTTGGCTCATCTCAAGAAGAAAAGATAGACAGATATAACATCGCACACTCACTTACTACTCACTATAATAATAATAATGAGCATTAATATGAGTTTATTCTTAGACAAGCCCTAAGCGCTTACAATAATAAACAAATAAATGAATACACTCCCCACTAGCACTTTTACATTTACAAATGCCAAATTCTTAACGTCTATTCGACGAGTAAATATTTACAAAACTGTCTTCTCAAAAGATCTTTTCATAAAGAGCTTCCAATACACCTTTTAAGAAATGTCTCTTCATAAGAACAAGCTTGGGTTTTTATTCTCCAAGAATTTGAAATATCGAAATTCAAATTACACACAGAATTCCTATCCCAATCACACGACAATGCATAAACATTTAAACCTTCTCCTATGTGAGCTGGGGAAAACATTAATTAGATAAACAAAATTTTAAATGTCAAGGTATAATTATGTCGATTACAAAACAAGGGAAACAACTTCTCAATTAAGCATTCTTTAGAATATAGAAAACATACTTTACCTGAGTTGAACGAAATACCACCAACGAGAAAAACAAAAACAACAACCCCATTTTAGGAAAGAAAAACAGCGCACAACGTTTATGAAAAATATTTACACTACATTATCGTACTAAAAGAAGCTTATAAATTCGATTCTGAAATATCTACTCACCTCAAGACTCTCCAGCTCGTGAGTATGGAGAGACGTCACCAAGTTCCTGAAGGTGGACCCCCTTCTCTCCCAAGAGTGGCCCCAGCTTCGACCAAGATTTCAGCACCCAGTATCAGTGACAGTGACAGTTGGGATTTAGAAAAAATAAAGTTCCAGTCACAATGAAAGTACTATGCTGCTGCTTCTATGCGGACATCGAATTCCTGGCTATGACCACTGAAGGCTCCAGTAGCTTTAGGCCTACAAGAAGAGCAAAAATGAAAATGATGCGTTCTCTTCGAAATCTGGGAGCGGAGTGACAAACGTCAGTCACCCCAAATTGATACAACGACTTTGACATACTGAGCTGTCAAACCGGTTTTTCTTGAAGGTGAAAATGAACACGAGGAAACTGTGTATCAAATGCCACACGCAGCACACAAAACTCTGCGCGACAGGTAAACGTTTTAGAACTCAGAAAAGGAAAAAGAAAAAAGGAAATATCAATTTTATTCCTTCCGTCTTTCAAATTTTGCCCAAGGCAAAACCTGCCTCGCTGCAAACAAGGGGTGATAACCTACTGAACAATAACCTAGAGCAGAAGAATGTCACAACCATGACACCTGCTAGTATCGATGATTATGAACTCACCTGCAAAATCTGGATAATTCCCGTCTGGTGAGGTGAAGTACACATAGCGTACATTTCCGCCAACGGCTTCATTCACCACATCAGTCCATGACCACGATACTTTACCTGTTCATAGGATGATAAGCCATATGAACAAATAACCTGAAGTAGACTTGAAGTTTAAAAATTGCAAAAATATCAAAGACAGTGTGAGACAAACGGGGTCAGTGTAAAACAGACCCTGGGGCAGGTTGAAGAATGATAAAAATTCCTATTGCATAAAAATGTTCCTGTGGTGTTCTAATTGTGTGGAAAATAAAACTGTCCATGGAAATCAAGAGCGCATCTTAATATAATAACAATCAGCATGAGAAACAAAAAATACATAATGTATTGATTAGTGATCTGACAGTGTATAATTGGGATCAAACTGAAAGTAACTTAGAACCCATAAACTCACCAACACTACACTTCAATATTTGTTTTAACATTTTTCAAAATTGTCAGTTCTTACAAAAGCCAAAATGTTGATTAAAATATTCTGTATGAATGCAATCAGCACTTGACATAATGTGATTTTTAAAAAATGGTTCCAAACAATTATACTTCAATACTGTACTTGCTCGGCAGCATTTAAAAAGCCAACAACTTACCTAAACATAATTTTTGACAATCACTAAAGAAGTTCTTCATTTAATGCAATTAAACCAGATAAACACAATATACGCCTAAAGCAGATGAAATCGTGGTAGATATTCCCTGTGTGAAAGGTGTTCCAGAGAGACTTGCTCAGTCCTTCAAACAATTATAGTAAGGATTTCCCACAAACCAGTCAGTTTGTTGATGAACCAAGAAGTTCATGTCACGGCATAGTTACAAGTGTGTAAATGTGTTTGTTGTCTTGGTCTGTTTGTTTGTCTTCTTCATGTATTTATTTGATTTTTGCCTATTATTTGTTTTTTCTTCCTTGTGAAATAATGTGCAAAATAAAAGTTCAATAAAAAAAAGAAGTTCATGTCAAAGACAAAACAGACAAAAGCAAAATGTGAGGAGCAGTCTACAACATTCAGTGTTCTGACTTACTGTACTCAAGACTACATTGAGGAAGCAGAATCCCAGAATCCTTGATCCGTGTCTTAGAAGGAGGGTGTTTTTCGTTATCCTTCCTTTTAGTGATCTTTAGGTATGCGTCTTTATTATTGATGACAACGGAGGGTTATCGTCTTTCAAGACCAATAATTAATATCCCGGTTGCTAAGATTAACTGTAATTTTGTGAAAATGAAAGCTAAATGGCCAATGAAGCTTCACAAACAAGGTTAATGCGATCGTAATGGATTAACATGTTATAAAAGCTGGAAAACGGGTAAAAAAAATAGCCATAAAATGGCGTCAAAACGCTGGACTGGCTTTGGCACTTACGAAAAACGACATGGCATTTCTAAATTTGAATACATCTTCGGTCTGTTACTTCTAAATGAGAAAATTAATACTTTTAGAAAATAGATGCAATAAACAAAATAAGTCTGAGTTATCAAAGCTTTGTGCTATCAACTGTCAAAACATGCTGTGCCTGCCTTGTGCGCCGTGTAACGCTTTGATGACGATTGACAAAGTTAATTCCAGGCTTTGAAAGAAAATGCTTCTGAAAAATTCAAACACAGAGAAAAACTTCAAGTGAAATACTTCTGCTTTGGACAGATTGGAAACATTTTTTATTATTATTTTCCCAGCACAGTTCAATTTTGTTCACGGTGTAGCGCTGTGAAATGAGTGATGGTATTTTCTGTTTTATTTTTTTATGAAAAATCTATCACAAATTGTAAATCAATGGTGCTCTGAACGTTTTGTCTGGGGCAATCAGGACCCGTTCATGACGTATTTTACAACATGACATAATACAGAAAGCTGCAGGGCTGTGTGTGTGTGTGTGTGTGTGTGTGTGTGTGTGTGTGTGTGTGACACAAACAATAATGGTTGTGTGTGTTTTTCAATACCACCTGGCCCATATAGGTGTGTGTGAAAGGAATGGTGCAAAGCTTAGCATGCTTGAGGTGAGATGTATGTGTGTGAGTATGGCGAAAACTAATGTAATGTACGTCACGCGCGCGTATGTGTGTGTTTGTGTGTGTGGCCCGTATAGGCAGGTGTATGTGCAAGAGTGAATGTGTGTGTGTGTGTGTGTGTGAGAGAGTGTGTGAGTGTTGAGAGAGTGTAAATAAATAAAATAGAGAAAGTTTCTCTGTGTGTGCGTGCATCTGTGCGTAAGCGTGAATGTGTGCATGAGTGTGCGAGCGCATGTGTGTGTGTGTTGGGGGTGTGTGGGTGCGTGCGTTCTGTGTGTGACTGAAGAAGGAAGCTTTTAGAAACAAGATGAAAATGCCGACCCTCTCATTTGGCCTACAAGAGGTATACATGGCCATGCTTTTTAACCCTTTCGCCGCTAGGAAAGTGCAGGACTGCATCACACTGATTCAACACCCAGGTCACTAAAGGGCATGACATTAGGATTTGCTATCCAATTACCTTATGTTGTATTTTTTTAGGATGTGTAAAATGCCTTATTCAATACAAGTCATAATGGGATTCCAGACACCAACTTTTCTTTACCCAGGTAAGTTTCACACACAAATTGAACTGAAAATGCGCGCTGACGTGGAAAGGGTTAACCCTTTTGCGTCCTGTTCTGTGTCTGTTATGGGAAGTGTAATATCATTGATGATGTCGTGGCTTTTTATGTCACAATCCTGGAATGTGAGTTTTTAATTTGGCCTACAAACCGAGAAAGAAATGTTTCTTAGAAGCGATGTCTTGTAGGTGTTGACTTACCCAATACCCCACCACCCCACCCCACCCAATCCAATTCCAGACACCAAGTAGGGTACGTTTACAATGTACAATTTTCACACACTCCAAATTGCTGACGTGGAAAGGGTTAACCCTTTTGCGTCCCCCTCTGTGTCTACTATGGGAAATGTAATATCAAAGATGATGTCGTGGCTTTTTATGTCAATCCTGGAATGTGAGTTTTTATACAAGACAAACCGAGAAAGAAATGTTTCTTAGAAGTCGATGTCTTGTAGGTGTTGACTTATTTGAAGTACTTCCCCACCCCACCCAATCCATGTCAAAGTCAAGGTAAAGGTTATTAAAAGTCACCAGTACATCATCGTCATACATACGTCA
>CM065702.1:39183084-39193084 GCA_017654935.2 Phymorhynchus buccinoides | reverse complement strand
GGTTTATGAAAGTGAAATAGGTATTAAAGTTGTGTACACAAATACGGATAGTTTGTTAAATAAAAAAAAAAGATGAACTGTTAGCTTTAATTGATTAAGTAACACAAAGCATATGTATTACTGAAACAGTCTGAAAATGTACATAGTTTTATACCTCTAGAACAGTTTTAATAATTTTGTTATGTTCCACAATGATAATCCAGCTCGTGGTGTAGCATTGTATTATGACAAATCCCTACATGCACAGGAAGTTTAAAAAACTTTCAATGAAGCTATATGGTACCATTTTCAAACGTCTGATAAGGAAAAGGTGTTAATCGGATGTGTCTATAAAAGTCCCAACACTGCTGATGACAATTTACATAAACTATATGCATTATTCAAACATGACGAACTAAAGAAAGGCGACAAGGTGTGTATCATGGGAGGTTTAAATGTCCATGATATACTTTGGGACGGACAATGGGCATCAACTAAAGACGACGAATTTATTGAGGCAACAAGAGACGCTTTTCTGACACAGACAGTTTAAAATCCTACAAGAACCAGAGAAGGACAAAAATCCAATACACTCGATTTGATTTTTGTAAACGAGGAGCAATTCATTTCTGACATCACTCATTCATGCCCGATAAGAAAAAGTGATCACCATGTCCTAATATTCTCATTGTATGTTAAGATGTGTTACTCAAATGAATCTGAACAGAATTTAGGATATCATCTGAAGAAAGGCAACTTTACACAAATGAGACAGCACTTTGCAGTTCAGAACTAGGACTACTTATATGATTGGAATGTGGAAGACTGTTGGTATGATATCAGGGATAGGGTCCATTTATCAATGGAACAACACATCCCAAAATGAGGGCCAATAAGACATAGACATAGACACTAGACACTACTGGATGTCCGTAAAATTGAGGAAAAGTATGAACAAGAAAAATAGACTTTACAAAAGATATTTAGAAAATGGAAAAAGGAAACCTAGCAAATATTATCGTGATTATGCAAATGAAAGAGATGCCTGTAGTAAAGTATTACAAAAAAAAGGAAAGAAAAAAACATAAAAACAAATATAGCCAATACAGTAAACGTTGTTTTGGAAATATATTAACTCAAAATTGAAAATTAATACTGGTATTAGTCCATTAAAAGATGAACAGGGGAACATTGTGACATCTGATGAGGATAAAGCCAACGTTTTAAACAACTGTTTTGCCACTGTTTTTACAAAAGAAAATACAGAGACATTGCCACAAAACGTAGACAATAATCAACCAGAAGTTTATTGTACAAACATTATAGTTACTACAGAAGCGGTCAAAAACAAACTTATGCAACTCAATACTAACAAGGCTCAAGGTCCTGACAGAATACCAGCCAAAGTATTAAAAGAACTGAAAGAAGAGCTGGCACTGCCACTTACTATATTGTTTAATAAGAGTCTTGAAACGGGTTCTCTTCCAACAGACTGAAAGAAAGCTGAAGTAATTGCAATATATGAGACAGGGACAAAGACTGACCCTGCAACTACAGGCCAGTCAATTTGACAAGTATTGTTTGTAAAATACTAGAGCAATTTATGCGGGATACTCCGTTGTTAAGCATATTACTGATTTTAACTTATATACAGATTGTCGACACGGGTTTCGGACTGGCAGACCCTGTATATCACAGTTACTTGAAGTTATGAATGACTTTACTAACCGTATTGATGAAAAAGAATCTTTTGATGTCATGTACCTTGATTTTAGAAAAAGCATTTGGCTCTGTCCCTCATAACAGACTGTTGCTTAAATTAGAGTATTATGGAATTACTCGAAATATTTTAAACTGGATAAAGAACTTCATAATAGGCAGATAATCAGCTGATATTGAAGTTGCAAGTAGCATTCCACAGGGGAGTATTCTTGGCCCCATCCTTTTTACTGTTTGTATCAATGACCTACCTGATGAAGTACAAAGTGTCTGCAAAATACAGACGATCGCATGGTGACTTGATATATACTTATACAATTTTCCATAGTTCTGATTCCACTAAGAAAAGTTTGTTCCAATGTTCTAATTATTAAAAAACTAGAAATAATGAACTGAAAATACTAACTCATTATAGCAGAACTAATATAAGGAAAAACGTTTTTGCTAACAGAATTACTAACCATTGGAATACCCTGGAATACCCTTCCAGCCCACATAAAGCTTGCACCTAATCTTAACCAGTTTAAAAACCTCCTTGATAAATTCACAGAATTAAGTTATCAGTTTAATTGATACATACTCTAAAATCGTCATAGCCTTGCCAACTAATAACAATAAAAGAAAAATTATGAGAAAGGGCAAATTAAGAGGCTGCGAGGTCTAATGGTCCTAAATTCTTGATCTTGATGAGGGCGATCTTATGATCGTAGATGAAGCCTGCCCATACCACAGTGGATAGGCGATATCTTGTCTCAAGCAGTCGCCATTAAAAATGCTTTCAAGTCCAAAAAAGCTGTGATGGCTCACAAATCTTCACCGCCTGATCATCATTAGATATCTACCACCTACCAGCATCAGTTCTCCATCGTCTTGCCATTTCTGAAGTGATGAGCAGCATTGAACATGTGTCTTTTAACAAATAAGGGACCGTAACGTTGCTGCAGGTGTGACGTCTTGTTAACACCCTGGGCGTTCAAGTTTTTGGGTGTTTTTTTGCTGTCCCATCTTCTGGGCTGTACAGTGGCGTTGCTCCCACGCCGCTCGTTCCGAATCCCAATTCGCAGCTACACCCCGGTTTGTTCAAGTCGCAGAATCCGAGACCAGCAGTCCAAGGGGAGCGAATCTATGTTAGGCCGTCAGGAGGCAACCAACCGAGGAGACACTGCACTTCTGCTGAGTCACTTCAGTGGAGTTCAGTGGAGTTCAGTGGAGCCTGTTCAGGACACCACCTACTAAGCCCCCTACTGACGACACTATTCTCTTAGTCGCGGAGCCAGCGTGAGTGAGGTCCTCCTCCGAGGGCGCCACCACGACCGTCCACCGACAGCTCCCCAGAACACACTGATCCCCATGACTTTGACCCGAACGCACCAAGGCATAGACTGGATTGGAAACCGAAACTGAGGTCACCATGAGAGCAGGGCATGCAAAGCCACAGAATTTGAGACATTTTTAAATTTTTTTATGATTGATGGAAAATGAGGCCGATGATAACAATGATGATGATGATGCTATGGAGTTCCGTATCGGTCTGAGACTGCATGCATGGCAGGGCTGTATTCTACGCTTCCTTTCATAATGATATCCCGGCGTTAACCAGGCCCGAGAACTACAGACACCTGCAGTGTTGGTCTTGCAATTAGAGCAACACTCTCAGAATCGCATCCGTTAAGCGGATGAAGCTCGACTGTGTGGTTTCAGTCTTCCCATTGAGCCCATAGCCACTCACTCTGGGTAGGAGTCGGTCCAGGACCGTAAAAACCCGCGCCTCTGATGGGATTCGAACCCACGACCTCCCGGCCAGTAATCCAAGACGCTAACCACTACACCACGGCAGCTGGTTTGGGCGTTCAGTTTTGCACCATCACTCCGACTGTGGTTGTGATGTGTAGCCTGTTGAACGCGGAAGAAGGAGAAGTTACCTACTGCACAGAGTCTGTACGGTACATCTATTATCGATGTGTCCCATTGAGCCACACGATTATAATGTTATTGGTGGGTTAGGGTATCACCTAAAGAACACCCTATTATTTGAATCCAAAAGCTGTGGACACAGGAAAACGGGAGATGGGCTTATTGTTAACCTCTCTCTCTCTCTCTCTCTCTCTCTCTGATTACTCGCTGAAGAAAAAGGTACAGGTTTGTGTTGAAAAGTTAGCAGAAGTTTTAAGCATAGACAGAGAAACAGACAGACATTAGTTAAGAAAAGAAGACTCACTGGCCTATGTAGCAGTTATTAATGGGTACTATCGTAAAGCTAATGTTGTTGGCTGTCTTCTGTTCCACTTGAATCTTGTTCTGGGACAGTGTGGCGATCATTTTGTTGTCTTTCAGCTCAAACTCCAGTATAGTGTCTCTGGAATGAGGGAATATATAGGTGTGTTGTTACTTTTTTATTTAAAAAAATACAGCTGGGAAATTTTGCGTACGGGCAAGCACGCACGCACACACACACACACACACACATGCATGCGCACGCACACACACACACACACACATTTTGTTGCCTGGCATGCACATTTTATAAATAACTAGCGCAAATTCCGAGTACCGGCAACACCTAGTAACGGTAACGCCAAGTACTGGTAACGCTGAGTGCAGCAAATTTGAAGCGATTCGGTTAAAAAACGGCGGAGTCATATGGCCCCGCTTCCCGTTGGCGCTGCTCTGAGAGTGACGCGCTCTCCCTAGTAACGGCAACGCCTAGAAACGGTAACGCCAAGTACTGGTAACGCTGAGTGCAGCAAATTTGAAGCAATTCGGTTAAGAAAAGGCGGAGCTATAAGGCCCCGTTTCCCGTTGGTGCTGCTCTGAGAGTGATGCGCTCTCCCTATTAACGGCAACGCCTAGTAACAGGAACGTCAAGTACTGGTAACACTGAGTACAGTAAATTTGAAGCGATTCGGCTAAGTAACGGCGGAGTTATAAGGCCCCATTTCCCGTTGGTGCTGCTCTGAGAGTGACGCGTTGCTGCTGCTAGGCTTTGCCCCGGCCACAGCAAGCCTGACAGCAAATTTGAAGAGATTCGGTTACGAAACTGCGGAGTTATATATAAAACGAGTAGACAGATATATAGAATAAAATATAAAAACAAGGGCGTCGCTGAGCGGCAGACATGTCCGTCACCAGCAATGCCACGCACTTGCGACACCCCGTAGCAGTCACATCCTGACACAAAATTGGAAGGGATTTTGTCTTCTAGTTCACGAGATACAGCTTGAAGAAGAAACATAGCGCAAAGAAGGAAATTTCAGTTTTCAAGGTCACACTTCAAGGTCAAGATCAGCATGGTGATCATTTATGCTCGGATGTGTTCTTCTCTAGGGTATACAGTACCACACACAATCTGAAGAGCTTCTGTCAAGTACCAATGTGGAAAATATGGCTTAAAACCCAATTTGTAGACCCTACCACTTTCAAGGCTTACCTATCTCCCGGACCGTGACCTTGACCTTGATCGGTATGCCACTATCAGAACGGGCATAAGCCAAAGTACCTACATGCCAAATTTGAAGACTCTAACACTAACGGTGTGGGAGTTATGGCCCCTTAAAGATGTTCGGTTTTCAAGGTCGTACGCCAAGGTCAAGGTGACGACGGATGCCTTCCTCTCATGGTGACACACCAGCACACAAAATTTGACGTGATTCGGTCAACCCGTTCGAAAGATATCCTTGGGACAGACAGAAGGAGAAAAAATGACCCTCCGATTTTCAGGCTCCAGCGATCTTTTTGACCTTGACCTTGACCTTGATCGGTATGCCATCATCAGAACGGGCATAAGCCAAACCACCTTCATACCAAGTTTCAACATCTTATGTCGATCGGTGCCCGAGATATGGCTAAAAATAGATTTTCGGTTTTCAAGGTCGTACGTCAAGGTCACGACGGCAAAATGGTTTGCGCGGATCTCTTCCTATTAAGGTGGCACATCTCCACACAAAATTTGATGCGTTCGGTCAAGCGGTTCGGGAGATATCCTTGGGACAGACAGAAAGAAAGAAAAAAAAAACCCACATACAAACCAGCCCATTGCAATAGTCCGATCACCTTTGGTGACGGACTAACTAGCCTTGCTGGCACCGCACCATTACTCTAGGTGCACGTGATTAACAGACAAAGTCTCAATACAAAAAGAATAAAACCACGGCACTCTCTGTCCACTCGTTCCGATAAGAGTTCCAATAAAAAGATTTATTGACACCAGGCCAAATTTTCGCCTAATTCAGGCTTCATGTCTGTCTGTCTGTCTGTCTGTCTGTATATCGATTATCTTAAAAACTACTGTTTGGATTTTTATTAAAATTGGCAGAGGGGTAGACAGCTGTACTTCCAATTCTTACATACGGATGTGAAATTTGGGGGTTTGACATGAATTATATTATTCAAAGACTGCAACTAAAATTTTATAAGTTGGTTTTGAAAGTGCGACAATCGACTCCTTCTTTCATGATATTTGGAGAGACAGGAAAATATCCCGTATCAGTCACTGTTAAATCCAGAATGTTATCATTTTGGTTTAACCTAGTAACACACCATCACAGTGCAAGTGAAAAGCTATCATTTATTGTGTATAAAACCCTTTTGAGAATGTATGAATTAAATGTACACGAAAATAAATATATCAAATGCATTCATACGTTATTAAATGACATTGGTTTAAGTAGTTTTTGGTTGAATCAAAATTTGCTTGATGTACATCCTTTATGGTTCAAAGAGAAAGTGAAGAGATGTCTTAAAGATAGCTTCTTACAAACCTGGTACATGCATGTTGATAATGATGAATTATATATGAACTATAGAATGTTTAAACCATCATTTGGTGTTGATCCCTACTACTTAGTACTTCCTCAGAATTATGTGTTTACCATTCTAAAATTTAGAACAACTAATAATAACTTGCCAGTAAATAAACTGCGCTACGATAATATACCCAGAAGTGAAAGAAATTGCGAAAAGTGTAGCGTACATGATGTGGCAGATGAGTTCCATTATTTGTTTGTCTGTCCCTTCTTTAATGCTGAAAGAAATAGATATCTTCCACGGTACTTTTTTGTGCAACCAAATGCGTATAAATTTAATGCTTTGTTTTCCTCAAAAAATAAGAAACTCTTGATTAAACTTAAGCACTTTGTTACAGTTATAAACAGTTCTTTTCGATGATTTGTATGGACAAAATGTAACATGTTTGTTTTTGTTTTTGTAATAATGATATAGGTATTTTTGTCCTAGTTATTTCCTTGTCGTTCATAATATAGACATCACTCTGTTTTGATGTTCGATTGTTTATCTATGTGTGTACTTTGTTTTATATTTCTGTGCCCCAAGTGGGTATGAAATAAAACATTTGCCTTGCCTTGCCTTGCCTTGCCTTGCCTTGCCTTGCTTGAAAAGGAAGCTTCCTTTCGTTCATCAACACCGTGCTGACCTTGACCTTGAAGTTTGACCTTGAAAACCGAAATTCTTTAAGGGGCCATAACTCCCATAACTTGGAGTTAGAGTCTTCAAATTTGGCATGTAGGTACTTTGGCTTATGCCTATTCTGATGGTGACATACAGATCAAGGTCAAGGTCACGGTCCGGGAGACCAGTAGGCCTTGAAAGTGGTAGGGGTCTACAAATTGGGTTTTAAGCCATATTTTCCACATTTGTACTTAACAGAAACGCTTCAGATTGTGTGTGGTACTGTATACCCTAGAGTAGAAAACATCCGAGCATAAATTATGGCCATGCTGACCTTGACCTTGAAGTGTGACCTTGAAAACCGAAGTTTCCTTCTTTGCGCTATATATTTATTGTCCAAGCTGTATCTCGTGAACTAGAAGACATAAGTTCTTCAAATGTTGTGTCAAGATGTGACACTAACAGTATAAAACATTCATATATAAATTATTCCCCGGAACTACAATGTCGCCAAGCGGCAGACATGTTTCCGGCCTACTACTTTTGAATCGTGTCGTAAACTATGAAGAGAGAGAGAGAGAAACTCGAATGTTTATTGAGGATAACTAAATAAGCACAAAATATGGCTTTTTTTCATCAGGTCCTCGTACAAAGCAAGCAAGCAAACATAAATTAAACGATAAACAACCACACAAATAAACTACAATCAAAACAGACAAAAGAAATCAGAAACATGCAAAAAAAAAAGAAAAAAAAAAAAAAAAAAAAAAAAAAAAAAAAAAAAAAATAATAATAATTATATATATATATGCACACATACACACACACGCACGCACGCACGCGCGCACAGAGAGAGAGAGAGAGAGAGAGAGAGAGAGAGAGAGAGAGAGAGAGAGAGAGAGAGAGAGAGAGAGATTGTTTATTGGGGGGTGGGGGGGGGGAAAGTACATAACTCTGGCCGGGTGCATTGTCACAATGCCTTGCTGCTGCTCAGCGATGCACTTACAATGCCTTGCTGCCGCCCAGCGATGCCCTTGTTTACAGCTGCAAGGGGTATTTTCATCCCACTTTCAAATGTTACAGGTTCAAGGTTCTTTGCCATATCATCAGATAAAGATCAGCAAACCCTGCAGTCGGACCTGTCAGCGTGTTACCATGTAACGTGTAGATTTTGTTTCGTGTATATTTAGACTTGTCTGAACGTTTTCAGAGACCACAAGATTTTAGCTCCAGAAAAATCTGGATAATACTAGATTAGTGTGGATAATTTGGCGTCATACGAGAAGTTTGTAGTTTGTGTGATTTTAAGTTAATTATATGTTTCCTTTAAGACTTTTAATCATAATACATGATTGTAGTCGTTGATTTATTAGTTTTGCGTTAATTTAAAGAAGTTTTGTCTGGTAAGATCAAGAAGATTGAGGATCTATCTAGAATGGATCTTTCTAGAAAGAGGGAGTAACTCTATACAGATTCGCCTTGTTTTAGATTGTACTAGAAAAATGAAGTTTATTGTGGATTGGTCTGCTATGTACAGGCATTTTCTAGAAAGGGATGCCACTGTGTTTTATATATTTAGCTGAGAACTTATAGGTGTTAATCAGTCAGTGAGTCGCTGTTGAGAGATACATAGAGATGTTAGATTTCTTGGCAGTTTGTGATTGAGTCAGTGCAGTTGAATTCAGAAAATTGTTGTTAGTTGCAACATTGATAGCTGAATAAAAGAAGAATCTTCGTTTGAACGTCTTCGTGTTTGACTGCAGAGGAAAGATTTGGAGAGAAAGTCTACATAACCCACTGTCTACCAGAGTATTATAGGTCGTGAAAGACTGTCAGAAAAGGTTACTTAGCCAAGTTGGTTCACTACAACTCTATGCGATCCCTGCAATCATAACACAGCGCTTGAACAGTGGGAGAAGAAATGTAAATGTAATTCAACCCAGGCAAATGCACAGTTATTCACACTGAGTAAGACCAGGCAGGCCCGTGAAACATCACACGCCCTACATGACGAAGTCCTTCAAACATGAGAGGATAGCAAATATCTGGGGGTCACTATCAACAACAGTCTGACCTGGTCAAGACACACCGAGGTGGCATCAGGGAAAGCTAACAGAGCACTTGGTTTCCTGCGCCGTAACATCAATGACTGCACCACCAGTCAAGGCCGCCTCCTACACCACCATGGTACGACCTATCATGGAGAATGTCTCAGCTGCCAGGGATCCTCACCTACAGAGAGGCATACATCAATTAGAGATGGTCCAGCGCAGGGCAGCCAGATTCTCGTGCAACAGCTACAGAGACTTAAACACCCGGATGCGTTGACGAAATGCTGCGGGATCTGCAGAGGGACAGTTTGGAAGAGCGGAGAAAAATCAACCGCCTATGCCTGTTGCACAAAATCAGCCACAACCTGGTAGACCTAAACCCCAGCCATTATCTGCGCCCCAGCGACCCCAGAACTCGAGGATCACAGAGGTTCCATCAAGAAAGTACCAATCATGTTGTCGACATGTCCTCTACCACTCCTTCTTTCCACGGATACCAAGAGAGTGGAACCAGCTCCCTACAACACTGACTGAAACCACCTGTCCTGAAGCATTCAGCGCCGGCCTCGGTGACATTAACATCAGCCACCAGGCCTCTTCCTGCTGAGCATATGTGGATCAAAATGTATATAGTTTTAACCTCAAGTTTTAGAGCTGAATTTTAATCCAGTTTTAATAGGCGTCAAGAGCACACGCCACCTGCCTAACGTGATCATGCACTGGACTTTGTACGCCTTACATGGCTCTGTCCATTTCATGGAGGAAGAAGAAGAAGAAGAAGAAGAAGAAGAAGAAGAAGAAGAAGAAGAAGAAGAATGTAATTACGAGAAAATCTACCCTGCTTACCC
>CM065702.1:39165584-39180584 GCA_017654935.2 Phymorhynchus buccinoides | reverse complement strand
CAGTATACAACAAATTGTTAGTGTTGTGCAATGTTAAAAGGATGCAACAGCTTACTTACCTAGACAAAGAACTAGAAGACAGAAGCAGGAAATTACGGTCATTTTGTAGATTAGATCTATTTGTCCATTTTTGGGGAAAACATGCAATCGCCGCCAAGTGCAATCAAGGTCAGCTTATTTGTGGCTAAACTGAAACTACTACTACGTCATTTGACGTCATTTAGGACCTTGTCATCAAATGTTTGACGTAAGTTGACTCTTGTCTTGGGGAAATTTCGAACAGAATGTTATTTAGGGGAACTTCGTTTAGCAGGGGCGGATCGGGGGGGGGGGGGGGGGGGGGAGGGTTACAGGGTTTCTGGAGACCCCTCCCCTCGGCCAAAAAAAAAAGGAGGAACCCCCCTGTCGCCCAAAATGTGCGTTATAGATGGATGAAAAGTGCGAAAATTACTTGATTTTTGGCTTTAAGTCTTGTTTTTTTTTAATTTTCAATGTAGTAGGCAGGTTGTTCCACAAGGTTCCACCAGAGTAGAAGAAACTAGATTTATAGAGGTTATTCCTAGGCCTAGGAAAAGATAACAAATGATTATGTCTGTGAGTATTAACCTTACATTCATTTTTAAGCTTTTTCGGAGCATTCCCATTTACGATATTGTGCATAAGTATTGCTTTATTGAACAACAATCTGTTATGCAATGTTAATAAGTTTAGTTCTTTATAATCTTTGATAGTCAGTGAGCTAGATTTTAACAGAATCAATTTTACAGCCTTTTTATACATACGGTTGATTAGTTTCAAATTGGTATCACTGCAGTTGTCCCATACATTAGATGCATAGTCAATCATTGAAAGAATATGCCCACTCAAAAATAACTTACGCGAATGAGTATCTAAGAAATGCTTAATTTTACTTAGTTGAAATAATTTTTGGGAAATATTTTTCCCCAAGAGATGTTGTCCACGTTAAATCTTTATCAATGATTATGCCTAACATTTTGTGGGAATCAACTTCCTCAATTTCTTTGTTTTCTATAAACAGTGCACATAAATACATCCATTTTGTTTTGACTGCATTTAATGACATGATTTAGATAATTATAAATAATAATTAATAATGCTTATATAGCGCATAATCTTGCAAAGCAACTCAATACGCTTTTCACTCACCATTCGTACAAACATTTCTAACAAACTGGCCCACGCATCCTCACCATACATCTCTATGAAAATGCATTGCATATAATCATAACACAACACACCAACACCCACCTCCCTTCAACACCACCACCCCAACCATCCCCCCACTCCCCATCCCCACCCCTGCCCCCCTACTCCCCACCCCCACCCCATACACACACACACACGCGCACGCGTTAACCTCATACTCAGCGTCTTCAATGAGCAGGAAAACAAGAGTGGGGAAAGGATCATAGACTTTGCAGAGAAAAAGCTTTCCTGAAGAAGTGGGTCTTTAGTTGGGACTTGAAGGAAGGAAGAGTGGACTGGTTACGGGTATGGTCAGGGAGAGAATTCCAAACGTTTGGTGCAACAAAACTAGACACCCTCTCAACCGAAGATTTCAAGGACCGCTTAGGAACTTTAAGAAGTTTCTGGGAAGAAGAACAAAGAGTACGAGAGCTAGATGGATCCAAGTCATAAGTTTATTAATATTTTCTTGTACTTTAGTTGATAATACCGTCCCTTTCTGCCAATCAGCTAAAAACCTTGGTGTAACCCTCGATTGTCGACTAACTATGATCACTCATGTCATGACTCTGATTCGTAATGTGAACTTTGAACTCCGTCGTATTAGTGCCATTCGTCACTATCTCACAGTTGAAGCCACCAAGACTCTAGTATCAGCTTTTGTACTGTCTCGCATCAATTCCCTACTTGTAGGCTGTCCTCAAACCCTCCTCAACAAACTTCAGAAAGTTCAGAACAATGCAGCTCGATTAATCCTTAAAGTCCCTCGTACAGACCACATCAAACCCCACCTCAAGACCAGTCGAGGCAAGAATAAAGTATAACTGCATTGCTTGCCTGTGTTTCAATGCTGTCCATTCATCTAGTCCTGCCTACCTCTCTGATCTCGTTCACCTGTACTCACCCTCCAGGTCTCTCCGTTCCTCTTCTGACAAACTTATCCTTTCTATTCCTCGTACTAACACTAAGACAAATGGTGAACGTTCATTTTCTTTCAGCGCCCCTTCTGTCTGGAACACCCTACCATATGAACTTCGTTCTGCTAAATCATTCCAGTCTTTCAAAACTGCTCTTAAAACTCACCTCTTCCGGCAATACCTCTGATTTCTTCCTTGTCCTGTTTCCTGCCTTAAAATGATGTCCCCCACATTGCGGGTGGGTGGGTGTGCGCGCGTATGTGGGTGTGGGCGTGTGCGTGTGTGCGTGTTGAGGCTGTGTGAATGTTTGTGATAGTTGATATTGTAGTAGCTTATTTATGATTTATGTATTTATTTAAACAATTGTGACTTTGATTTTGTTTTTACCTTGTGTTTTTATTCCTTTTTAATACGTGGTAAGATTCAACGTGGTGACAGCCCTGACATGGCCTTAGTTGTCGACGGGGCTATAATTTTAATCTTAATCTTAATCAAAAAAGGAATCGTGATGGGTGATGGGTGATGTGGCCAAACCAGACAAGCTTGCGATGCTTCACTGTGGATAATAGTGAATCATGCGGCCCAACTTTCGTTCTAGGAATGAGATGCCCAGCAGTTTTCTCAGGCACGTTTACTCAAAAGCTTGGATTATCTTCTCGGAGTCAGCTAACAACGTCAATGGGATAGGGTTAGGGCTTAAGGTTAGTGCTTGGACATATAGAGACGAGGACACATACATGGAAACAACACTCAGCCAACAATGTCAATGGGATAGGGTTAAGGTTAGTGCTTGGACATATAGAGACGAGGACACATACATGGAAACAACACTCAGCCAACAATGTCAATGGGATAGGGTTAAGGTTAGTGCTTGGACATATAGAGACCGGAACACATACATGGAAACAACACTCAGCCAACAATGTCAATGGGATAGGGTTAAGGTTAGTGCTTGGACATATAGAGACGAGGACACATACATGGAAACAACACTCAGCCAACAATGTCAATGGGATAGGGTTAAGGTTAGTGCTTGGACATATAGAGACCGGAACACATACATGGAAACAACACTCAGCCAACAATGTCAATGGGATAGGGTTAAGGTTAGTGCTTGGACATATAGAGACGAGGACACATACATGGAAACAACACTCAGCCAACAATGTCAATGGGATAGGGTTAAGGTTAGTGCCTGGACATATAGAGACGAGGACACATACACGGAAACAACACTCAGCCGACAATCTCAATGGGATAGGGTTAGGGGTTAAGGTTAGTGTTTGGACATATAGAGACGGGGACACATACACGGAAACAACACTGGGGACAAAGAATCACGTGCGGAAACCAATCCGCAAAAAATGGAAGTAAGAAATATGAAGGTGTGTGTACATTATACGCGGAAACTCATCCGCAAGCCCACATATATTTGAGCATATTCAGCCGCACACACATGTGTGCATATCTCGTGTTGGCTGTGTGTCTGAGTGTGGGTACGCGTGCACGTTTTGATTATTTTGTTGTGTGTAATTAGTCTAGACGCTTGAGATAAATGTAGCTGATTTTATCACGTGTGTGTGTGTGTGTGTGTGTGTGTGTGTGTGTGTGTGTGTGTGTGTGTGTGTGTGTGTGTGTGTGTGTGTATGTGTGTGTGTGTGTGTGTGTGTGTGTGTGTGTGTGTGTGTGTGTGTGTGTGTGTGTGTGTGTGTGTGTGTGTGTGTGTGTGTCTGTGTGTGTGTGTGTGTGTGTGTGTGTGTGTGTGTGTGTGTGTGTGTGTGTGTGTGTGTGTGTGTGTGTGTGTGTGTGTGTGTGTGTGTGTGTGTGTGTGTGTGTGTGTGTGTGTGTGTGTGTGTGTGTGTGTGTGTGTGTGTGTGTGTGTGTGTGTGTGTGTGTGTGTGTGTGTGTGTGTGTGTGTGTGAGAGAGAGTGTGAGTGTGTGTGTGTGCGTTTGTGTGTGCTCTGTCTACGCTCCTTCATCGCACGCATCCAGAGCTACATGCACGGGGAAATAAGGTGGCAGAGTTGTTAACATGTTCGCCTGCCAATTTCAATGACAAGATCATCAAGATCCTGCACTGAGTGACCCGTGTTTACATCCCGACCTAACCGTTTCTTTCTAGTTCAACGAAAATCGTACTGAACGTTGAGTCCTTCAGTTGGGAACCTAAAGCTAGTCTGACCAGTGCGTCAAAATCCCATGGCAGTCAAAAGATGGTAGGAGCAGGGAGAAATCCCGTTGCCTGGTATTGACCAGCTTGACAGCTAGGTTTCCCAAGTGCACCCTCCTCCCTCCCCCCCCCCTTTTCAACCCCCATCCCGCTCCAAAAAAATAGCTGGCAGCTTGGGTTTAGGGGTGGGGGGGGGGTGGGGGTGGACGGAATAGGGTGTGTGAGAGAAGAGAAAGAGAGAGATTGTGTGATGTATGTGGTTTGTGTATGGTTGTGTGTGTGTGTGTGTGTGTGTGTGTGTGTGTGTGTGTGTGTGTGCGTGCGTGTGCGTGCGCATGTTCACAAGTGTGTTTATGTGTGTGTGTTTTTGTGTTTGTGCATGTGTGCGTGCTCATGTGGTTTTGTGCGTGTGCGTGCTCATGTGGTTTTGTGTGTGTGTGTGTGTGTGTGTGTGTGTGTGTGTGTGTGTGTGTGTGTGTGTTTAGGGCCAAAGCCGATGATTGACAATGTTCAAGGTCAAAGTAAAGGTGAAGATGGTAATCGTCCGTCACCGCATACCACATCACCGTAAAGGTACACACTACGCTCCATCCGAACCCCAAAACGTTCTGGAAAACGTTACAGCAGTGTTTCTTAATTTACAATGTTCAAGGTGAAAGTAAAGATGAAGAGGGTAAAAGTCCGTCCCCGCATACCACATCACCTTCAAGGTACATACTACGCTCCATCCGAACCCCCAAAACGTTCTGGAAAACGTTACAGCATTGTTTTTTAATATACAATGTTCAAGGTCAAAGTAAAGGTGAAGTCTGTCCCCACATACCACATCACCTTAAAGGTACATACTACGCTCCATCCGAACCCCAAAACGTTCTGGAAAACGTTACAGCAGTGTTTCTTAATTTACAATGTTCAAGGTCAAAGTAAAGGTGAAGTCTGTCCCCACATACCACATCACCTTAAAGGTACATACTACGCTCCATCCGAACCCCACAACATTCTGGAAAACGTTACAGCAGTGTTTCTTAATACACATAGATACAGTATGCAAACTATGGATGTAACCTACCTTTTATGTCACATTCTCCAAGATAAAGTGAGTGCACACCCTTTTATTTAAAAAACCCAAAGTGCTCTCCTGGGGCAGATTTGCCAGCCGCTATTGAATCTCACCAAAAATGGGAATTGTGCAATAATCCAAAGGTGTGACGTCACTCTGGGGAAACAAACAGGGAACCTGTGATTGATGTTGAACTATTCCAAGACAATTGTTAACTAGGTCCCATTATTTAATACTAGAACATGTTGGCATACTTTCAGACCTAACTTATGACGTAATGCTATAGGCTATGTTATTATGACGTCCATTTCTATGTATTTTCCTGTCTTCTTGTTCTGTGATGGTGGCCAATTAGTTCGAAAACATAACTTTGAAATGGGCGTTGCCCCAAAACAAAATGCTTTTAAAATTATTTCAGTCGTTTCGAATTCTGATGAGCCCACTAAGCAATCAAAGTTTTAACCAAAGTTAAATGGGGGGGAAATAGATTCAATCGTGCATTAGGGTATGCACTTTTTCCTTTCAAGCATTTAGCCGTTGTTGTGTGTTTTTTGCGACTGGAGTGACTTCAGCGAGTAGTGACGTCTTGGAACAAAATAAAGATGCCCTTTACAAAAAGCATCTCACCAACACAAAAAATAAGAACAAAATTGCAACAAATCACTGTGTTTAAGTTGATCTGACTATTATGATTTATGAAGCATTTCAGTTTGTTCGGAATCGACATAATAGTAATAGAGCAGTCTTTGTTGCCAAGATAAACATTAGATACGGAAGCAAAATCATGCTAACACTCATGGTGGAATTTAAAGATTATGTGTATTTTTATTCAGTCGTTCTGTACTGTGTACAATAACAGTGACAGGCATTTGTGTAAGTTTCGCATAGCACAGCAAAGATTTAATGAGAAAGAAGATGAAATAACATAAGGCCTAATAAGGTTTACAGAACAATCAGTCTAGATCTAGCAGACGAGAAACTCACCATAAGCAACAGAACTGTCATAGGCTAGCCCATGCAGGTGGAGAAGAAAATAGGTCAGCGTATTTGTGCTAACTTTGAGCTAACGGTATATGTATGCTTGCGTTCAGTTTTATGCATGTTTGTGACTGAATAACGTCAGAATTTATAATCCAAATCAATTTCGCAGCATTCTGCACGCTGTTCTACAAGAAGCGCACAGGCCTTTTGGCAATACACCAACATGCCAACTTTGGAAACCGTAACAGCGAAAAAATACAACATAATTATGATCAAGACAAAAATTACATATTACAGGTCAAAGGTAAAATTCATTGATTAATCTTAATAGGAAAGTTATGTACAGTATCCATACTTTGATTCTTTTATATAAACTGAAATGGTATGTTGCTGTTTTTTCCCTCATTAAATCTGTTTTCTGAAATGCAAAATGCGTTTATTTGAGCGCTAAGTGAAAGGAAGAAAGAAAGACAAATGAATCTGAGAATAGCTGGCGTCGGGGAAGGTCCCCAAAGGCCAACCAATTCATTCGGTTGCAGTACTAAGCGATAGTGCAAGGACCTTCGGAGTCACTCACAGAAGACTAGGCCGTATGAAAAAAAGTCTGAATATGCAAAGAGTGATTTCTCCGCAGCTGTCTGAAGCCGGTATTTTATTTCCACCCTCTCACCTACACTGCAGGTGGGGATCATTGTGAACTCGCCCACTGCCTACTGCTGCCATACTTAGCTCTTCCCACCGTCCACCTTTTCACCTTGCAGGTGGGAAGTGAGAAAGTGGGCTTCATTCTTTGCCAGGTTGGTAGGCTGCGAAGAAAGCACTCCTTGTGACACTTTTTGGCCTAGCTATGACATCTCCATCAGTGTTGTAAGGGAGGGACACCCCTCCACCACAACCCCCCTCCCCCCCTTTCTGATTGTGCCAGTTTCCAATATCAGTTATTACGATTTGGGAGTTAGATATTGCTTTTATCCTATCTCGAGAGGCTTGCTGTTTATCACACGAAGTCGGAGACTGAGTGTGATAAACAGCAAGGCTCGAGAGATAGGATAAAAGCAATATCTAACTCCCAAATCATAATAACGGATATATACCGATGTGTATCAACAGAAAAGCAAGAAAAAGAAACAGGCTCAGATCTGTAGCGAAATGAAAACGCATCCATTTTTCACAACAGTGGTCGCAGCACACACTCTGTAACAGACATTCTTGCGCAAAGAATATAGTTCAACAAAATAGAAAATTTTAACTCAAATGTACTTCATAAGATGTGGTAACAAAACATAGCAAAACATAAACATAAACAGAAGCAACGAACTGAAACACTAACGACAATTGCTGTTATTGTAACCTGTAGGCCTAAACACCAACAATAAAACGTACACACTTAACGAGAGCGAGTCAATTTCAACACACCGTGAAAAAAGAGGGGAGTCAGCTTTGACAAGAACGATCACAAGCCCCTAAAACACGCTTCTTTTTGTCCGTCACCGAAGGTGAACGGACTTTGCGATGGGCTGGTTTGTCTGTTTGTTTGTTTGTTTGTTGTTTTTTTTTTTTTGTTTTTTTTCTGTCTGTCCCAAGGATATCTCCCGAACCGCTTGACCGAATCGCGTCAAATTTTGTGTGAAGGTGTGCCACCTTAATAGGAAGAGATCCGCGCAAACCATTTTGCCGTCGTGACCTTGACCTTGACGTACGACCTTGAAAACCGAAAATCTATTTTTAGCAATATCTCGGGCACCGATCGACATAGGATGTTGAAACTTGGCATGAAGGTGGTTTGGCTTATGCCCGTTCTGATGATGGCATACCGATCAAGGTCAAAGTCAAGGTCAAAAAGATCGCTGGAGCCTGAAAATCGGAGGGTCATTTTTTTCTCCTTCTGTCTGTCCCAAGTATATCTCCCGAACCGCTTGACCGAATCGCGTCAAATTTTGTCTGCTGGTGTGTCACTATGAGAGGAAGGCATCCGCACAAACCATTTTGCCGTCGTGATCTTGACCTTGGCGTACGACCTTGAAAACCGAAAATCTTTAAGGGGCCATTACTCCCACACCGTTGGTGTTAGAGTCTTCAAATTTGGCATGTAGGTACTTTGGCTTATGCCCGTTCTGATGGTGGCATACCGATCAAGGTCAAGGTCACGGTCCGGGAGATCGTAGGCCTTGAAAGTGGTAGGGGTCTACAAATTGTGTTTTCAGCCATATTTTCCACATTTGTACTTAACAGAAGCGCTTCATATTGTGTCTGGCACTGTATACCCTAGAGTAGAAAACGCCCGAGCATAAATTATCGCCATGCTGACCTTGACCTTGAAGTGTGACCTTGAAAACCGAAATTTCCTTCTTTGCGCTATATATTATTGTCCAAGCTGTATCTCGTGAACTACAAGACATAAGCTCTTCAAATGTTGTGTCAGGATGTGGATGAATGAAAATTTGTTTAACGTCCTCCAGAGAGAGAGAGGGGGGGGGGGGGAGAGAGAGAGAGACAGAGACAGACAGACAGACAGACAAAGACACACACAAAGAAAGACAGACAGACAGAGAGACATAGACAGAGAGCAAAGAGGACAACTGCTGTTCCAGTTGGATGAATGAAAATTTTGTTTAACGTCCTCCGCCCCGGAGCAGGCACAGAGGCAGAGAGAGAGAGAGAGAGAGAGAGAGAGAGAGAGAGAGAGAGAGAGAGAGAGAGAGAGAGAGAGAGAGAGAGACAGATAGACAGACAGAGGGAGAGAGAGACAGACAGAGAGAGAGAGACACATAGGCATACAGAGACATGAGACACATAGAGAGAGATAGACAAAGACAGAGAGAGAGAGAGAGAGAGAGAGAGAGAGAGAGAGAGAGAGAGAGACAGACAGACAGCGAGACACAGGCCCTACAAACAAAGACAGAGAGAGAGAGGGGGAAGGGACAGAGACAGAAAGCGAGAGAGTGAGACACAGACAGACAAACACACACTGAGAGCGCGACCCAGAGGAAAGCGGCGACAGAAGATCAAAGGAACCGTAAGACCACTCGGCCAGAGGTCGAGATACAGCACGCGGAAGGGGAACGTTGCCCGTTTTACCCCCCCAACTATGCCGCTCTCCCGATTCTCTTCGAAGTCTCTCTCTCTCTCTCTCTCTCTTGTATTAATATTTGTACGTAAAAAAACAACACTCTTTTTATTAACATCCTTGGGACAGACAGAAAAGAACAACAAACAAACAAACAAACAAGGGCGTCGCTGAGCGGCAGACATGTCCGTCACCAGCAATGCCACGCACTTGCGACACCCCGTAGCATAATTGTCCGTCACCATAGGTGATCGGACTTTGCAGTCGTCTGGTTTGTATCTTTGTTTTTGTCCGTCACCATAGGTGATCGGACTTTGTGGTCGTCTGGTTTGTATTTGTCCGTCACCATAGGTGATCGGACTTTGCATGGGCTGGTTTGTATTTGTTTTCTTTTTCTGTCTGTCCCAAGGATACCGCTTGACCGAATCGCGTAAAATTTTGTCTGCTGGTGTGTCACGATGAGAGGAAGGCATCCGCGCAAAATGTGTCGCCGTCGTGACCTTGACCTTGGCGTACGACCTTGAAAACCGAAAATCTTTAAGGGGTCATAACTCCCACACCGTTGGTGTTAGAGTCTTCCAATTTGGCATGTAGGTACTTTGGCTTATGCCCGTTCTGATGGTGGCATACCGATCAAGGTCAACGTCACGGTCCGGGAGATCGGTAGGCCTTGAAAGTGGTAGGGGTCTACAAACTGGGTTTTAAGCTTTATTTTCCACATTTGTGCTTGACAGAAGCGCTTCAGATTGTATGTGGTACTGTATACTCTAGAGTAGAAAACATCCTAGCATAAATTATCGCCATGCTGACCTTGGTCTTGAAGTTTGACCTTGAAAACCGAAATTTCCTTCTTTGCGCTATATATTTCTTCTTCAAGCTGTATCTCGTGAACTAGAAGACAGAATCCCGTCCAATTTTGTGTCAGGATGTGACACTCTACGGGGTGTCGCAAGTGCGTAACATTGCTGGTGACGGACATGTCTGCCGCTCGGCGACGCCCTTGTTTTTCTTCTTTTTAACGAAGGTGCGCTAGCTCTTCGCACAGGTTCAGTCAGCTCATTTTTATTTCCGGACTGAAGATGAATTCGAGCTGTTTTGCGACAGTATTGCGTCTACATTATGAACATGGACTCTCCCTGTGCCAAAATTACATAGCTCGAATCGTCTGCTAATCGAGGCGGTCATGAAGTTGAGTAGCCTAGGCCTTGATACACGGCTAGACATTTCAAGTGTCAGGCACATAATGGTTTGTGCAGATATGTGACATGTACTATTGATTCATTCAAACAATGAATCTTCGTTATGTACTAGCATTAATGTTGTCGTCAGCGCTGAATGAATCCTAGGGGTAACATTGCACAGCTTGGGTTTGGTATGAACAGCTCGCGTTTGCAAGCCGTGAGATATATAACTGTGACGTCAAGTTTCTAATAGCAACAGTGTATTCTTACACCTTTTCTCACGCGCGTTTACACTAAGCCTATGGGTTAATATATGCAAATGATATCTCTGGATAGTGTTTTATATCTCACGACTGGCAGGCCTCTTTGCACTACTTGTACATCGGTATATTTGTCTTTATCTAATCTATTTACTTCTTTATGTTTGGACTCTTTCCATATCTAATCGGGAAAAAAAGATAGACAGGATGAGAAGAAAGTGAAAGGGTCGTGTGTATGTGTTGTTGTTCTTCAGTTTAACGTCCTGCCACTAAAAGTGACTCAGACAAGTGTAAGTGTGTGCGTGTGTGTGTCTGTGAGTTTGTGTGTGTGTGTGCGCACAAGTGTATGTGTGTCTCTGTGTAAACTGCATATGTATCAGCGCACATGTGTGGGAACATGTGTACAGAAAAACAGAAAAGAACAGAACCAATGTGGAAGGAGGAAGGACAGGGTTTACTCTCTCCCACCCCACCCTCTCTCTCTCTCTCTCTCTCTCTCTCTCTCTCTCTCTCTCTCTCTCTCTCTCTCTCTCTCTCTCTCTCTCTCTCCTCTTCTTTTTACGACTCTCAGAAGACAAAATCAGAAACACAGAGAGGGAAAGTCAATACTGTCACGACACATTCCTGCTCTGAAACAGAACTAAGAATACAAAATGTGAAAGAAATGTTACACATTACACATTTGTTTTTGCGCATCAGCTTTTTTAAAAATTCTTTTAACAAATATAATAGCAAAATAACAAAGCAAACACAAAACGTTTTTGTGTGAA
Organism: Phymorhynchus buccinoides; assembly: GCA_017654935.2. Lineage (NCBI taxonomy): Eukaryota > Metazoa > Mollusca > Gastropoda > Neogastropoda > Raphitomidae > Phymorhynchus > Phymorhynchus buccinoides. The sequence continues at coordinate 39,168,972 of CM065702.1, read as the reverse complement.
ATAGAAAGTGATACAACTAAAACAAAAACACATAGTAAGTGCAAAAAACAACCACACACGCATTATGAATAAATAAAAGAGAACAAATACGATTTTTTTTTAAATAGAAAGAAAAACAAACCAAAACAACAAAACCCCAAAGAAAACCATCAATTCACGCCATAAGAAGGAAGACAACTTAAAACACGCCATTGAAAGGAGAACAACTCAAAACACACCATGGAAAGGGACACAACTCTAAACACACCACAGAAAGGGAAACAACTCAACACGCATCACAGAAACGAAAACTTAAAATGCGCCATAGAAAGGGATACAACTCTAAACACGCCACAGAAAGGGAAACAACTCAATACGCATCACAAAAACGAAAACGAAAACTTAAAATGCGCCATAAAAAGGGAAACAACTCAAAACACGCCACAGAAAGGGAAGCAATTCAAAGCACGCCATAGGAAAAGGTCAAAACACGCAATATATTAAAGAAATAACAACAATAAACAAAAATTGAAAATAACTCAAAACACGTCTTAGAAATGTAAACAACTTTAAGCACGTCCAAGAAAAAACCCACCAAAACCACTCGCTAAATTAGAAATCCCTTGCTACATAGAGGAAAAGAAACAATTCCAAGCATGCTTCAGAAAAAGGAAATAACTCCGCTAAACACCAAAACAATCAGAAATCAGTTTTGAACACCTGTGACCATCAGAAATGATCAGCTCAAAGCAGAACAGAAAATACCTGAACACGCCCCATTGGAGACAAAAGAGCTCAAAGCATGCTGTAGAATTGGAAATATCTGAACACGCCAAATTGCAGATAAAATAACTCAAAGCATGCTGTAGAAGTGGAAATATCTGAACACGCCCAATTAGAGACAAAATAACTCCTTGAAGACAAAAGAGCTCAAAGCATGCTGTAGAATGGGAAATATCTGAACACGCCTCGTTGGAGACAAAAGAGCTCAAAGCATGGTGTAGAATGGGAAATATCTGAACACGCCTCTTTGGAGACAAAAGAGCTCAAAGCATGGTGTAGAATGGGAAATATCTGAACACGCCTCTTTGGAGACAAAAGAGCTCAAAGCATGCTGTAGAATGGGAAATATCTGAACACGCCTCGTTGGAGACAAAAGAGCTCAAAGCATGCTGTAGAATGGGAAATATCTGAACACGCCTGGAGACAAAAGAGCTCAAAGCATGCTGTAGAATGGGAAATATCTGCCTCATTGGAGACAAAAGAGCTCAAAGCATGCTGTAGAATGGGAAATATCTGAACACGCCTCGTTGGAGACAAAAGAGCTCAAAGCATGCTGTAGAATGGGAAATATCTGAACACGCCTCGTTGGAGACAAAAGAGCTCAAAGCATGCTGTAGAATGGGAAATATCTGAACACGCCTCGTTGGAGACAAAAGAGCTCAAAGCATGCAGTAGAATAGGAAATATCTGAACACGCCTCGTTGGAGACAAAAGAGCTCAAAGCATGCTGTAGAATGGGAAATATCTGAACACGCCTCGTTGGAGACAAAAGAGCTCAAAGCATGCTGTAGAATGGGAAATATCTGAACACGCCTCGTTGGAGACAAAAGAGCTCAAAGCATGCTGTAGAATTGGAAATATCTGAACACGTAGAATGGGAAATATCTGAACACGCCTCATTGGAGACAAAAGAGCTCAAAGCATGCTGTAGAATAGGAAATATCTGAACACGCCTCGTTGGAGACAAAAGAGCTCAAAGCATGCTGTAGAATGGGAAATATCTGAACACGCCTCGTTGGAGACAAAAAGCTCAAAGCATGCTGTAGAATGGGAAATATCTGAACACGCCTCGTTGGAGACAAAAGAGCTCAAAGCATGGTGTAGAATGGGAAATATCTGAACACGCCTCTTTGGAGACAAAAGAGCTCAAAGCATGCTGTAGAATGGGAAATATCTGAACACGCCTCTTTGGAGACAAAAGAGCTCAAAGCATGCTGTAGAATGGGAAATATCTGAACACGCCTCGTTGGAGACAAAAGAGCTCAAAGCATGCTGTAGAATGGGAAATATCTGAACACGCCTCGTTGGAGACAAAAGAGCTCAAAGCATGCTGTAGAATGGGAAATATCTGAACACGCCTCGTTGGAGACAAAAGAGCTCAAAGCATGCTGTAGAATGGGAAATATCTGAACACGCCTCGTTGGAGACAAAAGAGCTCAAAGCATGCTGTAGAATGTGAAATATCTGAACACGCCCCATTGGAGACAAAAGAGCTCAAAGCATGCAGTAGAATAGGAAATATCTGAACACGCCTCGTTGGAGACAAAAGAGCTCAAAGCATGCTGTAGAATGGGAAATATCTGAACACGCCTCGTTGGAGACAAAAGAGCTCAAAGCATGCTGTAGAATGTGAAATATCTGAACACGCCCCATTGGAGACAAAAGAGCTCAAAGTATGCTGTAGAATGGGAAATATCTGAACACGCCCCATATATTTGGAGACAAAAGAGCTATAAGCATGCTGTAGAATAGGAAATTTGTCAAAACTAAAACAACACCCCATTGTACTACAGGGAATCAACCGAACCCAAACTCCCAGCAGTAACTCATCAAGGGGGAAACAATTAAAAAGACGCCATAGAAAGGGAAGCAGCTCCAAAAACAATTTAGAAAGGAAAACAACTCAAAATGGCCCACTGTTAAGGGGAAGCAGCCAAACTTTCACCATCAGCAGCAACTCAGAAGACGCCATAGAAAGGTAAAAAAAGGGAAACAATTCAAAACACCCCATTACTAAGGGGAAACAACCGAACCTAAATCCCCAGCAGTAACTAATAAACTCAAACGCGTCAAAGAAAGCAAGTCCAAAGCGTTTTAGAAAGGGAAATAGTTCAAAACACCCCACCATTAAAAAGAAACAATCAAATCAAAACCATCACCAGCAACTCATAAGGGGCACACAACTCATAAGACCCAACGGAAAGGGAAAATAGGGACATAACTCATACGATGCCCCAATTTTAGAAGAAACCATCACACCCTCATCCTCAACTCATCACGGGGGAAACAAGTCATAAGATATCGAAAAGAGGAAGCAACTCCAAAACATCTTAGAAAGGGGAAAATGAAACATTTCCAAACGCCCGTTAAAGAGGAAACAATCGAATCGGACCCTTACCAGCTACTCATAAGCAACAAGCCATGTAAAACACACCAAAGAAAGCGATGAAAGGGATACAATTTAAAATGTTCTAAAGTATTTTGAGGGGGAAATAATCTAACCTCAATGCAAGCCTCGGCATACCAACAACCATTAGAATTTGAATCATATGTGCAGGGCAGCCAAAGTGAAAACCCACCAACTGCTGGTTACTTCACTCGCCGTGGCTTTATTGAAGAGGACAGA
>CM065702.1:39161782-39165084 GCA_017654935.2 Phymorhynchus buccinoides | reverse complement strand
CAACACTAAACTTCAATATTTGTTTTAACATTTTTCAAAATTGTCAGTTCTTACAAAAGCCAAAATGTTGATTAAAATATTCTGTATGAATGCAATCAGCACCTGACACAATGTGATTTTTAAAAAATGGTTCCAAACAATTATACTTCAATACTGTACTTGCTCGGCAGCATTTAAAAAGCCAACAACTTACCTAAACATAATTATTCACAATCACTAAAGAAGTTCTTCATTTAATGCAATTAAACCAGATAAACACAATATACGCCTAAAGCAGATGAAATCGTGGTAGATATTCCCTGTGTGAAAGGTGTTCCAGAGAGACTTGCTCAGTCCTTCAAACGATTATAGTAAGGATTTCCCACAAACCAGTCAGTTTGTTGATGAACCAAGAAGTTCATGTCACGGCATAGTTACAAGTGTGTAAATGTGTTTGTTGTCTTGGTCTGTTTTGTTTGTCTTCTTTATGTATTTATTTGATTTTTGCCTATTATTTTTTTTTCTTCCTTGTGAAATAATGTGCAAAATAAAAGTTCAATAAAAAAAAGAAGTTCATGTCAAAGACAAAACAGACAAAAGCAAAATGTGAGGAGCAGTCTACAACATTCAGTGTTCTGACTTACTGTACTCAAGACTACATTGAGGAAGCAGAATCCCAGAATCCTTGATCCGTCTCTTAGAAGGAGGGTGTTTTTCGTTATCCTTCCTTTTAGTGATCTTTAGGTATGCGTCTTTATTATTGATGACAACGGAGGTTATCGTCTTTCAAGACCAATAATTAATATCCCAATTGCGAAGACCAACTGTAATTTTGTGAAAATGAAAGATAAATGGCCAAGGAAGCTTGACAAACAAGGTTAATGCGATCGTAATGGATTAACATGTTATAAAAGCTGGAAAACGGGTTAAAAAAAATAGCCATAAAATGGCGTCAAAACGCTGGACTGGCTTTGGCACTTACGAAAAACGACATGGCATTTCTAAATTTGAATACATCTTCGGTCTGTTACTTCTAAATGAGAAAATTAATACTTTTAGAAAATAGATGCAATAAAGAAAATAAGTCTGAGTTATCAAAGCTTTGTGCTATCAACTGTCAAAACATGCTGTGCCTGCCTTGTGCGCCGTGTAACGCTTTGATGACGATTGACAAAGTTAATTCCAGGCTTTGAAAGAAAATGCTTTTGAAAAATTCAAACACAGAGAAAAACTTCAAGTGAAATAATTCTGCTTTGGACAGATTGGAAACATTTTTTATTATTATTTTCCCAGCACAGTTCAATTTTGTTCACGGTGTAGCGCTGTGAAATGAGTGATGGTATTTTCTGTTTTATTTTTTTATGAAAAATCTATCACAAATTGTAAATCAATGGTGCTCTGAACGTTTTGTCTGGGGCAATCAGGACCCGTTCATGACGTATTTTACAACATGACATAATACAGAAAGCTGCAGGCTGTGTGTGTGTGTGTGTGTGTGTGTGTGTGTGTGTGTGTGTACAAGTCACGTGTGTGACACAAACAATAATGGTTAATTCGGTTTTTCAATACCACCTGGCCCATATAGGAACAGGTGAAAGGAATGGCGCAAAGCTTAGCATGCTTGAGGTGAGATATATACAAAGAGTATGGCGAAAACTAATGTAATGTACGTGCGCGCGCGTATGTGTGTGCATGTGTGTGTACGCGCGCGTGTATGTGCAAGAGTGAATGTGTGTGTGTACGGTGTGTGAGAGAGTATCTGAGCTTGAGAGAGAAATAAATAAAATAGAGAAAGTTTCTCTGTGTGTGCGTGCATCTGTGCGTAAGCGTGAATGTGTGCATGAGTGTGCGAGCGCATGCAAATGTGTGTGTTGGGGGAAGTGGGTGCGTGCGTTCTGTGTGTGACTGAAGAAGGAAGCTTTTAGAAACAAGATGAAAATGCCGACCCTCTCATTTGGCCTACAAGAGGTATACATGGCCATGCTTTTTAACCCTTTCGCCGCTGAAAGTGCATTACTGCATCACACTGATTCAACACCCAGGTCACTAAAGGGCATGACATTAGGATTTGCTATCCAATTACCTTATGTTGTATTTTTTTAGGAGATTGTAAAATGCCTTATTCAATACAAGTCATAATGGGATTCCAGACACCAACTTTTCTTTACCCAGGTAAGTTTCACACACAAATTGAACTGAAAATTAGCTGACGTGGAAAGGGTTAACCCTTTTGCGTCCTGTTCTGTGTCTACTATGGGAAGTGTAATATCATTGATGATGTCGTGGCTTTTTATGTCATAATCCTGGAATGTGAGTTTTTAATTTATACAAACCGAGAAAGAAATGTTTCTTAGAAGCGATGTCTTGTAGGTGTTGACTTACCCAATACCCCCCACCCCACCCCACCCAATCCAAAGTAGGGGTGGGCGTTTACAATGTACAATTTTGCTCCAAAGTGGGATGTGGGCATTTATTCGGTTAGTACCCCTAGGCTACTACGGCTCAGATAAAAAAATTGCTCAAGATCAAAGTTGGGGGTGGGCGTTTAAAAAATATCGTCATGGATTGATACACCGGTATCGTTTATAAAGTACTCAGTTATGTTGTCACATGGAATAATGTCTTAGTTTATTTGAAGCACTTCGCCTTATTGAACATGACATGTCAAAGTCAAGGTAAAGGTTATTAAAAGTCACCAGTACATCATCTTCATACATACGTCATCCTCATTAGATTATACCTAGGTCTACCATATTTCCTGATGAACCAACTTGACAAGATTTGGATCTTTAACTACGACAATGTAAGAGATACTACGGCTAAAAGTGACATTTCCAAGATCAAATTTCAAAGGTCAAGGTTGTTAAAATATCGTCATTGATTGATTACAATCGGTATCGCGTAAGCCAATAAACCAACCAGTCAATGCTTAAAACTGTGACTGTGAAGATGTGACAGGTATGACCAACCAAGGAGTGAAACATTTCAAGGTCAAAGGTCAAGGTCACCTAGGTAGAAGTCATTCAAGGAGAAAAACCAACTCCAAGTCATTTATCCCTGTTTAGAGTTGTAAGTACGTCTGTAATTCTGTACAGTGTATCAAACCTATTGGAAAAAAATAAATTTACATTAAAGGGTCAAAGGTCAAGGTCAAAGTGACCTTGTTACTCGAGAACTTGTGGCAGCATCACATGATACCAACCTGGAAGTGAGTCTGTTCAATATTTCAAAACAAATTTCGTAAAAAGACAAACAACTCAAAAACAGTTGTATTTTAACAATTTTAACAAAACTTAACCTTATAACACCTATTGTAGCAGGTG
>CM065702.1:39149282-39156782 GCA_017654935.2 Phymorhynchus buccinoides | reverse complement strand
TTCTGACATCACTCATTCATGCCCGATAAGAAAAAGTGATCACCATGTCCTAATATTCTCATTGTATGTTAAGATGTGTTACTCAAATGAATCTGAACAGAATTTAGGATATCATCTGAAGAAAGGCAACTTTACACAAATGAGACAGCACTTTGCAGTTCAGAACTGGGACTACTTATATGATTGGAATGTGGAAGATTGTTGGTATGATATCAGGGATAGGGTCCATTTATCAATGGAACAACACATCCCAAAATGAGGGCCAATAAGACATAGACATAGACACTAGACACTACTGGATGTCCGTAAAATTGAGGAAAAGTATGAACAAGAAAAATAGACTTTACAAAAGATATTTAGAAAATGGAAAAAGGAAACCTAGCAAATATTATCGTGATTATGCAAATGAAAGAGATGCCTGTAGTAAAGTATTACAAAAAAAAGGAAAGAAAAAAACATAAAAACAAATATAGCCAATACAGTAAACGTTGTTTTGGAAATATATTAACTCAAAATTGAAAATTAATACTGGTATTAGTCCATTAAAAGATGAACAGGGGAACATTGTGACATCTGATGAGGATAAAGCCAACGTTTTAAACAACTGTTTTGCCACTGTTTTTACAAAAGAAAATACAGAGACATTGCCACAAAACGTAGACAATAATCAACCAGAAGCTTATTGTACAAACATTATAGTTACTACAGAAGCGGTCAAAAACAAACTTATGCAACTCAATACTAACAAGGCTCAAGGTCCTGACAGAATACCAGCCAAAGTATTAAAAGAACTGAAAGAAGAGCTGGCACTGCCACTTACTATATTGTTTAATAAGAGTCTTGAAACGGGTTCTCTTCCAACAGACTGAAAGAAAGCTGAAGTAATTGCAATATATGAGACAGGGACAAAGACTGACCCTGCAACTACAGGCCAGTCAATTTGACAAGTATTGTTTGTAAAATACTAGAGCAATTTATGCGGGATACTCCGTTGTTAAGCATATTACTGATTTTAACTTATATACAGATTGTCGACACGGGTTTCGGACTGGCAGACCCTGTATATCACAGTTACTTGACGTTATGAATGACTTTACTAACCGTATTGATGAAAAAGAATCTTTTGATGTCATGTACCTTGATTTTAGAAAAAGCATTTGGCTCTGTCCCTCATAACAGACTGTTGCTTAAATTAGAGTATTATGGAATTACTCGAAATATTTTAAACTGGATAAAGAACTTCATAATAGGCAGATAATCAGCTGATATTGAAGTTGCAAGTAGCATTCCACAGGGGAGTATTCTTGGCCCCATCCTTTTTACTGTTTGTATCAATGACCTACCTGATGAAGTACAAAGTGTCTGCAAAATACAGACGATCGCATGGTGACTTGATATATACTTATACAATTTTCCATAGTTCTGATTCCACTAAGAAAAGTTTGTTCCAATGTTCTAATTATTAAAAAACTAGAAATAATGAACTGAAAATACTAACTCATTATAGCAGAACTAATATAAGGAAAAACGTTTTTGCTAACAGAATTACTAACCATTGGAATACCCTTCCAGCCCACATAAAGCTTGCACCTAATCTTAACCAGTTTAAAAACCTCCTTGATAAATTCACAGAATTAAGTTATCAGTTTCAGAAAATTAAGTTATCATTGATACATACTCTAAAATCGTCATAGCCTTGCCAACTAATAACAATAAAAGAAAAATTATGAGAAAGGGCAAATTAAGAGGCTGCGAGGTCTAATGGTCCTAAATTCTTGATCTTGATGAGGGCGATCTTATGATCGTAGATGAAGCCTGCCCATACCACAGTGGATAGGCGATATCTTGTCTCAAGCAGTCGCCATTAAAAATGCTTTCAAGTCCAAAAAAGCTGTGATGGCTCACAAATCTTCACCGCCTGATCATCATTAGATATCTACCACCTATCAGCATCAGTTCTCCATCGTCTTGCCATTTCTGAAGTGATAAGCAGCATTGAACATGTGTCTTTTAACAAATAAGGGACCGTAACGTTGCTGCAGGTGTGACGTCTTGTTAACACCCTGGGCGTTCAAGTTTTTGGGTGTTTTTTTGCTGTCCCATCTTCTGGGCTGTACAGTGGCGTTGCTCCCACGCCGCTCGTTCCAAATCCCAATTCGCAGCTAATCCCCGGTTTGCTCAAGTCGCAGAATCCGAGACCAGCAGTCCAAGGGGAGCGAATCTATGTTAGGCCGTCAGGAGGCAACCAACCGAGGGGACACTGCACTTCTGCTGAGTCACTTCAGTGGAGTTCAGTGGAGTTCAGTGGAGCCTGTTCAGGACACCACCTATTAAGCCCCCTACTGACGACACCATTCTCTTAGTCGCGTAGCCAGCGTGAGTGAGGTCCTCCTCCGAGGGCGCCACCACGACCGTCCACCGACAGCTCCCCAGAACACACTGATCCCCATGACTTTGACCCGAACGCACCAAGGCACAGACTGGATTGGAAAACGAAACTGAGGTCACCGTGAGAGCAGGGCATGCAAAGCCACAGAATTTGAGACATTAAATTTTTTTATGATTGATGGAAAATGAGGCCGCTGATAACAATGATGATGATGATGCCATGGAGTTCCGTATCGGTCTGAGACTGCATGGGACTGCATGGCAGGGCTGTATTCTACGCTTCCTTTCATAATGATATCCCGGCATTAACCAGGCCCGAGAACTACAGACACCTGAGTGTTGGTCTTGCAATTAGAGCAAGACTCTCAGAATCGCATCCGTTAAGCGGATGAAGCTCAACTGTGTGGTTTCAGTCTTCCCATTGAGCCCATAGCCACTCACTCTGGGTAGGAGTCGGTCCAGGACCGTAAAAACCCGCGCCTCTGATGGGATTCGAACCCACGACCTCCCGGCCAGTAATCCAAGACGCTAACCACTACACCACGGCAGCTGGTTTGGGCGTTCAGTTTTGCACCATCACTCCGACTGTGGTTGTGATGTGTAGCCTGTTGAACGCGGAAGAAGGAGAAGTTACCTACTGCACAGAGTCTGTACGGTACATCTATTATCGATGTGTCCCATTGAGCCACACGATTATAATGTTATTGGTGGGTTAGGGTATCACCTAAAGAACACCCTATTATTTGAATCCAAAAGCTGTGGACACAGGAGAACGGGAGATGGGCTTATTGTTAATCTCTCTCTCTCTCTCTCTCTCTCTCTCTCTCTCTCTCTGATTACTCGCTGAAGAAAAAGGTACAGGTTTGTGTTGAAAAGTTAGCAGAAGTTTTAAGCATAGACAGAGAAACAGACAGACATTAGTTAAGAAAAGAAGACTCACTGGCCTACGTAGCAGTTATTAATGGGTACTATCGCAAAGCTAATGTTGTTGGCTGTCTTCTGTTCCACTTGAATCTTGTTCTGGGACAGTGTGGCGATCATTTTGTTGTCTTTCAGCTCAAACTCCAGTATAGTGTCTCTGGAATGAGGGAATATATAGGTGTGTTGTTACTTTTTTATTAAAAAAATACAGCTGGGAAATTTTGCGTACGGGCAAGCACGCACGCACACGCACACACACACACATGCATGCGCACGCACACACACACACACACACACATTTTGTTGCCTGGCATGCACATTTTATAAATAACTAGCGCAAATTCCGAGTACCGGTAACACCTAGTAACGGTAACGCCAAGTACTGGTAACGCTGAGTGCAGCAAATTTGAAGCGATTCGGTTAAAAAACGGCGGAGTCATATGGCCCCGCTTCCCGTTGGCGCTGCTCTGAGAGTGACGCGCTCTCCCTAGTAACGGCAACGCCTAGAAACGGTAACGCCAAGTACTAGTAACGCTGAGTGCAGCAAATTTGAAGCAATTCGGTTAAGAAAAGGCGGAGCTATAAGGCCCCGTTTCCCGTTGGTGCTGCTCTGAGAGTGATGCGCTCTCCCTATTAACGGCAACGCCTAGTAACAGGAACGTCAAGTACTGGTAACACTGAGTACAGCAAATTTGAAGCGATTCGGCTAAGTAACGGCGGAGTTATAAGGCCCCATTTCCCGTTGGTGCTGCTCTGAGAGTGACGCGTTGCTGCTAGGCTTTGCCCCGGCCACAGCAAGCCTGACAGCAAATTTGAAGAGATTCGGTTACGAAACTGCGGAGTTATATATAAAACGAGTAGACAGATATATAGAATAAAATATAAAAACAAGGGCGTCGCTGAGCGGCAGACATGTCCGTCACCAACAATGACATGCACTTGCGACACCCCGTAGCAGTCACATCCTTACACAAAATTGGAAGGGATTTTGTCTTCTAGTTCACGAGATACAGCTTGAAGAAGAAACATATAGCGCAAAGAAGGAAATTTCAGTTTTCAAGGTCACACTTCAAGGTCAAGATCAGCATGGTGATCATTTATGCTCGGATGTGTTCTTCTCTAGGGTATACAGTACCACACACAATCTGAAGAGCTTCTGTCAAGTACCAATGTGGAAAATATGGCGTAAAACCCAATTTGTAGACCCCTACCACTTTCAAGGCTTACCTATCTCCCGGACCGTGACCTTGACCTTGATCGGTATGTCACTATCAGAACGGGCATAAGCCAAAGTACCTACATGCCAAATTTGAAGACTCTAACACTAACGGTGTGGGAGTTATGGCCCCTTAAAGATTTTCGGTTTTCAAGGTCGTACGCCAAGGTCAAGGTCACGACGGATGCCTTCCTCTCATGGTGACACACCAGCACACAAAATTTGACGTGATTCGGTCAACCCGTTCGAAAGATATCCTTGGGACAGACAGAAGGAGAAAAAATGACCCTCCGATTTTCAGGCTCCAGCGATCTTTTTGACCTTGACCTTGACCTTGATCGGTATGCCATCATCAGAACGGGCATAAGCCAAACCACCTTCATACCAAGTTTCAACATCTTATGTCGATCGGTGCCCGAGATATGGCTAAAAATAGATTTTCGGTTTTCAAGGTCGTACGTACGTCAAGGTCACGACGGCAAAATGGTTTGCGCGGATCTCTTCCTATTAAGGTGGCACACCTTCCACACAAAATTTGATGCGATTCGGTCAAGCGGTTCGGGAGATATCCTTGGGACAGACAGAAAGAAAGAAAAAAAAACCCCACATACAAACCAGCCCATTGCAATAGTCCGATCACCTTTGGTGACGGACTAACTAGCCTTGCTGGCACCGCACCATTACTCTAGGTGCACGTGATTAACAGACAAAGTCTCAATACAAAAAGAATAAAACCACGGCACTCTCTGTCCACTCGTTCCGATAAGAGTTCCAATAAAAAGATTTATTGACACCAGGCCAAATTTTCGCCTAATTCAGGCTTCATGTCTGTCTGTCTGTCTGTATATCGATTATCTTAAAAACTACTGTTTGGATTTTTATTAAAATTGGCAGAGGGGTAGACAGCTGTACTTCCAATTCTTACATACGGATGTGAAATTTGGGGGTTTGACATGAATTATATTATTCAAAGACTGCAACTAAAATTTTATAAGTTGGTTTTGAAAGTGCGACAATCAACTCCTTCTTTCATGATATTTGGAGAGACAGGAAAATATCCCGTATCAGTCACTGTTAAATCCAGAATGTTATCATTTTGGATTAACCTAGTAACACACCATCACAGTGCAAGTGAAAAGCTATCATTTATTGTGTATAAAACCCTTTTGAGAATGTATGAATTAAATGTACACGAAAATAAATATATCAAATGCATTCATACGTTATTAAATGACATTGGTTTAAGTAGTTTTTGGTTGAATCAAAATTTGCTTGATGTACATCCTTTATGGTTCAAAGAGAAAGTGAAGAGATGTCTTAAAGATAGCTTCTTACAAACCTGGTACATGCATGTTGATAATGATGAATTATATATGAACTATAGAATGTTTAAACCATCATTTGGTGTTGATCCCTACTACTTAGTACTTCCTCAGAATTATGTGTTTACCATTCTAAAATTTAGAACAACTAATAATAACTTGCCAGTAAATAAACTGCGCTACGATAATATACCCAGAAGTGAAAGAAATTGCGAAAAGTGTAGCGTACATGATGTGGCAGATGAGTTCCATTATTTGTTTGTCTGTCCCTTCTTTAATGCTGAAAGAAATAGATATCTTCCACGGTACTTTTTTGTGCAACCAAATGCGTATAAATTTAATGCTTTGTTTTCCTCAAAAAACAAGAAACTCTTGATTAAACTTAAGCACTTTGTTACAGTTATAAACAGTTCTTTTCGATGATTTGTATGGACAAAATGTAACATGTTTGTTTTTGTTTTTGTAATAATGATATAGGTATTTTTGTCCTAGTTATTTCCTTGTCGTTCATAATATAGACATCACTCTGTTTTGATGTTCGATTGTTTATCTATGTGTGTACTTTGTTTTATATTTCTGTGCCCCAAGTGGGTATGAAATAAAACATTTGCCTTGCCTTGCCTTGCCTTGCCTTGCCTTGCTTGAAAAGGAAGCTTCCTTTCGTTCATCAACACCGTGCTGACCTTGACCTTGAAGTTTGACCTTGAAAACCGAAATTCTTTAAGGGGCCATAACTCCCATAACTTGGAGTTAGAGTCTTCAAATTTGGCATGTAGGTACTTTGGCTTATGCCTATTCTGATGGTGACATACAGATCAAGGTCAAGGTCACGGTCCGGGAGACCAGTAGGCCTTGAAAGTGGTAGGGGTCTACAAATTGGGTTTTAAGCCATATTTTCCACATTTGTACTTAACAGAAACGCTTCAGATTGTGTGTGGTACTGTATACCCTAGAGTAGAAAACATCCGAGCATAAATTATGGCCATGCTGACCTTGACCTTGAAGTGTGACCTTGAAAACCGAAGTTTCCTTCTTTGCGCTATATATTTATTGTCCAAGCTGTATCTCGTGAACTAGAAGACATAAGTTCTTCAAATGTTGTGTCAAGATGTGACACTAACAGTATAAAACATTCATATATAAATTATTCCCCGGAACTACAATGTCGCCAAGCGGCAGACATGTTTCCGGCCTACTACTTTTGAATTGTGTCGTAAACTATGAGAGAGAGAGAGAGAGAAACTCGAATGTTTATTGAGGATAACTAAATAAGCACAAAATATGGCTTTTTTTCATCAGGTCCTCGTACAAAGCAAGCAAGCAAACATAAATTAAACGATAAACAACCACACAAATAAACTACAATCAAAACAGACAAAAGAAATCAGAAACATGCAAGAAAAAAACACAGAAAAAAAAAAAAAAAAAAAATAATAATAATAAATTATATATATATATGCACACATACACACACGCGCACGCACGCGCGCACAGAGAGAGAGAGAGAGAGAGAGAGAGAGAGAGAGAGAGAGAGAGAGAGAGAGAGAGAGAGGGAGAGAGAGAGAGAGAGAGAGAGAGATTGTTTATTGGGGGGTGGGGGGGGGAAAGTACATAACTCTGGCCGGGTGCATTGTCACAGTGCCTTGCTGCTGC
>CM065702.1:39141782-39144282 GCA_017654935.2 Phymorhynchus buccinoides | reverse complement strand
GAGGATCTGTATAACTCTAGTCTACTCCTTGGTACAAGTCTTTCAAGGTAATTACGTCTGTGGTAGGGGTTTACTGAGGCAACCAGGGGTGGAAGACGCTCTATTAAGTACAAGGGCACAATACCATGAACAATTTTAAAATACAAGATAATTTTATGACGACGTCGTCTCTCTTTTAAAGTAGTAAGTCCAGACTCAGCATACAATTTATGATGGCTGGTCCCACGAACTGAACCAATGATTGTCCTAATTGCGTCTAATTGGAGACTTTCTAGATCTTCTGCTTGTTTGTTCGTGCAATTGTCCCAGATAACGTCCGAATAATCAAAGTGAGGCATGATAAATGATTTGTACATAGTGAGAAGTGATTTGCGACTTAGACGATATTTATATGACCTAAAACAAGCAACAAGTATTCGGCATTTGGACACAATGGATTTTATATGAAGATCCCATTTACAGTTGTTTTGTATTATTACACCTAAATGTTTATGTGAGTCACTTTCTTGTAGAATTACGTCATTAAATGTCAAAGGTTGTGTGTCTGCCATTACCCGGTTAGAGATTGTCATGAGCTCAGTTTTGGATTCATTAAATTTGACTTTCCATGTTGCTGCCCAACTGTTAATCTTTTCGAGATCTGAATTTAGTATTTCTGTCCTGATGTGAGTGTTTTCTAAGCCCAAATACATGCTAGTGTCGTCTGCAAAAAGTTTGATAATTGATTCAATATCATATGCAATATCATTTATATACACAAGAAAAAGTAAAGGTCCAAGAACAGAACCTTGAGGAACACCTGCGGATATGGGAATATATGATGATTTAGTTCCTTTTAGAACAACAGCTTGGGATCGCCCTTTTAAATAATCGCTAAACCAGTCTAAGAGCTGTCCACGAATACCAAGAGCAGAAAGTTTGCAAAGTAAGGCCCGATGCCATACCTTATCAAAAGCCTTGGATATATCAAAGAAAATTACCTGTGCAGTTGTTTTACTATCTAAGAATTTGCAAAAATCGTCGTAAATACTTGTTAATTGAAAGACAGTAGAATCCTGAGGAATGAAACCGGACTGAGCCGTTGTTAAAAGGTTGTTTTCCGTAAGATAACTAAATACATGTTTCTGGACGCATTTTTCAAGAACCTTTCCTATACAGCTTAGAAGTGAAATAGGTCTGTAGTTTTCACATTTCTGTCTATCCCCTTTCTTAAATATAGGTGTAACGTGAGCTAGTTTCCAACTAACAGGGAATTTACCTTCAGTTAAAGATCGATTGAATAAATGTGTTAAAGGTTCACAAATAACATCAGCAGCAACAATTAATATTTTGTTATGAATTAGATCAGGCCCTACAGCTTTCCTACTATCTATTTTTTTTAGCATTTCCTTAACCATATCTGCTGTAAGAGTTAGTTGATTTATCGACTCATGAGATTCATCTAAATGGGGAAGAGCCTCTCCCTCATCAGTTATGGAGCACTGTTTAGCAAAATACTCGTTGAAAATGGTGACCTTTTCTTTTAGAGAATAATAAATTGTGTCATTGTCTTCTATTGGAGGGATTTCATCCTGGGGCATGCCTTTAGTTGTTATAAATCTTTTTACCAGTTTCCACCAGTCCTTTGACCCGAAACAATTAGGTGAAGAAATACGTTTGTCCAAGTCAGACATATATTCAGTTTTTCTTGTTCTAATTACATTTGTGAGGTTGTTACGTGTCTGACGGAACAAAGCCCATGTCCAGTCATAATTCAAAATTTTAGCTAATCTGTGGATAATATTCTTCTTTCTTATTAGTTTCTTTATATCCACCGTAATCCACGGGGCATCCCGTTCATTTATAGTCACCTCTTTTACTGGCATGCAAAGTTTTGCAAGGGACATGAGCTGATCAGCAAACTGTTCAGCAGCATCGTCAATTAATTCTAAAGAAACAATAGCATGCCAGTCAATGTTTGAAATTTCTCTAATTAGTTTTTGAACATCCAGTTTAGAGTAATTAAATATTGTGCGTTTGTAAGAGGCGTTACTACTGTTGCGCTGCTTTAGAACAATATAAGGCGAGGAATGATCACTACAAATAGGTGCTAAAACATCTGTTGTCTGAATTATGTCAGGACAGGGCGTTAGTATCAAATCAATTAATGTAGCTGTATTTTCTGTCACACGAGTTGGTTTTGTGACTAATTGGAATAAACTATTAGTAGTTATTATATTTTGAAGATGTGGTGGGGGCTGGGATGAGCAATCAGCGTTAAAGTCTCCTAGAATAACATATCTGTGTGGAGTGCTGCCAGCCAGTTGGATGGACTGGTCAACTAGATCCCAGTAAGCCACATTTACATCTGGGGGTCGATAAAATGTACCTACAAGTAAAGTGGATTGACCCAACTTAGTTTCTACCCACACAGTTTCTAGATCTGGTACAGACAGATCAGGCCTAGGTTTACAAATTAAATTGTTTTTAACATACACAGCAACACCGCCATGTGGATCAC
>CM065702.1:39134282-39136782 GCA_017654935.2 Phymorhynchus buccinoides | reverse complement strand
TACACAGCTTATATAGCTTAATATAGACTTCAGGCAGTTAATATTCACAACGAAAGTTACTTTTGCTCACTTCATATCATAAGAACTCATTTAGAAGCTTCCATAGTCCAATACGCCTCCCACAACACCACAAAACAGCAACATTTAGCGGCACACCACGCGAGGATCTATCCGTCCGCCATTACAGCAGTCTCTCTCTCCCACTTTCTTTGACTCTGCCTTTTCCCTTTGTTTTCTATCATCTACTATCCTTCTGACTTATTGTCCCCATTCTCCTGCCTTTTTAATCTTCCAAATAATTTTTCTCCTTTCAGTTTGAGCTCCTCCGAAATCGGAATGTGTCGGCTGTGCGCAGCGGGGAGACCAGTGAAAATTGAAAACGGGACACATCATGATATACCTTACCCATTATGGCCTGGGAACACAGAAGAAGAAGAAGAAAAACAAACCAATGAACGAACGAATGATAGAATAAATCATCAGAGGAACTTCAACCAACTTCACCTCACCAATGTAGTAGCTAAGTAGTAAGTACTGTAGCGGGGTTTGGGGTGGTAGGGGGTATAAATCACAATATACAACAAATTGTTAGTGTTGTGCAATGTTAAAAGGATGCAACAGCTTACTTACCTAGACAAAGAACTAGAAGACAGAAGCAGGAAATTACGGTCATTTTGTAGATTAGATCTATTTGTCCATTTTTGGGGAAAACATGCAATCGCCGCTAAGTGCAATCAAGGTCAGCTTATTTGTGGCTAAACTGAAACTACTACTACGTCATTTGACGTCATTTAGGACCTTGTCATCAAATGTTTGACGTAAGTTGACTCTTGTCTTGGGGAAATTTCGAACAGAATGTTATTTAGGGGAACTTCGTTTAGCAGGGGCGGATCGGGGGGGGGGGGGGGGGGGGGGGGGGGGGGTGGGGGGGGGGAGGGGGGGAGGGTTACAGGGTTTCTGGAGACCCCCTCCCCTCGGCCCAAAAAAAAAAAGGAGGAACCCCCCTGTCGCCCAAAATGTGCGTTATAGATGGATGAAAAGTGCGAAAATGACTTGATTTTTGGCTTTAAGTCTTGTTATTTTATTTTTTTCAATGTAGTAGGCAGGTTGTTCCACAAGGTTCCACCAGAGTATAAGAAACTAGATTTATAGAGGTTATTCCTAGGCCTAGGAAAAGATAACAAATGATTATGTCTGTGAGTATTAACCTTACATTCATTTTTAAGCTTTTTCGGAGCATTCCCATTTACGATATTGTGCATAAGTATTGCTTTATTGAACAACAATCTGTTATGCAATGTTAATAAGTTTAGTTCTTTATAATCTTTGATAGTCAGTGAGCTAGATTTTAACAAAATCAATTTGACAGCTTTTTTTTTATACATACGGTTGATTAGTTTCAAATTGGTATCACTGCAGTTGTCCCATACATTAGATGCATAGTCAATCATTGAAAGAATATGCCCACTAAAAAAATAACTTACGCGAATGAGTATCTAAGAAATGCTTAATTTTACTTAGTTGAAATAATTTTTGGGAAATATTTTTCCCCAAGAGATGTTGTCCACGTTAAATCTTTATCAATGATTATGCCTAACATTTTGTGGGAATCAACTTCCTCAATTTCTTTGTTTTCTATAAACAGTGCACATAAATACATCCATTTTGTTTTGACTGCATTTAATGACATGATTTAGATAATAAAAAGAAATAATAATTAATAATGCTTATATAGCGCATAATCTTGCAAAGCAACTCAATACGCTTTTCACTCACCATTCGTACAAACATTTCTAACAAACTGGCCCACGCATCCTCACCATACATCTCTATGAAAATGAATATATATTAGAGAATGCATTGCATATAATCATAACACAACACACCAACACCCACCTCCCTTCAACACCACCACCCCAACCATCCCCCCACTCCCCATCCCCACCCCTGTCCCCCCTACTCCCCACCCCCACCCCATACACACACACACGCGCGCACGCGTTAACCTCATACTCAGCGTCTTCAATGAGCTGGAAAACAAGAGTGGGGAAAGGATCATAGACTTTGCAGAGAGAAAGCTTTCCTGAAGAAGTGGGTCTTTAGTTGGGACTTGAAGGAAGGAAGAGTGGACTGGTTACGGGTATGGTCAGGGAGAGAATTCCAAACGTTTGGTGCAACAAAACTAGACACCCTCTCAACCGAAGATTTCAAGGACCGCTTAGGAACTTTAAGAAGTTTCTGGGAAGAAGAACGAAGAGTACGAGAGCTAGATGGATCCAAGTCATAAGTTTATTCATATTTTCTTGTACTTTAGTTGATAATACCGTCCCTTTCTGCCAATCAGCTAAAAACCTTGGTGTAACCCTCGATTGTCGACTAACTATGATCACTCATGTCATGACTCTGATTCGTAATGTGAACTTTGAACTCCGTCGTATTAGTGCCATTCGTCACTATCTCACAGTTGAAGCCACCAAGACTCTAGTATCAGCTTTTGTAC
>CM065702.1:39126782-39129282 GCA_017654935.2 Phymorhynchus buccinoides | reverse complement strand
CCATTTTGCCGTCGTGACCTTGACCTTAACGTACGACCTTGAAAACCGAAAATCTATTTTTAGCCATATCTCGGGCACCGATCAAACATAGGATGTTGAAACTTGGCATGAAGGTGGTTTGGCTTATGCCCGTTCTGATGATGGCATACCGATCAAGGTCAAGGTCAAGGTAAAAAAGATCGCTGGAGCCTGAAAATCGGAGGGTCATTTTTTCTCCTTCTGTCTGTCCCAAGGTTATCTCCCGAACCGCTTGACCGAATCACGTCAAATTTTTGTCTGCTGGTGTGTCACTATGAGAGGAAGGCATCCGCGCAAACCATTTTGCCGTCGTGATCTTGACCTTGGCGTACGACCTTGAAAACCGAAAATCTTTAAGGGGCCATAAACTCCCACACCGTTAGTGTTATAGTCTTCAAATTTGGCATGAAGGTACTTTGGCTTATGCCCGTTCTGATGGTGGCATACCGATCAAGGTCAAGGTCACGGTCCGGGAGATCGTAGGCCTTGAAAGTGGTAGGGGTCTACAAATTGTGTTTTCAGCCATATTTTCCACATTTGTACTTAACAGAAGCGCTTCATATTGTGTCTGGCACTGTATACCCTAGAGTAGAAAACATCCGAGCATAAATTATCGCCATGCTGACCTTGACCTTGAAGTGTGACCTTGAAAACCGAAATTTCCTTCTTTGCGCTATATATTATTGTCCAAGCTGTATCTCGTGAACTACAAGACATAAGCTCTTCAAATGTTGTGTCAGGATGTGGATGAATGAAAATTTGTTTAACGTCCTCCAGAGAGAGAGAGGAGGGGGGGGGGGGGAGAGAGAGACAGACAGACAGACAGACAGACAACAGACACACAGAAAGAAAGAAAGACAGACAGACAGAGAGACATAGACAGAGAGCAAAGAGGACAACTGCTGTTCCAGTTGGATGAATGTGAAATTTTGTTTAACGTCCTCCCCTCCGGAGCAGGCACAGAGCGCAGAGAGAGAGAGAGAGAGAGAGAGAGAGAGAGAGAGAGAGAGGAGAGAGAGAGAGAGAGAGAGACAGAGACAGAGACAGATAGACAGACAGAGAGAGAGAGAGACAGAAGGAGAGAGAGATGAACACATAGGGCATACAGATACATGAGACACATAGAGAGAGGTAGAAAAAGACAAGAGAGAGAGAGAGACAGAGAGAGAGAGAGAGAGAGAGAGAGAGAGAGAGCCCAAGAGAGAGAGAGAGAGACAGAGAGAGACAGACAGACAGCGTCAGACATTGTGCCCTACAGACAAAGACAGAGAGAGAGAGGGGGGGGGACAGAGACAGAAAGCGAGAGAGTGAGACACAGACAGACAAACACACACTGAGAGCGCCACCCAGAGGAAAGCGGCGACAGAAGATCAAAGGAACCGTACTTCCCACTCGGCCAGAGGCTTCGACCGTACAGCACGCGGCAAGGGGAACGTTGCCCGTTTTACCCCCCAACTATACCGCTCTCCCGAAATTCTCTTCGAAGTTTTCTCGCTCTCTCTCTCCTCTCTCTTGTATTAATATTTGTACGTAAAAAAACAAACAACTCTTTTTATTAACATCCTTGGGACAGACAGAAAAAGAACAAACAAACAAACAAACAATAGGGCGTCGCCGAGCGGCAGACATGTCCGTCACCATGCAATGCCACGCACTTGCGACACCCCGTAGCATAATTTTGTCCGTCACCATAGGTGATCGGACTTTGCAGTGGGCTGGTTTGTATTTTTTTTTTGTCCGTCACCATAGGTGAATCGGACTTGTGGTCGTCTGGTTTGTATTTGTCCGTCACCATAGGTGATCGGACTTTGCATGGGCTGGTTTGTATTTGTTTTTCTTTTCTGTCTGTCCCAAGGATACCGCTTGACCGAATCGCGTCAAATTTTGTGTGCTGGTGTGTCACCATGAGAGGAAGGCATCCGCGCAAAATATTTCGCCGTCGTGACCTTGACCTTGGCGTACGACCTTGAAAACCGAAAATCTTTAAGGGACCATAACTCCCACACCGTTGGTGTTAGAGTCTTCAAATTTGGCATGAAGGTACTTTGGCTTATGCCCGTTCTGATGGTGGCATACCGATCAAGGTCAACGTCACGGTCCGGGAGATCGTAGGCCTTGAAAGTGGTAGGGGTCTACAAATTGGGTTTTAAGCTTTATTTTCCACATTTGTACTTGACAGAAGCGCTTCAGATTGTGTGTGGTACTGTATAACCTAGAGTAGAAAACATCCGAGTATAAATTATCGCCATGCTGACCTTGGTCTTGAAGTTTGACCTTGAAAACCGAAATTTCCTTCTTTGCGCTATATATATTTCTTCTTCAAGCTGTATCTCGTGAACTAGAAGACAGAATCCCGTCCAATTTTGTGTCAGGATGTGACACTCTACGGGGTGTCGCAAGTGCGTGACATTGCTGGTGACGGACATGTCTGCCACTCGGCGACGCCCTTTTTTTTCTTCTTTTTAACGAAGGTGCGCTAGCT
>CM065702.1:39116520-39126282 GCA_017654935.2 Phymorhynchus buccinoides | reverse complement strand
GGACGTCCAAAATCCACTTTAAAATGCAATGAATATGAATCAAAAACTCGCGAGAGAAACCCCCAGAGGTCTGCTGTTAGTGCGAGGGTGTATGTGAAGTGGGTTCTAGAAAATTGGCAACAGATGCAAACTCCCAAGCACGCTCAAGTGACATCTCAAAAGTCGTTGGAAATACCAAAATTAGTTCATTAATTCACTCAGCACATTACTTGCTACATAATTATTACTAAGGGAGGACCTAATCTAAATGTCCTTAATCACCCCCTTTCCACCTTCCTTCCAAAGCATAACCGCTACGGTTGAAAAACATTGGGGAATAAGGGGGGACATTATAACACATACAAAATTTAGAAGGAAAAATACAAACTTCATGAACCTTAGCATAACACAATAAACTTCTTTAACGTTTTATAAAGATGACCGGGGCAAGACTGGCAGTTCATGACACGCCGATGCCGTCGTTCAACAGAGGCTGGCCTCTTGAGTCACTCGGCCTGGCGGCCATTGTGTCCCACGATTGACCCGTGCCCGTCCGGTCCCTCTGGATGGTCCGACGATGCATCGGCGGTGCGGTGTTGGGTGCAGATCCAGGGCACAACCCTCCCATCCAGGGTGAAAGTAGTCAGCTGGGTAGGTCAGGGAAACGACGAGCTGTGCACAGGTCGCCCAAGCAACGCAAGGATAAGCCAAACTAGTGAATTATATCCCAGCATCAGTCAAGAAGTCATTTCATGTCGTACGTGATGAGGGAGAAAAATATAAGAAGGATATTAGCCACCCTATCTAATGTTATGAATTAATTTTGAATATAAATTTATTATGAAAACAGTGTTGGCAGTCAGTATGTCGTATGCACAACTACATGCGTAAGATATGACGCACGATTTGCTCATCTCAAGAAGAAAAGATAGACAGATATTAACATCGGCACATAACTTACTACTCACTATAATAATAATAAGAGCATTAATATGGTTTTATTTCTTAGACAAGCCCTAAGGGCCTTATACAATAAAAAAACAAATAAATGAATACACTCCACCACTAGCGCTTTTACCTTTACAAATGCCAAAATCTTAAGTCTATTCGTACGAGTAAATATTACAAAATGTTTCTCAAAAGATCTTTTCATAACGAGCTCCCAATTACACCTTTTAGAAATGTCTTCATAAGAACAAGCTTGGGTTTTATTTCCAAAGATTTGGAAAATATCGAAATTCAAATTACACACAGACTTCCTATCCAATCACACGACAATGCATATAAACATTTAAAAACCTTCTCCTATGTGAGCTGGGGAAAACATTAATTAGATAAACAAAATTGTTAAATGTCAAGTATAATTATGTCGATTACAAAAAAGGGAAACAACTTCTCAATTAAGCATTCTTTAGAATATAGAAAACCTACTTACCTGAGTTGAACAAAAAACCACCAACGAGGAGGAAAAAACAAAACACCCCATTTAGGAAAGAAAAACAGCGCACAACGTGTATGAAAAATATTTACACTACGTTATCGTACTAAAAGAAGCTTATAAATTCGATTCTGAAACTCACTCACCTCAAGAATCTCCAGCTCGTGAGTATGGAGAGACGTCACCAAGTTCCTGAAGGGGAACCCCCTTCTTCCCAAGGTGGAGTGTCCCCAGCTTCGACCAAGATTCAGCAACCCAGTATCTAGTCGACAGCGACCAGTGGGATTTAGGAAGAAAAAAAAGTCAGTCACAATGAAAAATTACTATGCTGCTCCTTCTATGGCGGACATGAAAATTCCTGGCTATGACCCACTAAGGGCGCTCAGTGCTTTAGGCCTAAAAGAAGAGCAAAAAATGAAAATGCTTGCGTTCTCTTCGAAATCTGGGAGCGGAGTGGACAAAGTCAGTCACCCAAATTGATACAACGACTTTGAATAGCACTGAGCTGTCAAACGGTTTTTCTTGAAGGTGAAAAATTGAACACGAGGAAACTGTGTATCAAAAAAAAATGCCACACGCAGCACATCAAAAACTCTGCGGGACAGGAAAACGTTTTAGACTCAGAAAAGGAAAAAGAAAAAAAGGAATAGCAATTTTATTCCTTCCGTCTTTCACATTTTGCCCAAGGCAAAACCTGCCTCGCTGAAAACAAGGGGTGATAACCTACTGAACAATAACCTAGAGCAGAAGAATGTCACAACCATGAACTGCTCGTATCGATGATTATGAACCACCTGCCAAATCTGGATAATCCCGTATGGTGAGGTGAAGTACACATAGCTAACATTTCCGCCAACTGCTTCATTCACCACCTGAGTTCCATGTCCTCGACATTTTAGCTTTCATAGGCTTGATAAGCCATATGAACACATAACCTGAAGTAGACTTGAAGTTTAAAAAATTGCAAAAATATCCAAGACAGTTGAGACAAACGGGGTCAGTTGTTGTTAAAACAGACATCTCGGGGCGGTTGAAGATTGAAGAATTGATAAAAATTCCTATTGCCATAAAAAATATTTCCTGTGGGGTTCTAATTGTGTGGAAAAAAAACTGTCAATGGAAATCAAGAGCGCATCTTAATATAATAACAATCAGCATGAGAAAACAAAATACATATGATTGATGAGCTGATCTGACAGTGTATAATTGGGATTCAAAGCTGAAAAGTAACTTAGAACCCATAAAAACTCACCAACACTAAGACTTCAATATGTGTTTTAACATTTTTCAAAATTGTCCAGTTCTTACAAAAGACAAAATGTTATTAAAATATTCTGTATGAATGCAATCAGGCACCTGAACAATGTGATTTTAAAAATGGTTCCAAACAATTATACTTCAATACTGTACTTGCTCGGCGCATTTAAAAAGCCAACAAACTTACCTAAACATAATTGTTTCACAATCATTAAAAGCAGTCATCATTTAATGCAATTTTAAACCAGATAAAACATATACGCCTAAAGCAAGATGAAATCGTGGTAGTATTCCCTGGTGTGAAAAGGTGTTTCCAGCAGAGACCTCAGTCCTTCAAACAAATTATATGTAGATTCCCCAAACCAGTCAGTTTGTTGATGAACCAAGAATTCATGTCACGGATAGTCCAAGTGTGTAAATGTGTTTTGTTGTCTTGGTCTGTTTGTTTTGGGTCTTCTTGCATGTATTTATTTGATTTGTGACTATTATTTGTTTTTTCTTCCTTGTGAAAGAATGTGACAAAAAAAAGTTCAATAAAAAAAAGGGAAGTTCATGGTCAAAGACAAAAACAGACAAAACGCAAAATGTGAGGAGCAGTCTACAACATTCAGTGTTTGACTTACTGTACTCAAGACTACATTGAGGAAGCAGATCCCAGAAATCCTTGATCCGTGTCTTTAGAAAGGAAGGTTGTTTTTCGTTATCCTTCCTGTGTTACGTGTCTTTAGGTATGCGTCTTTATACTTGATGAAACGGAGGTTATCGTCTTCAAGACCAATTAATTTAATATCCCGCGTTTTGCTAAGATAACTGTAATTTTGTGAAATGAAAGCCTAATGGCCAATTGAAGCTCACAAACAAGGTTTAATGCGTCTGTAATGATATTAACTGTTATATAAAAAGCTGGAAAAACGGGTTTTATTAAAACAAACTGCCATAAAATGCGTCAAAACGCTGGACTGGCTTTGGCACTACGAAACCGAACATGGCATCTTCTAAATTTGAATACATCTTCAGTCTGTACTTCTAACATAGAGAAAATTTAATCTTTTAGAAAAAGATGCAATAAAAGAAAATAAGTCTGAGTTATCAAGCTTTGTGCTCTCAACTTGTCAAAAACATGCTGTGCCCTGCCTTGTGCGCCGTGTAACGCTTGATTGGACGATGGCAAAGTGAATTCCCAGCGCTTTGAAAGGAAAATGCTTTTGAAAATTCAAACACAGAAGATAAAACTTTCAAGTAAATAATTCTGTTTGGACAGATTGCGAAACATTTGTTTATATTATTTCCAGCACACCAGTTCAATTTTTGTTCACGGTGGTTGTAGCGCTGTGAAAGGAGTGATGGTATTTTCTGTTTTATTTTTTTATGAAAAATCTATCACAAATTGTAATCCAATTGCGTGCTCTAGAACGTTGTGTCGGGGCGGCAATCAGGAACCCGTTCAGACGTATTTTACAAATGGCACATAATACGAGAAAGCTGCAGGCTGGTGTGTGTGTGTGTGTGTGTGGTCAATTCACCGTTGTTTGTGACACAAACAAAAATGGTTAATTCGGTTTTTTAAATAACACTGGCCCATATAGGAAACATGGTGAAAGGAAGCGCAAAGCTTAGCATGTTGAGGTGAGATAGAGACAAAGAGTATGGCGAAACTAATGTAATGTACCCGTCGCGCGCCGATGTGTGTGCATCGTGTAGTTGTACGCGCGGCGTGTAACATGGTGTGCAAGAGTGGAATATGTTGGTGTGTACTGTGTGTGAGAGAGTATATGGCTTGATGAGAGGAAATAAATAAAATAGAGAAAGTTTCTCTGTGTGGACGTGCACTGTGCGTAAGCGGAATGTGTGCATGAGTGTGCTGCCGAGCGCATGCAAATGTCGTCTCCACTGGTTGGGGGAAGTGCGTGCCGGGCGTTCTGTGTGTGATGAAGAAGGGAAGCTTTTAGAAAAAGATGAACATGCCGAACCCTCTCATTTTGGCTCTACAAGAGGTATACTATGGCCATGCTTTTTAACCCTTTCGCCGCTGAAAGTGCATTACTGCATCAACACTGATTCAAACCCAGGTCACTAAAGGCATGACAATTAGATTTCTATTCCAATTACCTTTATGTTGTATTTTTTTTAGAGAGAATGTAAAATGCCTATTCAATAAAAGTCATTAATGGGATTCCAGACACCAACTTTTCTTTACCCAGGGGGGTAAGTGTCACACACCAAAATGGAACTGAAAATGGAGTGACGTGGAAAGGGTTAAACCTTTGCGTCCTGTTCGTTGTATAGTATGGCGGACTTTTTAGTTTCACTCCGTTAACATGCTTGAATCTACATTATGCATGATGATCGTTGGGCTTTTGAGTCAAAATCCTTGGTACATTGTGTGATGTTTTTTATAATTTATACAAACGAGGAAAGAAGATGTATTTGCTCTAGTAAGCGGAGTGTTCTTGCTTACGGGTTTGTCTGACTTACCTCCTCAATAACCCTCCCACACACAACCCCTACCCAAGCCAAGTAGGGGCGGGCGGTTGTGACAAGGTACACAAAATTTTTAGCTCCGCCAATTCAGCATCAGTGGATTTGTGCGGCACTTTATTTGCGGTATTAGCTACCACTAAAAAGCACTCATCTTTTATACTAAATGATACGAATATAGAATTGCTACAAAAGTTCGGGGACGTTAGGGGAACAGGTATTTGTTTGTCACACTCGGTAATTAAGTCTCTGAGGGTTATGGTTGAGAAGCGCACCTTAGCCATTTACCTTGATTTATCATGTTCGACAATGTCAAAGTCCTAAGGTAAAGGTTATTTTAAAAGTCACCAGTATCATTACATACTTCATACACGTCAACGTAATCCTTTCATACTATAGATATTATACCTAGGTACAGACCATAATTTTCCCCATGTAATGGAATACCAATAGTGCTTTTTCTAGTATCTTGATCAAGTATCTTTGGATCTTGTACACTTACTGACAAGTAAGAGATTACTACGTTGCGTAAACAAAGTAAGCTGTACATTGTCTCCAAGATCAAATTCCACAAATCGCTCGTCAAGGTTGTGTAAAACTATCAGTCATGGATGTTTGATTACATACCGGACTTGTTTATCGCGTAAAGCCCTTTCTTTAATATTCCACCTTTTTGAATTTCCTTTAACTCTTTCTTACTCTTTTCTCTTTTTATTTGGTATTTTTTTTTTTGTTTCGCTATTTTACTTTTTCTGTTTTTCTCTTAATTTCTTAATTGGCTTATCATTTTGCTTGATATGGGAGTTTGTTTTTTGGTGTTATTTTTTTATTGGTTTCCTTACCTTATTTTTAGTTTTTTTTAATTTTTTCTTTCCTTTTTTTTTTTATTTTTTCCCCCCCTTCTCTAGTTTTTTTTTTTCTCTTGTCATTGTTTTTTACTTTTTTTTTTTTTTTATTTTTTTCCTTTTTTTTTTTTTATTTTTTTATTTAAAAATTTTTTTTTTTATTTTTTTTTTTTCTTTTATTTTTTCTTTTTTTTTTTTTCTTTTTTTTTTATCAGCTCGACTTTCCCCCTTTCGCAGCCACCGAGCCGTTTGTCGCCCCAGCATCAGTTGCCGACCGAGTGGCTGATGTATACCCAGCGAACGCTGTCAAGGGCCTTGTATTTTTTTTTTTGCAATATGCGATCTGGGAAATCTTTGACAGGAGTTTTTTTTTAAAAAGTTCGTCCCAAAACAAGCGTAATTCAGAAAATTTTTTTTTTCCCATGGCCTCGGCAAGAAAGAATATTATTTTGTATTGTTTGACACATAATGAATTCTTTCCGTTTTACAAATACGAGTCACCATTCTCCGCTTCGTATGGTTTCACCCATGGCAGGGGGACGGGGGAATAACACAAACACCCCCGTTTTTCAATTTTACAGTTTAACATTTTTTTTTTTTTTTTTTCTTTCGGCAGAAAAGTCACCCACCATAAACTCCTGTATTAGGACGTATTGGTATATTTGTTCCCTGCCCACGACCCGATGTTTCCAAAAGAGTTTTGGTCACGATTCCTCCGGAGGTGTTTTTTTATGATTCCACGAGAGGACATCATAGCCACTCCACGTGTTGCTGCTCGGCTCATTTCTTGTCTGAATCCTTAAACAGACTGAGTCATCTATATTTGATGAGCTTTCAGATTTTTGCTTAATATGTCGCGATATGTTTTTGTTATTCTTCTCTTATTTTTTGAAAAAAACAGTTGCTGGAGTAAGACCCCCTTTAATGCATGAGACACGCAGAATCGACCGAGTCTGTCTTGGTTCACAACACAAAAAAGAAGGACCGCATCTTCTTGCAACTGAATACGGTAATGATTAGGGACTATGCCAGGAAGATCATTTGACACGAGTCTGTATCCTCAGATAATTCACGACCACGGTATCACATTTCGAGGTACTAATTGTTTAAAACATTTTAATAAGTAATATTTTAGTTCCATCAGAAGGGCGTGGCGAGTCTTTTTCTTGGGGAGAAAAAAGACCTGAGGCGTTTTGTGATTAAACATTAGCCTTAAAAGAAGTAACTGCATTGTCGCCTTTGTCTCAGAAATGTTTTACGGACCTCGGGCCTCCGGATGTTGGGATTACTCTGATTCTTTTTTTTTAACCTTCTGCATACAGTATGCGCAAGGTCCTGCTTCAAGATGAGTTACTGTTACACAGTCGGGGATGACAGTGGAACTCTCATTGTCATTGGTGTTGTTGATTCGCGAGCTCATATTGTATATTTTCATGTTTTTTCTTGTTTTTTTTTGTTTTTTATTGTTATCATTATATTTTGATTCTTTTTTGTCTTTTTCGCTTATATTTTTTTTTTTACAACATCTCCTTTTTATTTCTATCCCTTCCATTCTCTCTTTTTTCTTTTTTTTTGTTTTCTTTAGTTTTAATTTAATTTCTTTTTATTGACATTGGTTTCCGATTTCCCTTCTTTTTTCTTTTTTCTCTCCTTTTTCTTTTTATTTTTGATTAGTTGTTGCTTTTTTTTGCGAAAAGAACCAGTTTTTTAAAAATGATGTGTCTGGGTCTTATCTTTTTCAAGCTCAAACTAGAGACATTGTACCCTTTGTTACCTGAAGATTTTCGTTTTTATTTTACACACGTTTCCCCAATTCTTGCCCTTGTTGATTTTTTGGCACAAGGTACGACAACGCTTCCTTTTTTTCAGTACGTTTTGGTTTTGTGAGAAAAAGATTTATCTTTTCGGCAAAAAACAAAGGTCTGACTTTCCTGCAAAGAACAGTCCCCCCCCTGAGAAAAAACTTTTTTTTATTTTATTTTTTTTCCCCCACGTATCTTGTCGTGGTTTTTTTTGTTTTGTGTTGTTTTTTGCATTTGTTCTTCTATTTTGATTTTTACCGCATTTCTCACTAGATGAACATTTTTTTTTTTTTTTTTTCTATTTTTTTTCCATTTCTTTTTTCTTTTCTTTTTTTTCTCATTTGTACTTTTTTTACCTCAAGTTTATTACCTGGTTATACTTGTTTTTGTTTTTATTTTGGTTTTTTTTTTTTTAACGTTTTTTCGACCCAAAGCAACAGTCTTTTTTTTTTTGTTTTTTTTTTTTTGTTTTTTTTTCTTTTTTTTTTTTTATTTTTTTTATTTTTTTTTTTTCTTTTTTTTTTTTTATTTCTTTTGTGAGTTTTTTTTTTTCTTTTTTTTTGTTTTTTTTGTTTTTTTTTTTGTTTTTTTTTTTTTTTTCTTTGACCCATTTTTTTCTTTTTTTTTTTTTTTATCCTTTTTTTTTTCCTTCTGTCTTTTTTTTTTTTTTTTTCTTTTATGGTGCTTTTTTATTTTTTTCTTGTTTTTCTTCCCCCCACTTTTCCTAACTACATATCCACATTTTTTTTTTTTTTTTTTTTCTTTTTTTTTTTTAATCTATCCCGCAATGTTTTTCTCTTTTTCTTCTAAGTTTTCCCCTCTCCAAGTTATTCTTTCTCCTTTGTACAAACCCCACAATTCTTTTCTTTTCCTTATATTTTCCTCCATTTTTAATCCTTACCATTGTTTCAGTTCTCTATCTATTTCATTCTTATTTGTTCTTTCCCCTTTCTTTAATATTTTCTTTTCTTCCCCCCTGTCTCTCTTCCTCCCCTTTTTCTCCTTCTTCTTTTATTAAATCATAATGTGGTTTCTTTTCCTCCCCGCCTATAATTTAATTCCTTTTCTCTGATTTATTTTAAAGATTTGTTTCCTGGAAGCATGTATTCATGCGTAAGATTTTAGGACCTGGGTAAATCGACTGTATCCTGATTCTCCCTTGAAGATATTTTTTCCTGCACCCTTCCTTTTGTCCCCCCCATCCCTTTTTCTTCTGTTTTTTCTTTCCTCTTTGGTTTCCCTTGGTGTTCCTTCCCTCTTCTGATGATTTCTGGAGAATCAAAATTCCATCGTCCCTCTGGCCTTGTCCTTCTTTTCCCCTTCTCGCAAGGGATTCTCATAACCTGTCTCCGGCTCTTTCCTCCCATTTTGTTTTCGTTACCACTTGAAGTCCTCCGGTCGGTATTCGGAATTTGGTTTTTGCTTTTTTAGCTTCTTTCATCTTCTCCTTTTTATCTCTGCTTTCAATTTTTTCATTCCTCTTTCCTTCATTGTCATCTGGCTTTTTTTGTCATTATTTTTTCTTTTTTTTTTTCTTAATTTTTTATCTTTTCTTTTCCTTCTTTCACAACAATACATTATAATTCCTTTTGCATATTTTTTCCTCACTTTCCTGTCAAAATGTTTCCTTTTTTTTTGTTCCTTTTTTTTTCCTTCTTGTTTTTCCAATTTCTTTTCTGCCTTTTGTTCTGTTTTGATTTATTCGGGATTTTTGTTTCTGGAGGGACCTGGGTCTTTTTTTCTTTTTGTTACGTCTGGGCCCATTTTTTTTTTTTGAACTTGCCTTTCTGTTTTTTGGTTTGTTTTCTTTATCTTCCCCTTTTTGTTCCTCCTTTTTTTTTTTTTTCCATTTGCTTTTTATATTTTCTCCTTTTCTGTGTAAACAATGACGGTCTGGTATTGTATTTGGTATTCTGTCTTTCCATTTCCTATCATTCCTTCACTTGATACCTTCTTATTTTTT
>CM065702.1:39106520-39114020 GCA_017654935.2 Phymorhynchus buccinoides | reverse complement strand
CCCAAAAAGAGAAATCAATTTTTTCCCCAAGGGTTTTTTTTTTTTCCCTTATTTTTTTTTTTTTTCAAGTGGTGTTATTGATATCATTATTTTTTTTTTTTTACGCTTTTTTTTACATTTTTGTTTTTTTTAAGGTTTTTTTTGTGTGTTTTTTTTATGTTATTTTTTTTTTCGTTTGCTTTATGTTTTTTTTTTTCTGTTTTTTTTGTCTTTTTCTAATGTTTGGATCTGATTTACTTGCCCCTTTTTCTATGATTTTAAAGAACCTTCCTTTTTTTTTGTTTTCTACCTTTTTTCGTTTTGTTTTTTCAAGTGTTCAGCTTCTTTTTTATTTAGAGGGTTTTACTTTATTTTTTTTGTCTTTCTCTTAATTTGGTGTAGAGGGGATTCTCTCCTTTTGTATCATTTCCTGTGATCTTTTTCGTTATTTGTACACGTGATATTTTTGCATTTACATTCTTTTTACCGGTTTTTTTGGTTTTTTATAGGGTTTTTTAATATTTGTTGGTTTTTTGTTTGGTTATTTTTCATTGGTGTTTTTTCATTTATTAAATTGGTGTTGTTCTGTGTTTTTTTTTCTGTTTGTTTTTTTTTATTTTTATTTCTTTAAGTTTTAATTGCGATGTGTTTGAATTTTCTTGTTTTCGTGGCGTCATGAAACGGTATTTTGTTGTTTTTTTGGTGGAGATTGGTTGTTTTTTTTGTCTATTTTTGTTTTGTTTTTTTTTTTTTTTTTTTTTTGAGGGTTCAATTTTTTTGTTTTTGTTTTGGAAAGACTTCATTGTTTAGTCAAGTTGTTTCAAATTTTGACGGTTTTTCCTTCTTAAAATTAAGTTCTATGTTTGTTTATATTGGTTTTGAAGCTTATTGTTTTTTGGTTTTTATAGTTTTTATTTGCGGTTTTTTCTCTTTGTTTTGTGATATTAGTCTATTTTTTTCTTTTTTTTGGTTGTTTTTTTTTGTTTCCTTTTTTTTTTATATTTTTTTCCACCCCGTCGTCCACTTTTTTGTGGTTCCCTCCTACCCTTTGTTGTTTTCCTTTTTTTCCTTTGTTTTTTGATAAATTTTTTGCTTTTGGTGTCTTTTTTTTTTTTTTTTTTCTTCCTTTTTTGTTTGTTTTTTTTTAAATTTTTTTTTTTTTTTTTTTTTTTTATTTTTTTTTTATTTTTTTTTTTTTTTTTTTTTTTTTTGTTTCCTTTTTATATCTTTTTTTTTTTATATTTTTTTTTTCTCTCATTTTTACGTTTCTTTTAACCCTTTTTTAGGAAGTTTTTCTTTTTTGCTTTGAAAAGACTTGCACGGAAAATTCTGACTTTTTTTTAAATTTTTTTTTTCTAGTTTTTTTTAACATAATTCTACTTGTATTTTAATTTTGTTTTTCAATTAACTCTTTTTTTTCTTTTAGTTTTTTTTTTCAGTTTTTTAATTTTATTTTTATTTCTTTTTGATCCATTTTTTTTTTTATTTTTTTTTCTGAATGTTGGTTTTTGGTGTTTCTTGTTCTAGTGGTTAGGTTATCTCTTTTTTTTTTTGTTTCAATTTTTTTTTTTTACTTTTATTTTTTTTTTAGGTATATTATTTGTCTTTTTTTTTGTTCAGTTATCTCTCGTTTTCCCTTCAGGGTTCCTTTGTTTTTAATCCTTGATTTGTATTGTGTTGAGTTTTTTATATTGGTTTTGTTTTTTATTGGTTTTTTTCTTTTTTTATTTTTTTTTTAAGTGTTTTGGGCTTATTGTCCCCTTTTTATATGTTATCTTAATTTATTTTTTTCTACCCCTTTTTTTGTGAAGTTGGATGGTTCTTTTTGGTTTTTAAGTTAATCTTTTTAATTTAGTTTTTTCACACCCAAGTCTATTTTTACTATGTTTTTTCTTTTTTTTTTTTTTTTTCTGGGGGTAAACTCTTTTCATGTCTTATATTTTTTGTTTCTTTTTGTTTTTTTTTTTTTTTCTTTTTTCTGTGAGTTTTCTCATTTTTTTTTTCCCTTTTTTTTTTTATTTTTTTTTGTTTTTTTTTTTTTTTTTTTTTTTTTTTTTTTTATTTTTTTTTTTTTTTTTCTTATTTTTTTTTTTTTTTTTTTTTTTTTATTTTTTTTTTTCTTTTTTTTTTTTTTTTTTTTTTTTTTTTTTATTTTTTTTTTTTCTTTAATTTTTTTTTACTTGTTGTTTTTTTTTTTTTTTTTTTTTTTATTTTTTTTTGGTTTTTTCCTTTTTTTTTTTTTTTAAAATTTTTAGCTCACTTTTTTTTTTGGATTTTTAGTCCAATTTTTTTTTTTTTTTTTTTTGATTTTTTTTTTTTTTTTTTTTTTTTTTTTTTTTTTTTTTTTTTTGTTTTTGTTTTTTTTTCGTTTTTTTTTTTTTTATTTTTTTTTTTTTTTTTTTTTTTTTTTTTTTTTTTTTTTTTTTTTTTTTTTTTTTTTTTTTTTTTTTTTTTTTTTTTTTTTTTTTTTTTTTTTTTTTTTTTTTTTTTTTTATTTTTTTTTTTTGTTTTTTTTTTTATTCTTTTTTTTTCTTTTTATTTTTTTTTTTTTTTTTTTTCCCCATGTTTTCATTTTTTTTTTTTTTTTTTTTTTTCCTTTTTTTTTTTTTTTTTCATTTTTTTTTTTTTTTTTTCTTTTTTATTAACAGAGGGCGCTTTTCTGACACAGACAGTTTTAAAATCCATACAAGAACCAGAGAAAGGAACAAAAATCCAATACACTCGATTTGATTTGTGTTTTTTAAAAAAAAAACGAGGAGCAATTCATTCTAACATCAACTCATTCATGCCGATGTAAGAAAAAGTGTATCAACCATGTCCTAATATTATCTCATTGGTATGTTAAGAGTGTTACCTCAATGATCTGAACAGAATTTAGGATATCACTGAGAAAAGGCAACTTACACAATGAGACCGCACTTGACAGTTGCAGAACGGGGACTACGTATATGAGTTGGAATGTGGAAGACTTTGGTATGATACAGGCGATAGGGTCCATTTATCAATGGAAACAACACATCAATGAGGGCCAATAATACATAGATCATAGACACTAGACAATACTGGATTGTCGAAAATGAGGAAAAAGTATGAACAAGAATAGATTTACTAAAAGATATTTAGAAATGAAAAAGGAAACCTAGCAAATATTATCGTGATTATGCAAATGAAAGAGATGACCTGTAGTAAAAGTATTACAAAAAAAAGGAAAGAAAAAAAACATAAAAACAAATATAGCAATACAGTAACGTTGTTTGGAAATATATGAACTCAAAATTGAAAATAATACTGGTATTAGTCATTAAAAGATGAACAGGGGAACATTGTGACAGTCTGATGAGGCTAAAGCCAACGTTAAACAACTGTATTTTGCCACTGTGTTTACAAAAGAAAAGACATGAGACATGCCACAAAAACGTAGACAATAATCAACCAGAAGTTTATTGTACAAACATTATAGTTACTAACAGAAGCGGTCCAAAAACAAACTTATGCAACTCAATACATAACAAGCTCAAGGTCCTGACAGTAATACCAGCACCAAAGTATTAAAAGAACTAGAAAGAGAGTGGCCTGCAACTACTATATTGTTTAATAAGAGTCTTGAAACGGGTTCTCATCCAACAGACTGAAGAAGTGAGGTAATGCCAATATAGAGACAGGGGACAAGACTGACCCTGAACTACAGGCCAGTCAATTTGACAAGTATTGTTTGTAAAATACTAGAGCAATTTATCGGGATACTCCGTTGTTAAGCATATACTGAGTTTAATTTTATACAGATTGTCGACAGGGTTTCGGACTGGCAGACCCTGCATACCACCAGTTACTTTAAGTTATGAAATGACTTTACTAACCTGATTGATGAAAAAGAATTTTTTGATGTCATGTACCTGATTTTAGAAAAAGCATTTGGCTCTGTCCTCATAACAGACTGTGCTAAATTAATCTTATGGAATTACTGGAACTATTTTAAACTGATAAAGAAACTTCATAATAGGCAGTAATCAGCGCAGTGTTGGTCGTCAATTAGAGCACACCAACACTCTCAGAACATCGCCTCCGTTAAGCGGATGAAAGGCTCGACTGTGTGGTTTCAGTTTCCCAGTGGCCCATTGTCCCACTCACTCTGGGTAGGAGTCGGTCCAGGACCGTAAAAACCTCGCCTCTGGATGGATTCGAACCACGACCTCCCAGCCAGTAATCCAAGACGCTAACCCACTACACCACGGCGGCTGGTTTGGGTGTTCAGTTTTGCACCATCACTCCGACGTGGTTGTGAGTGTTGCCTGCTGAACGCGAAAGA
The DNA here is from genome assembly GCA_017654935.2 of Phymorhynchus buccinoides. Taxonomy (NCBI): domain Eukaryota; kingdom Metazoa; phylum Mollusca; class Gastropoda; order Neogastropoda; family Raphitomidae; genus Phymorhynchus; species Phymorhynchus buccinoides. The sequence continues at coordinate 39,109,735 of CM065702.1, read as the reverse complement.
AGGGAGAAGTTACCTACTGCACAGAGTCTGTACGGTACAATCATTATCGATGTGTCCCATTGAGCCACACGATTATTAATGTTATTGGTGGGTTAGGGTGTAACCTAAAGAACACCCTATTATTTGAATCCAAAAGCTGTGGACACAGGAGACGGAGATGGGCTTATGTTTACCTCTCTTCTCTCTCCTCTCTCTCTCTCTTCTCTCTCTCTCTCTCTTCTCTGATTAACCGCTGAAGAAAAGGTACAGGTTGTGTGAAAAGTTAGCAGAAGTTTTAAGCTAGACAGAGAACAGGACAGAACATAGTATAAGAAAAGAAGACTCACGGGCCTATGTAGCATCATTACTGGGTAAGGAACAAGAAAGGGAATTTTGCTGACTGTCTTCTGTTCCAACTTGAATCTTGTTCTGGGACAGTGTGGCAGCATTTTGTTCTCTTTCAGCTTGAAAAGCCAGTATAGTGTCTCTGGAATGAGGGAATATACAGGTGTGTTGTTGGTTGTTTATTTAAAGAACATAACGTTACTTTTTTATTAAAATAATACAGTTGTGAAATTTTGAGTACAGGCAAGCACGCACGCACACACACACACACACACACAAACCACATACACACACACACACACACATGCATGCGCGGCACCCACACACCACACACACACACATTTGCTGCCTGGCATGCACATTTTATAATAAACTAGCGCAAATTCGCGTACCGGTAACAACCTAGAACGTAAAGCAAAGTATTGGTAATGCTGAGTACTATTAGGAGTTCAAATGAACAAGGTTTGATGTGGTTGACAGGGTCAGGACACGGACAATGGTCAGCCACATAAGTATAACTCCAACTTTCATTTGGACAAAACGGCGGTTCTAAATCGGGCGCCGTTTTGTCCAACCCGCCGTCTATAGACAAAACGGCGGATTGTTGAACCGCCGTTTTGTCCAAATCATAATAGAAAATTTGGACAAAACGGCGGATCTAACCCCGCCGTTTTGTCTATAAACAAAACGGCGGAATTTGGACAAAACGGCGGTTAACAGCGCCTTGGGTGTATGTTTACATTTCTCTCTAAATAAAAAGTACATACAAAAATAAAGAATGAAATAGTGAGGCCAAGAGAGGAGATAACGAAATTGAACAAAGGGTGAATACTCTCTTTGGTGGAGGAGAGTTAATTAGAAAGAGAGTATGCACCCTTTGTTCAATTACATAAAAAAGTACATAAATTACTCTGTGTGTCTGTGTGTGTGTGCGTGTGCGTGTGTGTGCAAACGCGCACGGGTGTGTGTCTTTGTTTGTTTGTGTGTGTGTGTGTGTTTGTGTGCTTGCATGCCTGCGTGCGTGTGAGAGTGTATGTCCGTGCATGCGCGCGCGTGTATGAACGAATGGTTTGACCTGCATTAAAATCACATATAAGCTTACCCAGCAAATCGCAGTTTGTATTTAGGCTTCTGCACGAAAGAGATGTCACAGGCATAATGGAACTGAATGTAGACCTTTGTGTAATCGTCATCGGGCACCGCTTTCTTCAGGCTCAGCGAGGCAGTTTTTCCTGCCTTTGGGCACTTTTCCACCGTACAGCCCCACCACCCCTTTGCCCTGGCCAAGGCCACTGTGACGAACGACACAACGAACAAACCAATGGGGTGGATGCATACCAGTTGAAAACAAGAAGTCCAGTTGAAAACAAGAAGTCCATACTGGAAGCTGGACGACCCCGACCCCTCCACGAGTCTCTCCTCGTGGGGTTACCCGCGGGGTGGGGGTGGGGTGGTGTCTTTCGTAAAAAATAGTTCCCCCACCCTCTGGAAGTTCTGTGCGTGTACCTTCCTCTATGATCTGCCACTTTCTTTGACTCTGCCTTTTCCCTTTGTTTTCTATCATCTACTATCCTTCTGACTTATTGTCCCCATTCTCCTGCCTTTTTAATCTTCCAAATAATTTTTCTCCTTTGAGTTTGAGCTCCTCCGAAATCGGAATGTGTCGGCTGTGCGCAGCGGGGAGACCAGTGAAAATTGAAAACGGGACACATCATTATGTACCTTACCCATTATGGCCTGGGAACACAGAAGAAGAAGAAGAAAAACAAACCAATGAACGAACGAATGATAGAGTAAATCATCAGAGGAACTTCAACCAACTTCACCTCACCAATGTAGTAGCTAGCGACGTGAATAAAAAAAAAAAAGTAAGCAATTCTCAGAGTAATTGCTATGACATGAGATAAAAATAGTTAACTTGCTGTAAAAATGCGTTTTCTGTCAATAACTGGCATGATTTATCGAAACATTTGTCTATTTCTTCATACAATGCCGATACAAGGCTGAAGAGACATTTTTGTTGCAAATTCCTTCCAAGAATCAAGATGATTGAAAGTTCCACAAAACTCGATTCATTTACAGAAAAATAAGCATTCAAAAGTCGAGTACTGCCTGTAGAAACTATGCATATGTTTTTATAAAAAAAAACACTCAAATATTTTGGTTTTCACGATACTGGTATTTGAATCGAACAGAAACTATTTTCGCTTCAGTAATGGCGTCTTCCCATGACGTCATCTCGCGAGACAGGCTCGCGCAGTAGCAGACATTTTTGTTCCCAACGATTTTCAAAAAGTTTAAAACCACAACAAATTATTGTGTGCAACATCGTAAGCTTAAATTTATCGCGTCGAAGCAAACATTAGTGATTTCCTAATAAAGTTGGTGGTGTGGAGCAAAGTATTGTTAGATTCAGCGTTTGACGATCGTTTCCACTTCGCAAGGGAAGCCACTCCTTTTGTTAGTAAACAGGCAAAATGTCGCCAATTCGGTAAGCTTAATACGGGGGATTTAGGAAAAATTTGGCACGGTAGAATTTGTTTTAAACCTTTGAGAACATCACTAGAAGGCTTCATCTAGTATCCGGCACTCTTACTTAGCGTGGGGTGGACTTAATTAGCGAGCGGACAACTGATTCTGTCAACGCTTTTCAACTCGGTAAATCTCCGCACCGCCGATCAGTGATATGTCTGAAAGATGCACATTTCACCTTGAAAGCGAAGAAGATGAATCCTCTGTACACCCGTCACGAATTTTTTTAAGGTAAAAAATATGCAGCGACAAGATAAAAATCTTCTTTTCCAGTATTGGCCAGTTTGCAAACTCGAAAAGTTTCGTTTTTTCTGATTCGCTTAAATTTAAACAAAGGGACTTAACTCTGTGTCAGACTG
>CM065702.1:39099020-39101520 GCA_017654935.2 Phymorhynchus buccinoides | reverse complement strand
TTCAGTCGTTCTGTACTGTGTACAATAACAGTGACAGGCATTTGTGTAAGTTTCGCATAGCACAGCAAAGATTTAATGAGAAAGAAGATGAAATAACATAAGGCCTAATAAGGTTTACAGAACAATCAGTCTAGATCTAGCAGACGAGAAGCTCACCATAAGCAACAGAACTGTCATAGGCTAGCCCATGCAGGTGGAGAAGAAAATAGGTCAGCGTATTTGTGCTAACTTTGAGCTAACGGTATATGTATGCTTGCGTTCAGTTTTATGCATGTTTGTGACTGAATAACGTCAGAATTTATAATCCAAATCAATTTCGCAGCATTCTGCACGCTGTTCTACAAGAAGCGCACAGGCCTTTTGGCAATACACCAACATGCCAACTTTGGAAACCGCAACAGCGAAAAAATACAACATAATTATGATCAAGACAAAAATTACATATTACAGGTCAAAGGTAAAATTCATTGATTAATCTTAATAGGAAAGTTATGTACAGTATCCATACTTTGATTCTTTTATATAAACTGAAATGGTATGTTGCTGTTTTTTCCCTCATTAAATCTGTTTTCTGAAATGCAAAATGCGTTTATTTGAGCGCTAAGTGAAAGGAAGAAAGAAAGACAAATGAATCTGAGAATAGCTGGCGTCGGGGAAGGTCCCCAAAGGCCAACCAATCCATTCGGTTGCAGTACTAAGCGATAGTGCAAGGACCTTCGGAGTCACTCACAGAAGACTAGGCCGTATGAAAAAAAAGTCTGAATATGCAAAGAGTGATATCTCCGCAGCTGTCTGAAGCCGGTATTTTATTTCCACCCTCTCACCTACACTGCAGGTGGGGATCATTGTGAACTCGCCCACTGCCTACTGCTGCCATACTTAGCTCTTCCCACCGTCCACCTTTTCACCTTGCAGGTGGGAAGTGAGAAAGTGGGCTTCATTCTTTGCCAGGTTGGTAGGCTGCGAAGAAAGCACTCCTTGTGACACTTTTTGGCCTAGCTATGACATCTCCATCAGTGTTGTAAGGGAGGGACACCCCTCCACCACAACCCCCCTCCCCCCCTTTCTGATTGTGCCAGTTTCCAATATCAGTTATTACGATTTGGGAGTTAGATATTGCTTTTATCCTATCTCGAGAGGCTTGCTGTTTATCACACGAAGTCGGAGACTGAGTGTGATAAACAGCAAGGCTCGAGAGATAGGATAAAAGCAATATCTAACTCCCAAATCATAATAACGGATATATACCGATGTGTATCAACAGAAAAGCAAGAAAAAGAAACAGGCTCAGATCTGTAGCGAAATGAAAACGCATCCATTTTTCACAACAGTGGTCGCAGCACACACTCTGTAACAGACATTCTTGCGCAAAGAATATAGTTCAACAAAATAGAAAATTTTAACTCAAATGTACTTCATAAGATGTGGTAACAAAACATAGCAAAACATAAACATAAACAGAAGCAACGAACTGAAACACTAACGACAATTGCTGTTATTGTAACCTGTAGGCCTAAACACCAACAATAAAACGTACACACTTAACGAGAGCGAGTCAATTTCAACACACCGTGAAAAAGAGGGGAGTCAGCTTTGACAAGAACGATCACCCCTAAAACACGCTTCTTTTTCTCCGTCACCGAAGGTGAACGGACTTTGCGATGTGCTGGTTTGTCTGTTTGTTTGTTTGTTGTTGTTTTTGGTTTTTTTCTTTTCTGTCTGTCCCAAGGATATCTCCCGAACCGCTTGACCGAATCGCGTCAAATTTTGTGTGAAGGTGTGCCACCTTAATAGGAAGAGATCCGCGCAAATCATTTTGCCGTCGTGACCTTGACCTTGACGTACAACCTTGAAAACATTTAGCAATATCTCGGGCACCGATCGACATAGGATGTTGAAACTTGGCATGAAGGTGGTTTGGCTTATGCCCGTTCTGATGATGGCATACCGATCAAGGTCAAAGTCAAGGTCAAAAAGATCGCTGGAGCCTGAAAATCGGAGGGTCATTTTTTCTCCTTCTGTCTGTCCCAAGAATATCTCCCGAACCGCTTGACCGAATCGCGTCAAATTTTGTCTGCTGATGTGTCACTATGAGAGGAAGGCATCCGCGCAAAACCATTTTGCCGTCGTGATCTTGACCTTGGCGTACGACCTTGAAAACCGAAAATCTTTAAGGGGCCATTACTCCCACACCGTTGGTGTTATAGTCTTCAAATTTGGCATGTGGGTACTTTGGCGTATGCCCGTTCTGATGGTGGCATACCGATCAAGGTCAAGGTCACGGTCCGGGAGATCGTAGGCCTTGAAAGTGGTAGGGGTCTACAAATTGGGTTTTCAGCCATATTTTCCACATTTGTACTTAACAGAAGCGCTTCATATTGTGTCTGGCACTGTATACCCTAGAGTAGAAAACATCCGAGCATAAATTATCGCCATGCTGACCTTGACCTTGACGTGTGACCTTGAAAACCGAAATTTCCTTCTTTGCGCTATATATTAT
>CM065702.1:39092027-39098520 GCA_017654935.2 Phymorhynchus buccinoides | reverse complement strand
TCTTACCAACGCCAAATAATCCAGGAAGAGTTATTTCTGAATATGGCCTATTAGTGACTGCCATTGCATTGTCTGCTGTTAGTAATGGATGTAACCTTCCCATGCCTGAATCACCTCTTTGCTTTTGCTGATCGTAATCGCTCCACTCCTCTTGTGCAGCTCTGGTGAGCTCAGCCACGTTGCTTGGAGGGGGCTATTTGTCCAAGAGAACTCTTTACAGTATGTACCATTCGTGTTTAACCACGATGAGATCTGAAAAGGATACTGACCAGTCTCTGATGACAATAATGGTCGCAGGTTTGTATGCCAGCACAATACTTGCATGGTGATAGGTTGTCATCAGCCTGGATCAAGTTATCCACAAGGTGCTGATGCTCGAAGATCAAGATGAGATCATGGAAAATGTGATATGTGCATTTGGCAACCGTCATGTTGTCATCAATGACCAGCAAAATGATGATGATCATGCTGTCATGGATGACTGACAAAGGCTTCGGCTTTGCCAGTGCCAGGTGTGTGACAACCCAATCGAAGGAGAAGATAAGGAAGTATAGTGCTACAATTGTAAAAGTTTGTTTCATTAAGATTGCACCAAGCTTACCGAGAGGTCGTATGCCCTCCTGAATGACGAAGACGAATGTATAGAGTGGACCTGTGCACAATGTCGTGAGGGTCATGGAGAAAAGAAAGAAAAACTGGAAGCGAAAATTGACAAACTGACAAAACTGGTAGAAGCAATGACTGTAATACTTCTCCATCTAGACAACGGCTACACAGGGGAGACCCTGGACAAGAAAATAGAAAAAGTGGTTGAAAAAACACTAGCTGAGACACTTGACGAAAGAAAAGAAAAACGCCAACAAAACATAATCTTAGTTAACCTTGCGGAAAGTTCTCAGCAGACAGCTGAGGAAAAAAAGAAAGATGATATGAAAGTAGCACAGGAGGACAGGGTTTATATAAACCCTGACTACACACCACTTGAACATAAACAAAACAAGGAGCTTAGGGACAAACTGAAAGAGCGGAGAGACCGGGGAGCAGCAGATCTAGTGATCAGGAATGGAACAGTTGTCAAACGACCACCAAACGAGATTTGGGTGAGTCTAACGCTAATTGACTTGCAGCAAAGCACATGTACATTGTTTTAATCTTTGTAACCATAAGGTTAATGAAAGTGAAATAGGTATTAAAGTTGTGTACACAAATACGGATAGTTTGTTAAATAAAAAAGATGAACTGATAGCTTTAATTGATTAAGTTATACCACAAAGCATATGTATTACTGAAACAGTCTGAAAATGTACATAGTTTTATACCTCTAGAACAGTTTTAATAATTTTGTAATGTTCCACAATGATACTGCAGCTCGTGGTGTAGCATTGTATTATGACAAATCCCTACATGCACAGGAAGTTTAAAAAACATTCAATGAAGCTATATGGTACCATTTTCAAACGTCTGATAAGGAAAAGGTGTTAATCGGATGTGTCTATAAAAGTCCCAACACTGCTGATGACAATTTACATAAACTATATGCATTATTCAAACATGACGAACTAAAGAAAGACGACAAGGTGTGTATCATGGGAGGTTTAAATGTCCATGATATACTTTGGGACGGACAATGGGCATCAACTAAAGACGACGAATTTATTGAGGCAACAAGAGACGCTTTTCTGACACAGACAGTTTAAAATCCTACAAGAACCAGAGAAGGACAAAAATCCAATATACATGTACTCGATTTGATTTTTGTAAACGAGGAGCAATTCATTTCTGACATCACTCATTAGGAAAAAGTGATCACCATGTCCTAATATTCTCATTGTATGTTAAGATGTGTTACTCAAATGAATCTGAACAGAATTTAGGATATCATCTGAAGAAAGGCAACTTTACACAAATGAGACAGCACTTTGCAGTTCAGAACTAGGACTACTTATATGATTGGAATGTGGAAGACTGTTGGTATGATATCAGGGATAGGGTCCATTTATCAATGGAACAACACATCCCAAAATGAGGGCCAATAAGACATAGACATAGACACTAGACACTACTGGATGTCCGTAAAATTGAGGAAAAGTATGAACATGAAAAATAGACTTTACAAAAGATATTTAGAAAATAGAAAAAGGAAACCTATCAAATATTATCGTGATTATGCAAATGAAAGAGATGCCTGTAGTAAAGTATTACAAAAAAAGGACAGAAAAAAACATAAAAACAAATATAGCCAATACAGTAAACGTAATCCTAAGTTGTTTTGGAAATATATTAACTCAAAATTGAAAATTAATACTGGTATTAGTCCATTAAAAGATGAACAGGGGAACATTGTGACATCTGATGAGGATAAAGCCAACGTTTTAAACAACTGTTTTGCCACTGTTTTTACAAAAGAAAATACAGAGACATTGCCACAAAACGTAGACAATAATCAACCAGAAGCTTATTGTACAAACATTATAGTTACTACAGAAGCGGTCAAAAACAAACTTATGCAACTCAATACTAACAAGGCTCAAGGTCCTGACAGAATACCAGCCAAAGTATTAAAAGAACTGAAAGAAGAGCTGGCACTGCCACTTACTATATTGTTTAATAAGAGTCTTGAAACGGGTTCTCTTCCAACAGACTGAAAGAAAGCTGAGGTAATTGCAATATATGAGACAGGGACAAAGACTGACCCTGCAACTACAGGCCAGTCAATTTGACAAGTATTGTTTGTAAAATACTAGAGCAATTTATGCGGGATACTCCGTTGTTAAGCATATTACTGATTTTAACTTATATACAGATTGTCGACACGGGTTTCGGACTGGCAGACCCTGCATATCACAGTTACTTGACGTTATGAATGACTTTACTAACCTTATTGATGAAAAAGAATCTTTTGATGTCATGTACCTTGATTTTAGAAAAGCATTTGGCTCTGTCCCTCATAACAGACTGTTGCTTAAATTAGTCTTATGGAATTACTGGAAATATTTTAAACTGGATAAAGAACTTCATAATAGGCAGATAATCAGCTGCAGTGTTGGTCTTGCAATTAGAGCAACACTCTCAGAATCGCATCCGTTAAGCGGATGAAGCTCGACTGTGTGGTTTCAGTCTTCCCATTGAGCCCATAGCCACTCACTCTGGGTAGGAGTCGGTCCAGGACCGAAAAAACCCTCGCCTCTGATGGGATTCGAACCCACGACCTCCCAGCCAGTAATCCAAGACGCTAACCACTACACCACGGCGGCTGGTTTGGGTGTTCAGTTTTGCACCATCACTCCGACTGTGGTTGTGATGTGTAGCCTGTTGAACGCGAAAGAAGGAGAAGTTACCTACTGCACAGAGTCTGTACGGTACATCTATTATCGATGTGTCCCATTGAGCCACACGATTATAATGTTATTGGTGGGTTAGGGTATCACCTAAAGAACACCCTATTATTTGAATCCAAAAGCTGTGGACACAGGAGAACGGGAGATGGGCTTATTGTTAATCTCTCTCTCTCTCTCTCTCTCTCTCTCTCTCTCTCTCTCTCTCTCTCTGATTACTCGCTGAAGAAAAAGGTACAGGTTTGTGTTGAAAAGTTAGCAGAAGTTTTAAGCATAGACAGAGAAACAGACAGACATTAGTTAAGAAAAGAAGACTCACTGGCCTATGTAGCAGTCATTACTGGGTAATGCAAGAAAGGGAATTTTGCTGACTGTCTTCTGTTCCACTTGAATCTTGTTCTGGGACAGTGTGGCGATCATTTTGTTCTCTTTCAGCTGAAACTCCAGTATAGTGTCTCTGGAATGAGGGAATATACAGGTGTGTTGTTGGTTGTTTTATTTAAAGAACATAACGTTACTTTTTTATTAAAATAATACAGCTGTGAAATTTTGCGTACAGGCAAGCACGCACGCACACACACACACACACACACACACACACACACACACACACACACACACACATGCATGCGCGCACACACACACACACACACACACACATTTGCTGCCTGGCATGCACATTTTATAAATAACTAGCGCAAATTCCGAGTACCGGTAACACCTAGTAACGGTAAAGCCAAGTATTGGTAATGCTGAGTACTATTAGGAGTTCAAATGAACAAGGTTTGATGTGGTTGACCAGTGGTCAGTGACACGGACCAATGGTCAACCACATAAGAAAAATAGGCCAAAGTGACCACTGGTCAGTGACACTGACCACTGGTCAACGACATCAAAATTTGTTCATTTGAACTCCTAATACACTAATTTGCAGTCAAACAGTGAAAATAGGCCAAAGTGACCACTGGTCAGTGACACTGACCACTGGTCAACCACATCAGCAATTGTTCATATGATCTCCTAATACACTAGTTAGCATTCAAACGGTAAAATTAGGCCAAAGTGACCAGTGTCAGTGGTCAGCTTGTTATTCATTTTATTTAACAAAGATTTATATTATTTTTAAAAAGAGAACTTGTCAAGAATGAGTTTTTGTTTGTGGCTCAAGCCACAAACCTATAACTCACTTTGTCGGTCGGTCGGTCTGTCGGTCGGTCGGTCGGTCTGTCGTTCCAAAATGGTCGCACATTTTGACAAAATTGTCGCACTTCAAATCGAGGCTACACTTCTGGCCGCTCTTTAAAATGATGATTTTAAAAGCATACAAAATAATAAACATATGTAATACAGACACTACAACAGACACGACGAGTATGCTGTGCTTCTTTTGATGAGTATAAGTGAGATACATAGTTTTAAATGTTTTCCAAAAGATATAAAAAGTTACGAAATGATGCAGAGATAACATTCTGGTTTACAGATTAAAATTATTGAAAATCCAGGGGAGGTAACTCATGATTGGAGTGGTAAAAATAGACCACGTGCCACAAACTATTGCGATTTCGCGCTTGTTATAACTCCAACTTTCATTTGGACAAAACGGCGGTTCTAAATCGGGCGCCGTTTTGTCCAACCCGCCGTCTATAGACAAAACGGCGGATTGTTGAACCGCCGTTTTGTCCAAATCATAATAGAAAATTTGGACAAAACGGCGGATCTAACCCCGCCGTTTTGTCTATAAACAAAACGGCGGAATTTGGACAAAACGGCGGTTAACAGCGCCTTGGGTGTATGTTTACATTTCTCTCTAAAAAAAAAGTACATACAAAAGTAAAGAATGAAATAGTGAGGCCAAGAGAGGAGATAACGAAATTGAACAAAGGGTGAATACCCTCTTTGGTGGAGGAGAGTTAATTAGAAAGAGAGTATGCACCCTTTGTTCAATTACATTAAAAAAAAGTACATAAATTACTCTGTGTGTCTGTGTGTGTGTGCGTGCGCGCGCGTGTGCGTGTGTGTGCAAACGTGCACGGGTGTGTGTCTTTGTTTGTTTGTGTGTGTGTGTGTTTGTGTGCTTGCATGCCTGCGTGCGTGTGAGAGTGTATGTCCGTGCATGCGCGCGCGTGTATGAACGAATGGTTTGACCTGCATTAAAATCACATATAAGCTTACCCAGCAAATCGCAGTTTGTATTTAGGCTTCTGCACGAAAGAGACGTCACAGGCATAATGGAACTGAATGTAGACCTTTGTGTAATCGTCATCGGGCACCGCTTTCTTCAGGCTGAGCGAGGCAGTTTTTCCTGCCTTTGGGCACTTTTCCACCGTACAGCCCCACCACCCCTTTGCCCTGGCCAAGGCCACTGTGACGAACGACACAACGAACAAACCAATGGGGTGGATGCATACCAGTTGAAAACAAGAAGTCCAGTTGAAAACAAGAAGTCCATACTGTGCGTGTACCTTCCTCTATGATCTGCCACTTTCTTTGACTCTGCCTTTTCCCTTTGTTTTCTATCATCTACTATCCTTCTGACTTATTGTCCCCATTCTCCTGCCTTTTTAATCTTCCAAATAATTTTTCTCCTTTGAGTTTGAGCTCCTCCGAAATCGGAATGTGTCGGCTGTGCGCAGCGGGGAGACCAGTGAAAATTGAAAACGGGACACATCATTATGTACCTTACCCATTATGGCCTGGGAACACAGAAGAAGAAGAAGAAAAACAAACCAATGAACGAACGAATGATAGAGTAAATCATCAGAGGAACTTCAACCAACTTCACCTCACCAATGTAGTAGCTAAGTAGTAAGTACTGTAGCGGGGTTTGGGGTGGTAGGGGGTATAAATCACAATATACAACAAATTGTTAGTGTTGTGCAATGTTAAAAGGATGCAACAGCTTACTTACCTAGACAAAGAACTAGAAGACAGAAGCAGGAAATTACGGTCATTTTGTAGATTAGATCTATTTGTCCATTTTGGGGGAAAACATGCAATCGCCGCCAAGTGCAGTCAAGGTCAGCTTATTTGTGGCTAAACTGAAACTACTACTACGTCATTTGACGTCATTTAGGAACTTGTCATCAAATGTTTGACGTAAGTTGACTCTTGTCTTGGGGAAATTTCGAACAGAATGTTATTTAGGGGAACTTCGTTTA
>CM065702.1:39067027-39087027 GCA_017654935.2 Phymorhynchus buccinoides | reverse complement strand
TATACCTTTATGTCACATTCTCCAAGATAAAGTGAGTGCACACCCTTTTATTTTTAAAAAACAAAGTGCTCTCCTGGGGCAGATTTGCCAGCCGCCATTGAATCTCACCAAAAATGGGAATTGTGCAATAATCCAAAGGTGTGACGTCACTCTGGGGAAACAAACAGGGAACCTGTGATTGATGTTGAACTATTCCAAGACAATTGTTAACTAGGTCCCATTATTTAATACTAGAACATGTTGGCATACTTTCAGACCTAACTTATGACGTAATGCTATAGGCTATGTTATTATGACGTCCATTTCTACGTATTTTCCTGTCTTCTTGTTCTGTGATGGTGGCCAATTAGTTCGAAAACATAACTTTGAAATGGGCGTTGCCCCAAAACAAAATGCTTTTAAAATTATTTCAGTCGTTTCGAATTCTGATGAGCCCACTAAGCAATCAAAGTTTTAACCAAAGTTAAATGGGGGGGAAATAGATTCAATCGTGCATTAGGGTATGCACTTTTTCCTTTCAAGCATTTAGCCGTTGTTGTGTGTTTTTTGCGACTGGAGTGACTTCAGCGAGTAGTGACGTCTTGGAACAAAATAAAGATGCCCTTTACAAAAAGCATCTCACCAACACAAAAAATAAGAACAAAATTGCAACAAATCACTGTGTTTAAGTTGATCTGACTATTATGATTTATGAAGCATTTCAGTTTGTTCGGAATCGACATAATAGTAATAGAGCAGTCTTTGTTGCCAAGATAAACATTAGATACGGAAGCAAAATCATGCTAACACTCATGGTGGAATTTAAAGATTATGTGTATTTTTATTCAGTCGTTCTGTACTGTGTACAATAACAGTGACAGGCATTTGTGTAAGTTTCGCATAGCACAGCAAAGATTTAATGAGAAAGAAGATGAAATAACATAAGGCCTAATAAGGTTTACAGAACAATCAGTCTAGATCTAGCAGACGAGAAACTCACCATAAGCAACAGAACTGTCATAGGCTAGCCCATGCAGGTGGAGAAGAAAATAGGTCAGCGTATTTGTGCTAACTTTGAGCTAACGGTATATGTATGCTTGCGTTCAGTTTTATGCATGTTTGTGACTGAATAACGTCAGAATTTATAATCCAAATCAATTTCGCAGCATTCTGCACGCTGTTCTACAAGAAGCGCACAGGCCTTTTGGCAATACACCAACATGCCAACTTTGGAAACCGTAACAGCGAAAAAATACAACATAATTATGATCAAGACAAAAATTACATATTACAGGTCAAAGGTAAAATTCATTGATTAATCTTAATAGGAAAGTTATGTACAGTATCCATACTTTGATTCTTTTATATAAACTGAAATGGTATGTTGCTGTTTTTTCCCTCATTAAATCTGTTTTCTGAAATGCAAAATGCGTTTATTTGAGCGCTAAGTGAAAGGAAGAAAGAAAGACAAATGAATCTGAGAATAGCTGGCGTCGGGGAAGGTCCCCAAAGGCCAACCAATTCATTCGGTTGCAGTACTAAGCGATAGTGCAAGGACCTTCGGAGTCACTCACAGAAGACTAGGCCGTATGAAAAAAAGTCTGAATATGCAAAGAGTGATTTCTCCGCAGCTGTCTGAAGCCGGTATTTTATTTCCACCCTCTCACCTACACTGCAGGTGGGGATCATTGTGAACTCGCCCACTGCCTACTGCTGCCATACTTAGCTCTTCCCACCGTCCACCTTTTCACCTTGCAGGTGGGAAGTGAGAAAGTGGGCTTCATTCTTTGCCAGGTTGGTAGGCTGCGAAGAAAGCACTCCTTGTGACACTTTTTGGCCTAGCTATGACATCTCCATCAGTGTTGTAAGGGAGGGACACCCCTCCACCACAACCCCCCTCCCCCCCTTTCTGATTGTGCCAGTTTCCAATATCAGTTATTACGATTTGGGAGTTAGATATTGCTTTTATCCTATCTCGAGAGGCTTGCTGTTTATCACACGAAGTCGGAGACTGAGTGTGATAAACAGCAAGGCTCGAGAGATAGGATAAAAGCAATATCTAACTCCCAAATCATAATAACGGATATATACCGATGTGTATCAACAGAAAAGCAAGAAAAAGAAACAGGCTCAGATCTGTAGCGAAATGAAAACGCATCCATTTTTCACAACAGTGGTCGCAGCACACACTCTGTAACAGACATTCTTGCGCAAAGAATATAGTTCAACAAAATAGAAAATTTTAACTCAAATGTACTTCATAAGATGTGGTAACAAAACATAGCAAAACATAAACATAAACAGAAGCAACGAACTGAAACACTAACGACAATTGCTGTTATTGTAACCTGTAGGCCTAAACACCAACAATAAAACGTACACACTTAACGAGAGCGAGTCAATTTCAACACACCGTGAAAAAGAGGGGAGTCAGCTTTGACAAGAACGATCACAAGCCCCTAAAACACGCTTCTTTTTGTCCGTCACCGAAGGTGAACGGACTTTGCGATGGGCTGGTTTGTCTGTTGTTTTGTGTTTGTTGTTTTTTTTTTGTTTTTGTTTTTTTCTGTCTGTCCCAAGGATATCTCCCGAACCGCTTGACCGAATCGCGTCAAATTTTGTGTGAAGGTGTGCCACCTTAATAGGAAGAGATCCGCGCAAACCATTTTGCCGTCGTGACCTTGACCTTGACGTACGACCTTGAAAACCGAAAATCTATTTTTAGCCATATCTCGGGCACCGATCGACATAGGATGTTGAAACTTGGCATGAAGGTGGTTTGGCTTATGCCCGTTCTGATGATGGCATACCGATCAAGGTCAAGGTCAAGGTCAAAAAGATCGCTGGAGCCTGAAAATCGGAGGGTCATTTTTTCTCCTTCTGTCTGTCCCAAGGATATCTCCCGAACCGCTTGACCGAATCGCGTCAAATTTTGTCTGCTGGTGTGTCACTATGAGAGGAAGGCATCCGCACAAACCATTTTGCCGTCGTGATCTTGACCTTGGCGTACGACCTTGAAAACCGAAAATCTTTAAGGGGCCATTACTCCCACACCGTTGGTGTTATAGTCTTCAAATTTGGCATGTGGGTACTTTGGCGTATGCCCGTTCTGATGGTGGCATACCGATCAAGGTCAAGGTCACGGTCCGGGAGATCGGTAGGCCTTGAAAGTGGTAGGGGTCTACAAATTGTGTTTTCAGCCATATTTTCCACATTTGTACTTAACAGAAGCGCTTCATATTGTGTCTGGCACTGTATACCCTAGAGTAGAAAACGCCCGAGCATAAATTATCGCCATGCTGACCTTGACCTTGACGTGTGACCTTGAAAACCGAAATTTCCTTCTTTGCGCTATATATTATTGTCCAAGCTGTATCTCGTGAACTACAAGACATAAGCTCTTCAAATGTTGTGTCAGGATGTGGATGAATGAAAATTTGTTTAACGTCCTCCAGAGAGAGAGAGAGGGGGGGGGGGGAGAGAGAGAGAGACAGACAGACAGACAGACAAAGACACACACAAAGAAAGACAGACAGACAGAGAGACATAGACAGAGAGCAAAGAGGACAACTGCTGTTCCAGTTGGATGAATGAAATTTTGTTTAACGTCCTCCGCCCCGGAGCAGGCACAGAGGCAGAGAGAGAGAGAGAGAGAGAGAGAGAGAGAGAGAGAGAGAGAGAGAGAGAGAGAGAGAGAGAGAGAGACAGAGACAGATAGACAGACAGAGGGAGAGAGAGACAGACAGAGAGAGAGAGACACATAGGCATACAGAGACATGAGACACATAGAGAGAGATAGACAAAGACAGAGAGAGAGAGAGAGAGAGAGAGAGAGAGAGAGAGAGAGAGAGAGAGAGAGAGAGAGAGACAGAGAGAGACAGACAGACAGCGAGACATAGGCCCTACAGACAAAGACAGAGAGAGAGAGGGGGGGGGACAGAGACAGAAAGCGAGAGAGAGAGACACAGACAGACAAACACACACTGAGAGCGCCACCCAGAGGAAAGCGGCGACAGAAGATCAAAGGAACCGTAAGACCACTCGGCCAGAGGTCGAGATACAGCACGCGGAAGGGGAACGTTGCCCGTTTTACCCCCCCAACTATACCGCTCTCCCGATTCTCTTCGAAGTCTCTCTCTCTCTCTCTCTCTCTCTTGTATTAATATTTGTACGTAAAAAAACAACACTCTTTTTATTAACATCCTTGGGACAGACAGAAAAGAACAACAAACAAACAAACAAACAAGGGCGTCGCTGAGCGGCAGACATGTCCGTCACCAGCAATGCCACGCACTTGCGACACCCCGTAGCATAATTGTCCGTCACCATAGGTGATCGGACTTTGCAGTCGTCTGGTTTGTATTTTTGTTTTTGTCCGTCACCATAGGTGATCGGACTTTGTGGTCGTCTGGTTTGTATTTGTCCGTCACCATAGGTGATCGGACTTTGCATGGGCTGGTTTGTATTTTTTTTTTCTTTTTCTGTCTGTCCCAAGGATACCGCTTGACCGAATCGCGTAAAATTTTGTCTGCTGGTGTGTCACGATGAGAGGAAGGCATCCGCGCAAAATGTGTCGCCGTCGTGACCTTGACCTTGGCGTACGACCTTGAAAACCGAAAATCTTTAAGGGGTCATAACTCCCACACCGTTGGTGTTAGAGTCTTCCAATTTGGCATGTAGGTACTTTGGCTTATGCCCGTTCTGATGGTGGCATACCGATCAAGGTCAACGTCACGGTCCGGGAGATCGGTAGGCCTTGAAAGTGGTAGGGGTCTACAAACTGGGTTTTAAGCTTTATTTTCCACATTTGTGCTTGACAGAAGCACTTCAGATTGTATGTGGTACTGTATAACCTAGAGTAGAAAACATCCTAGCATAAATTATCGCCATGCTGACCTTGGTCTTGAAGTTTGACCTTGAAAACCGAAATTTCCTTCTTTGCGCTATATATTTCTTCTTCAAGCTGTATCTCGTGAACTAGAAGACAGAATCCCGTCCAATTTTGTGTCAGGATGTGACACTCTACGGGGTGTCGCAAGTGCATAACATTGCTGGTGACGGACATGTCTGCCACTCGGCGACGCCCTTTTTTTTCTTCTTTTTAACGAAGGTGCGCTAGCTCTTCGCACAGGTTCAGTCAGCTCATTTTTATTTCCGGACTGAAGATGAATTCGAGCTGTTTTGCGACAGTATTGCGTCTACATTATCAACATGGACTCTCCCTGTGCCAAAATTACATAGCTCGAATCGTCTGCTAATCGAGGCGGTCATGAAGTTGAGTAGCCTAGGCCTTGATACACGGCTAGACATTTCAAGTGTCAGGCACATAATGGTTTGTGCAGATATGTGACATGTACTATTGATTCATTCAAACAATGAATCTTCGTTATGTACTAGCATTAATGTTGTCGTCAGCGCTGAATGAATCCTAGGGGTAACATTGCACAGCTTGGGTTTGGTATGAACAGCTCGCGTTTGCAAGCCGTGAGATATATAACTGTGACGTCAAGTTTCTAATAGCAACAGTGTATTCTTACACCTTTTCTCACGCGCGTTTACACTAAGCCTATGGGTTAATATATGCAAATGATATCTCTGGATAGTGTTTTATATCTCACGACTGGCAGGCCTCTTTGCACTACTTGTACATCGGTATATTTGTCTTTATCTAATCTATTTACTTCTTTATGTTTGGACTCTTTCCATATCTAATCGGGAAAAAAAGATAGACAGGATGAGAAGAAAGTGAAAGGGTCGTGTGTATGTGTTGTTGTTCTTCAGTTTAACGTCCTGCCACTAAAAGTGACTCAGACAAGTGTAAGTGTGTGCGTGTGTGTGTCTGTGAGTGTGTGTGCGCACAAGTGTATGTGTGTCTCTGTGTAAACTGCATATGTATCAGCGCACATGTGTGGGAACATGTGTACAGAAAAACAGAAAAGAACAGAACCAATGTGGAAGGAGGAAGGACAGGGTTTACTCTCTCCCCCCCACCCTCCTCTCTCTCTCTCTCTCTCTCTCTCTTCTCTCTCTCTCTCTCTCTCTCTCTCTCTCTCTCTCTCTCTCCTCTTCTTTTTACGACTCTCAGAAGACAAAATCAGAAACACAGAGAGGGAAAGTCAATACTGTCACGACACATTCCTGCTCTGAAACAGAACTAAGAATACAAAATGGGAAAGAAATGTTACACATTACACATTTGTTTTTGCGCATCAGCTTTTAAAAAAAATTCTTTTAACAAATATAATAGCAAAATAACAAAGCAAACACAAAACGTTTTTGTGTGAAATAGAAAGTGATACAACTAAAAAAAAACCCATAGTAAGTGCAAAAAACAACCACACACGCATTATGAATAAATAAAAGAGAACAAATACGATTTTTTTTTAAATAGAAAGAAAAACAAACCAAAACAACAAAACCCCAAAGAAAACCATCAATTCACGCCATAAGAAGGAAGACAACTTAAAACACGCCATTGAAAGGAGAACAACTCAAAACACACCATGGAAAGGGACACAACTCTAAACACACCACAGAAAGGGAAACAACTCAACACGCATCACAGAAACGAAAACTTAAAATGCGCCATAGAAAGGGATACAACTCTAAACACGCCACAGAAAGGGAAACAACTCAATACGCATCACAAAAACGAAAACGAAAACTTAAAACGCGCCATAAAAAGGGAAACAACTCAAAACACGCCACAGAAAGGGAAGCAATTCAAAGCACGCCATAGGAAAAGGTCAAAACACGCAATATATTAAAGAAATAACAACAATAAACAAAAATTGAAAATAACTCAAAACACGTCTTAGAAATGTAAACAACTTTAAGCACGTCCAAGAAAAAACCCACCAAAACCACTCGCTAAATTAGATATCCCTTGCTACATAGAGGAAAAGAAACAATTCCAAGCATGCTTCAGAAAAAGGAAATAACTCCGCTAAACACCAAAACAATGAGAAATCAGTTTTGAACACCTGTGACCATCAGAAATGATCAGCTCAAAGCAGAACAGAAAATACCTGAACACGCCCCATTGGAGACAAAAGAGCTCAAAGCATGCTGTAGAATTGGAAATATCTGAACAATTGCAGATAAAATAACTCAAAGCATGCTGTAGAATTGGAAATATCTGAACACGCCCAATTAGAGACAAAATAACTCCTTGGAGACAAAAGAGCTCAAAGCATGCTGTAGAATGGGAAATATCTGAACACGCCTCGTTGGAGACAAAAGAGCTCAAAGCATGCTGTAGAATGGGAAATATCTGAACACGCCTCATTGGAGACAAAAGAGCTCAAAGCATGCTGTAGAATGGGAAATATCTGAACACGCCTCGTTGGAGACAAAAGAGCTCAAAGCATGCTGTAGAATGGGAAATATCTGAACACGCCTCGTTGGAGACAAAAGAGCTCAAAGCATGCTGTAGAATGGGAAATATCTGAACACGCCTCGTTGGAGACAAAAGAGCTCAAAGCATGCTGTAGAATGGGAAATATCTGAACACGCCTCGTTGGAGACAAAAGAGCTCAAAGCATGCTGTAGAATGGGAAATATCTGAAACACGCTCCATGCGAAATATCTTGGAGACAAAAGAGCTCAAAGCATGCTGTAGAATGGGAAATATCTGAACACGCCTCGTTGGAGACAAAAGAGCTCAAAGCATGCTGTAGAATGGGAAATATCTGAACACGCCTCGTTGGAGACAAAAGAGCTCAAAGCTGTAGAATGGGAAATATGCTGTAGAATAGGGAAATATCTGAACACGCCTCGTTGGAGACAAAAGAGCTCAAAGCATGCTGTAGAATGGGAAATATCTGAACACGCCTCGTTGGAGACAAAAGAGCTCAAAGCATGCTGTAGAATGGGAAATATCTGAACACGCCTCTCAAAGCATTGGAGACAAAAGAGCTCAAAGCATGCTGTAGAATGGGAAATATCTGAACACGCCTCGTTGGAGACAAAAGAGCTCAAAGCATGCTGTAGAATAGGAAATATCTGAACACGCCTCGTTGGAGACAAAAGAGCTCAAAGCATGCTGTAGAATGGGAAATATCTGAACACGCCTCGTTGGAGACAAAAGAGCTCAAAGCATGCTGTAGAATGGGAAATATCTGAACACGCCTCGTTGGAGACAAAAGAGCTCAAAGCATGCTGTAGAATGGGAAATATCTGAACACGCCTCATTGGAGACAAAAGAGCTCAAAGCATGCTGTAGAATGGGAAATATCTGAACACGTTGGAGACAAAAGAGCTCAAAGCATGCTGTAGAATTGGAAATATCTGAACACGCCTCGTTGGAGACAAAAGAGCTCAAAGCATGCTGTAGAATGGGAAATATCTGAACACGCCTCGTTGGAGACAAAAGAGCTCAAAGCATGCTGTAGAATGGGAAATATCTGAACACGCCTCGTTGGAGACAAAAGAGCTCAAAGCATGCTGTAGAATGGGAAATATCTGAACACGCCTCGTTGGAGACAAAAGAGCTCAAAGCATGCTGTAGAATGGGAAATATCTGAACACGCCTCGTTGGAGACAAAAGAGCTCAAAGCATGCTGTAGAATGGGAAATATCTGAACACGCCTCGTTGGAGACAAAAGAGCTCAAAGCATGCTGTAGAATGGGAAATATCTGAACACGCCCCATTGGAGACAAAAGAGCTCAAAGTATGCTGTAGAATGGGAAATATCTGAACACGCCCCATATATTTGGAGACAAAAAGCATGCTGTAGAATAGGAAATTTGTCAAAACTAAAACAACACCCCATTGTACTACAGGGAATCAACCGAACCCAAACTCCCAGCAGTAACTCATCAAGGGGGAAACAATTAAAAAGACGCCATAGAAAGGGAAGCAGCTCCAAAAACAATTTAGAAAGGAAAACAACTCAAAATGGCCCACTGTTAAGGGGAAGCAACCAAACTTTCACCCTCAGCAGCAACTCAGAAGACGCCATAGAAAGGTAAAAAAAGGGAAACAATTCAAAACACCCCATTACTAAGGGGAAACAACCGAACCTAAATCCCCAGCAGTAACTAATAAACAACTCAAACGCGTCAAAGAAAGCAAGTCCAAAGCGTTTTAGAAAGGGAAATAGTTCAAAACACCCCACCATTAAAAAGAAACAATCAAATCAAAACCATCACCAGCAACTCATAAGGGGCACACAACTCATAAGACCCAACGGAAAGGGAAAATAGGGACATAACTCATACGATGCCCCAATTTTAGAAGAAACCATCACACCCTCATCCTCAACTCATCACGGGGGAAACAAGTCATAAGATGTCGAAAAGAGGAAGCAACTCCAAAACATCTTAGAAAGGGGAAAATGAAACATTTCCAAACGCCCGTTAAAGAGGAAACAATCGAATCGGACCCTTACCAGCTACTCATAAGCAACAAGCCATGTAAAACACACCAAAGAAAGCGATGAAAGGGATACAATTTAAAATGTTCTAAAGTATTTTGAGGGGGAAATAATCTAACCTCAATGCAAGCCTCGGCATACCAACAACCATTGGAATTTGAATCATATGTGCAGGGCAGCCAAAGTGAAAACCCACCAACTGCTGGTTACAGATCCGAGCAAACAACAGGATTAGAAAGAAAGAAGTCTTCACTCGCCGTGGCTTTATTGAAGAGGACAGATCCGAGCAAACAACAGGATAGCCCTAATTCCGAGTATACTCGGAACAGAAAGAAGTCTTCACTTAGGTGCTTATGTTTGGCACTTCTGTTTCAACTTTAATGTTAAAAATGTGCAAAAAAATCGGCCATACACGAGCCTCAGAAAATACTGCAATACATTTTCATTACCAGTAATAGTAATTGGCGAGGGTGATCGATGCCTGCCAGGGTCGCTTAGCTCTGGACCAGTCAGTCCACAGGGTAGTGAAGGGAGAGGTGATGATCCCGTCCAACTGCAGGTAGGCCTGGGAATTCTATGGGGAAGACGGTGATTGTTAGGCGTTGGATCTCTTTGGAAAAATAGATGACAATACGTCTGCCAGAAAAAATAAGTTCAAACTGATATCTGAAAAGTTTCTTCAAATTGGACTGTGGGTGAAACCAAGAAAATGGGACCATCCCATCACATGACAAAGCCTGCAGCAACTTGCAACAGCAGCAGAAGCAGCACACAGGCTGAAGGACGATGCGTGGCTTCTGGACAGGTCTGTCTTGGCAACTGTTTTTTTGGCGAGGGTGATCACACTTAGCTCTGGACCACACACAGGGTAGTGAAGGGAGACACATCCCGTCCACTGCAGGTAGGCCACACTATGTACATAATTTGATAATTATCCGGCCAAGGTGTGATAATTTGCCAAGCTATCTTATCTTGCTCACACAGCAAAGGTGGGTGAGATGGCGCTGAGGTACATGCGGGCGTCAGTCCTTCGATACGATGACCAGTACCATGCCCACCAGACTGTGTTCAAATTCCGCTGGGGCAGTGACTGCCAGCATCTTGTCCTGGTTGCCCTGAGGGACCAACAGCAGCACCCACCACAGCACCAGCGGTATAGGAGTCCCCCATCTGCGACCCCAGCCTCTTCCCACGACACCAGTGAGCTGCGCCTTCTGTGGAACCGTGCTCTTTGCTCATATGAGCATTGCAAATTCGAGCACCGGTGCTACTCTTTTCAGCTTCTCTGTGGCGAAGGAAAGAGTGTAGTCACGTGTGTCTGTCTATCCCTAGAAAGGTTATTCTATGTGTGGGCCCAACCACTTTTGTCCAGTTTATCAGAAAGCCTAACCGCCTCAATAGGTCAATCAATGCATGCAGAGCTTCATTGCATTCTTCATATGTGGGTGCAATTGCAAAAACAAACATCTATATTCACAACACATGCTATGAAGCCTCGTCTCTACCAAACACCTTTTGCAGCTTGTGATATGCGATGAACTAAACAGTTAAATAAAGTCATTGTTATTTCATGCCTTTGCGTGGAGTGATTCAATATAACGGGCATCTCCTAATTACGGACAGTTTTGATCAGTCTATTGCGTAGTCGGTTTGACTCTAATATTGTTATCACTTTGATTTTCAATTGCATGAACATTTGCAATTTTATGTGGGATTGTTCTTGTTTTAAAGATGCCACAGGAAGTTGAGGTAAAGAAGTTCCATTCTGTGGTTCATTTTAGGAACCCCCTTCATTGTCATGTAAAACAGCTTTGGTCAGACATTTCAGTTGTCTGGAAACTTTGTGTTTCTGAATATTGGAGTTTGTCTTGCATACAGATTTGAATACAAATTGTTCCTGTGTCCCCTGACTCTCTGAACCCATTTACGATAAAGCGCTTGTCCTGATGATAAAAATAATAAAAGGAAAGAAGCTTCGCAGTAAAGGTTTGGGGGGATTTGTTTTGAGAATGGGTTTCTGTAAATACTCTATTTTTGTAAACCATCGAAGGCATCATAGAGGAAAACACACTTTTCTTACCATTCATTCATTAAACAATAAATTAAAAAATAATTTAAAAAAACCTGAAAAACAGAAATGATAGCATGATGGTTTAAACGTTTAATGAATGAATGATTATCTGTATCGGATGCTGTTTATTTTATTTGTGTCAGCCTATGCCAAACAGTACCACTGTCCACATGACCCACCTGCTTATGTTACAAGGTCCCAACACTGGGGATTCCAGATACTTCACTAGTTCCATGGCAGTAGCTTTATTCTTTGTGTACGCCCACAGCTTCAGTTCTTCACACTTCATCTGCACTTTCACAATCGACTCCCTGTATCACACATAAACACCATGCATTTTCACCATTTACACATTCACGTATGAGCCCAATATTTTCAAATAAATCGGCTGAAAGCGCTCTCCCGATGATCCAAAGGCAAATAATTAAAGAAATAAAAACAATTTGGTCACCATTCATTTTCTGTATGTACACCAACTGTGTGGAATTCTCTCCCCTATGAAGTAAGACACTAATTCTGTCAAATATTTCAAAAGAGCTCTTAAAATTTGCCTGTTCAAAGTGTGTGTGTGTGTGTGTGTGTGTGTGTGTGTGTGTGTGTGTGTGTGTGTGTGTGTGTGTGGTCCTGTCTTGTTTACTTTGTATATGTCACCTCTTGCCAATGTCATCGACCAGCACAACATGAAACATCACTTCTATGCAGATGACTCACAACTCCAAAACAGTACAACCCCTGAAGATCTAGATTCCATTCTTACAGAACGTAACGACTGCTATATTGATATTCAAAACTGGATGGTTCAAAATAAACTTCAATTAAATGGAGAAAAAAACGGAGCAATGCTTGTAGGAACAAAAAACAAACTAGCCTCTGTTTCCATAGAGTCAATCCAACTGGGTAACAATATCATTCCCCTCTCAGACTCAGTCAAAAACTTAGGTGTCACTTTGGACAATACTCTTTCCATGCAGAGTTTCCTGACTCAGACCTGTCAGTCCTGCTACTATCAAATTCGTCGCATTGGCTATATTCGTAAATACCTCTCAGATGAAGCCACAGCAAAGTTTGTTACATCCCTCATCCTATCTCGTATTGACTACTGTAATGCTCTCCTTTCTGGCCTATCAGTCTCTTCTCTATCTTGACTCCAGCGTATTCAAAACACAGCTGCTCGTCTTGTCCTTAGGAAGAAAAAGTTCGATCATGTTGGCCCTCTTCTGCGTTCTTTGCACTGGCTTCCTGTCGCAGACAGAATTGAGTATAAATTAAACACACTTTGCTATAAATCTATCCATAAAGCTGCTCCATCTTACCTCTGCGACAATATTTCCATGTACACGCCAGCTCGCACTTTACGTTCAGTTTATGACCCTCTTTCTCTCCAGATCCCTAGGTATAAGCTTTCAACTGTTGGTCGGCGCTCTTTTGCTGTCTCAGGACTGACCTCCTGGAACAAACTTCCTCTCTCCCTCCGTCAGCGACCGACCCTCTCTGCTTTCAAACCTAACATCAAAACCCACCTGTTCCCCCGTCATTAAAGCTCCGCTCTCTTTCTCTTCTCTCTATTGCCATTAGGTCTGTTTCTGCTATGTTCCATTTATGTTATCCGTGTGTGTTCGCTTTGTATTGCATTTTTGTTTGAATGCACTATGAATGCTAACGTGTGTGCGCGCTTTGATTTGATTTATATCAAGATTCAGCGCTGTATAAATACTGTATGTTGTTGTTGGTGTTGTTGTTGTGTGTGTGTGTGTGTGTGTGTGTGTGTGTGTGTGTGTGTGTGTGTGTGTGTGTGGTGTGTGTGTGTGTGTGTGTGTGTGCGTGTGTGTGTGTGTGTGTGTGTGTGTGTGTGTGTGTGTGTGTGTGTGTGTGTGTGTGTGTGTGAGTGTGTGTGATATATTAAAGATTGAAATTTTGCCGATTTCGCGTTTTTTCTGCCATATTTTGCTGTCAATTCGGCGAAAACATTTAATATTTCAAATTTCATATACCCATATGGTCCTGCAACTTGTCTAAATACTTCAGCTGACCTGTTCAACAGCTGAAACTCAAAGGGTCCCATGTCATCGTTCAGGATGTTGACCTCTACGATTATCTGCATAGAAATGGGCAAGTCTGAAAAAGGAATGGGCATAATTATTTCAACAACAACAACAACATTAATAAAATAATGAAGAAAGTCTGTTTAAAGTCCTCCAGTCTGGAACAGACACACGCGAAATTACAGTGTGATGAGGGTCTATCTCATGACACTATTTACATTATTGTGACCTTATCATCATCTTCACATTGCAAAATATAATGAGAGGCCCTCGTATCACCTTAAAGGAGACGAAAACCCTGTGATAAGCATGTCGCAAACATGCTGATATACACTGGACTTTGATTGTGTTGTATTGATGAACACCAAAAATTGCTATAAATGAAGCAAAACTGAAGATTTTCTAGAATTGCATTTATATTTTAATAAAGTCAATGTCGCAAAACTTAAACTTTCCGGCAGCTATGACAACCCTGGGCACCGAAGGCTCCAATGTAAAAATAGTCTTGCAGGAAATGACGAAAACGAAAGAACGCGTTAGGGGTCCATCAAAGAAAAAGCCTCGATATTGTGCTTCAGTTCAGTTGGATGTTCTAAACAACAAAGAGTTGAAACGAATTACACATTTCACTAGTTTCCCCACCAATATACTGTTCGCTTGTAAAAATGGCCCAGTAGCCAATATTTTTTTTAACACAAATTACAAGAGACAGAATACCAGGTGAAGCCATTAGTTAGATCTAGTCTAGATGTTCTCCACTAAGATTTGAAGATTTAAAAATTAATCAATTAATGGGCAGACTCATCTAGAGGCGAGTCATTGAACGTGTAAGTGAAAGAAGAAAATCAGGAAGTTAATTTTAAGTTAAAATGCAATATTAAAAGGCACAGTTAGGACGTTAAAAACAATATGTACACCTTGTTTCAGGGGAGGTAATTGTCATTCCAATAATACATTTATTTAGTTCGTTTTATTTGTTTTTTGTATCACATGGCAATTTGGGATGATATTGTTATCAGCAAATAAAGTTTGTGTATCTAGATAACGTATAAATTAAGTTAACTGGGAATATCTCGTTTGTATTGTTTTATAATAACTATTTTCTGTTCAGGTAATATTCATAACGTTATCATAGAGTAAAATGTTATTCATAGTCTATACACTTAGGCGAGCGCGCGATTAATGTTCAAGGTATATCTAAGCTTTATGCTTGTATTAATAATTAAAAAAAACGGGACTTTACTGGTTTCGTACTGCCTCCAGTATTGTTCCCACCATATTTGTATTTACAAATGTCCCATATGTGTCTGGTTCAGACCGAGAGGACGTAAAACTCCATTTTCGCTCGCGCGATTAATGAACACTAACTCTGGTTTCTCATTAATAAAAAACTCGGGACTTTACTGGTTTCGTACTGCCTCCGGGCATTGCCTCCAGTATTGTTCCCACCATATTTGTATTTACAAATGTCCCATATGTGTCTGATTCAGACCAAGAGGACGTAAAACACCATTTTCGCGCGCACGCAGTAGTAGTAGACGGAAAGGTATGAAAACAGCCGATTTGGTCAAACTCATACAACAAGTTCAAAATTAGGTTATAGTATGAACAGACACAGGAGAGCCTATTTAACATTTCCTGACGTAGGGACATCAAAATGTATGAGTTTATTGTTATTTATTTGACATTTCAAAATTGGTACGGTGAAGAGGCTGCGAGGCCTAATGTCCTAACTACCTGACCTGACCTGTGCTTAAGTTTATGAAGTTATGCTAAAGCTTAAGTGGGAAACTAAACGTTACTTTCTAAATTAACTATATCGGTTTACTTAATTTAGAAAGTAACAACGTTTAGTTTCCCACTTAAGCTTTAGTAGAACTGGTAACTAAGCAGACGAAAATAGAGGGCCCCAATTGAAAAACGAAGTCAGAGATAATGCTTCTTCAACATAAAAATTTTGTTTCAGAAAAATAAGCTTAGCACACACATTATGTTTCTTTTACATTTATTTTTTGTAAAATACGGCACTGTTATTTTATATCATTGTTCCTAATCAATTAAGTCATTAATTGTATTATGTTACACAGTTTTTATTCCAATCGATTACTTAGGTGAGTAAGTAAGTGTATTATGATTGTGCTTCTGTATAATGTGGAATGGGTGCACTGAAAGATTAGGCCTTGACTTCAAGGGATTGAATTGAAAGAAACAGTTTAAATCTAGATACAGTACCCTCTTCTTCATCTTCTTCTGTTAAAACACCCACGGTCACCAAGCTGACCATTCTGGCCCCTTTTCTTGACTTATTGAACATCTAGATCTATTCTGGCCCTATCAGACTTTTGTAGAATGTACTCAGTCAGAGTAAGATTAAGATTAAGATTAAAATTATAGCGTTGTTGACAACAAAGGCCATGTCAGGGCTATAACCACGTTAAATCTTACCACATATTGAAAAGGAATAAAAACAGAGTAATTATTGTGTGAAAAGCAAATGAGCGTGAGTGTGTGTGTATGTGTGTGCACGTGCGCGCACATGTGTGTGTGTGTGTGTGTGTGTGTGTGTGTGGGATGTGTGTGTGTGTGTGTGTGTGTGTGTGTGTGTGTGTGTAGATCTATGTGTTTATTTGTGTGTGTGTGTGTGTGTGTGTGTGTGTGTGTGTGTGTGTGTGCGTGTGTGTGTGTGTGTGTGTTTGTGTCTGTGAAGATCTATGTATGTGTCTGTGGGTGAGTCTGTATATATGTGTGTGTGTGTGTGTGTGTGTGTGTGTGTGTGTGTGTGTGTGTGTGTGATGTGAGAGAGAGAGAGAGAGAGAGAGAGAGAGAGAGAGAGAGAGAGAGAGAGAGAGAGAGAGAGAGAGAGAGAGAAAGAGAGAGATTGTGTGATGTATGTGGTTTGTGTATGGTCGTGTGTGTGTGTGTGCGCATGTTCACAAGTGTGTTTATGTGGGTTTTTTTGTGTTTGTGCATGTGTGCGTGCTCATGTGTTGTGTGTGTGTGTGTGTGTGTGTGTGTGTGTGTGTGTGTGTGTGTGTGTGTGTGTGTAGTGTGTGTGTGTGTGTGTGTGAAGAAAACTTATATAGCGTCCAGGCTAGCTGATGGATGTACCCTACGGAAATGTTGATATCTTGAATTGAAGTGACTAACAGAAGATTGTGGAAGATAAGCACATGTTTTAGTTTAGTGATTGAAGTTGGAATGTCTGAGAGACAGAGGGACAGATGTGAGCCATCAGGAGCTACCTCTTGGTTACAAAATCCAAGCTTCTTAACCTGTCAGTGCTTGGAGGACATATATAGGGAAGATGGGGTAAAAAGCCCATGCCAATTATCTCATGAAATATAGCAAATTTCAGTCACATTTTGCCCATGAGACGAGTGTTAATGTTTAGCATTCGTCTCATGAGGCAAATTTGACTTACATTTTCTTTATTTCATGAGATAATTTACATGGGCTTCTTACCTGCCCATGGGCGTTTTACCCTGTCTTCCCCTAATGAAGTTCCGCAATCAAAATGCTGTTGACACTGAAGGGGTTAAAGGCTGAATTGAACATATCCCTACATCAAAAATGGATAAACACACCTTAAGAAACCACCATATTAAATTTCACGCTTGTTACATGAAAATACCCAACACTACAATTTTGTTTAATTAAATATCTGTTTGCGATCAAAATGCCCCAAAATTGGCACTGAAGGGGTTAAAGGCTGAATTGAAAATGTCCCTATGTCAGAAATTGATAAACACACCATAAGAAATTATCATGCCAAATTTTATGCTTATTGCATGAAAATATGTCTCTATGTCAGAAATTGATAAACACACCATATGCTTATTGCATAAAAATACACAAATGAAAACATTAGATTAAAAAAAAAAATATAGCTGTCATCGATCAAAATGCCCTTGGTACTGAAGGGCCCTTGGTACTTAAATGTCCCTACATCAGAAATTGATAAAACACACCATAAGAAAATATCATGCCAATTTTTATACTTGTTTCTTGAAAATGCATACCACTAGAATTTTTATGTACTGATTTAAAAACAAAAACAATTGCTGTTCCATCTTCTGGGCCATACACACCGCTCATTCCGAGTCCCAATTCAGAATGTTATTTATTTATTACTGTTTGTGATCAAATGTCCTTAGCATTGAAAGGGTTAAAGGCTGAATTGCAAATGTTCCTACGTCAGAATTTAACGAAGACACCGTAAAAAAATTATCATGGCAAATTTCATGCTTTTTATATGAAAATGATCAATTCTAGAATTTTGGGTTAAAATTCCTATATCAAAATGCCTTTGGCACCAAAATAGCTAAAGGCTGAATTGAAGATATCCCTCTGTCAGAAATGGATAAACACAAGGTAAGGAACCTCCATGCCCAGTTTTATGCTTGTTACATGAAAATGCCCACCACAAAAAAAATTTAATCAAATAAAATGCCTTTGGCACTGAAGGTGTTAAAGCCTGAATTGCAAATGTCCCTACATCAGAAATTGATAAACATACCATAAGAAACTATCATATCCAATTTCATGCTTATTACATGAAAATACACAATACTAGAATTTAAAAAATAATGGAACTGCCCGTGATCAAAAGGTTCTTGGCACTGAAGGGTTAAAGGCTAAATATAAAATGTCCCTCTGTCAGAAATAGACAAACATGCCATAAGAACTTAGCATGCCAAATTTCATGAAAATGCATACCACTAGATTTTTTTGAAATGTATTTTTGTGCCCCCAAAATACCCTTGGCACTGAAGGGTTAAAGGCTGATTTGCAAATGTCTCTATGTCAGGAATTGATAAACACACCACAAGATACCATCATGCCAAATGTTATGCTTGTTGCATGAAAATGCACAATTCTGCCATTCGGTCTTCCACTATAATTATACTGACATTCACTGCTGTGACGTGTTGTTTTGAATAAAGATCGTTTTATAAAAATGAAAAAAACTAAATAGGCAGCATTTTGATGATTATTTTATGTTTTATTGATATTTTTATGGTAAGAACAGGCCCCCTAACTTTCCTACTTTCCGCTATCGTTCTCTACGCCATACGGCCTGTTGACGTTTTATTGACTTATGTGTCATATTAATAATTGACGTCATTTTCTTCAAAGATTAGAACAGTGGGCATCAGGTGTGTTCATTTTGGTGTTCTGAAGTCATGTTAGAAACAAAACTGATAACACGGTAAGCCTAAGATCTGTGAAGAAGCTTCCTAGTCCATGAATTCGCCATTGTTTTGCTTTCACTTTCGGTGCCCAGGGGTGTCACGACTCAATTTTGTCTCGTTTTTTTCACGCTTTCATCTCGTACGCGATATACTGCCGCAAACCTCCCGCTTGAAAGTAAAAAATCAAGTCGTTTTCGACTCAGGGGACTTGGATATAAAAATACTATAGCCAAGGCGGTTCAGAAAGGCAATTTCTTTCAAATAAATACTTAATATAAAGCTGTTTAATACAGATAAGCAATTTAAAACGATTTTTCAGCCCAAACAGGGTTTATTTCTCCTTTAAAAAGGAGGGACCTGCCTGATCTCTCCTGTTGATTCTTTGATTCTGTGCTTAGATCTAGATTTACTTTTGTAAACAATGCCTTCTGGTTGAAGAACGAATTGCAATCACTTGACTATGTAATTAGTTTAATTTAATGTTTAATCATTAAAAAAAAAAACAAAAAAAAACATGCTGCCCACCAACTCATGATGACGTTAGGCCTACTGTATGTCTATTTGAGAAATGATGGAAAGCAGGAGAGTGATCGTGTGTGTGTGTTGATCAGGTCAGTCTGTCGGTCTGCCAGCCCGCCTGTCTGTCTGTACATGCTAACGATCGAGGTTTGACGGCGTTGCCTCTTGCTTACATACATACTGTACACACTCACATTATTTATAGAACAATATACAGGCATAGCATTGACATTCTTAAGAGAGAGAGAGAGAGCGTGTTTTTTGCATAGGCTTTAAACCCCTTGTAAGGGGGTAGGGGATGGTGGGGAGAAGGGAACGAGTGGGGATGGGGGGTGTACAAATATTTCCTACAACCGAATGGACATAAAACTTCTGAAATGTTGTGACAAGATAGACACGGAGAGAGAGAGAGAGAGAGAGAGAGAGGCTTGCCAAAAAAATAGGGGAAAAACACACACAGGCAAACATTGCAAGGGGTTGTATGAGGTAAACAAAACGAATAAAATTATGAAATAATTATGGACGTCAAAATCCACTTAAAATGAATGAATATGAATTAAAACAACTTGCGAGAAAACCCCCCAGACGTCTGCTGTTATGTCTAGGGTGTATGTGAAGTGGGTTCTAGAAAATTGGCAACAGATGCAAACTCCCAAGCACGCTCAAGTACACTCAAAATTCGTTGAATACCAAATTAGTTCATTAATTCACTCACACATTAATTTTTACATAATTATTACTAAGGGGACCTAATCTAACATGTCCCTTAATCACCCCTTTCCACCTTCCTTCCAAAGCCTAACCCGCTATCGCGTTGAAA
>CM065702.1:39060678-39066527 GCA_017654935.2 Phymorhynchus buccinoides | reverse complement strand
CCATGGCGGCTGGTTTGGGCGTTCAGTTTTGCACCATCACTCCGACTGTGGTTGTGATGTGTAGCCTGTTGAACGCGGAAGAAGGAGAAGTTACCTACTGCACAGAGTCTGTACGGTACATCTATTATCGATGTGTCCCATTGAGCCACACGATTATAATGTTATTGGTGGGTTAGGGTATCACCTAAAGAACACCCTATTATTTGAATCCAAAAGCTGTGGACACAGGAAAACGGGAGATGGGCTTATTGTTAACCTCTCTCTCTCTCTCTCTCTCTCTCTCTCTCTGATTATTACTCGCTGAAGAAAAAGGTACAGGTTTGTGTTGAAAAGTTAGCAGAAGTTTTAAGCATAGACAGAGAAACAGACAGACATTAGTTAAGAAAAGAAGACTCACTGGCCTATGTAGCAGTTATTACTGGGTAATGCAAGAAAGGGAATTTTGCTGACTGTCTTCTGTTCCACTTGAATCTTGGTCTGGGACAGTGTGGCGATCATTTTGTTCTCTTTCAGCTGAAACTCCAGTATAGTGTCTCTGGAATGAGGGAATATACAGGTGTGTTGTTGGTTGTTTTATTTAAAGAACATAACGTTACTTTTTTATTAAAATAATACAGCTGTGAAATTTTGCGTACAGGCAAGCACGCACGCACACGCACACACACACACACATACACACACACACACACATGCATGCGCGCGCACACACACACACACACATTTGCTGCCTGGCATGCACATTTTATAAATAACTACCAAGTATTGGTAACGCTGAGTACTATTAGGAGTTCAAATGAACAAGGTTTGATGTGGTTGACCAGTGGTCAGTGACACGGACCAATGGTCAACCACATAACAAAAATAGGCCAAAGTGACCACTGGTCAGTGACACTGACCACTGGTCAACGACATCAAAATTTGTTCATTTGAACTCCTAATACACTAATTTGCAGTCAAACAGTGAAAATAGGCCAAAGTGACCACTGGTCAGTGACACTGACCACTGGTCAACCACATACAACAATTGTTCATATGATCTCCTAATACACTAATTAGCATTCAAACG
Organism: Phymorhynchus buccinoides; assembly: GCA_017654935.2. Lineage (NCBI taxonomy): Eukaryota > Metazoa > Mollusca > Gastropoda > Neogastropoda > Raphitomidae > Phymorhynchus > Phymorhynchus buccinoides. The sequence goes on along the minus strand of CM065702.1, from coordinate 39,065,461 downwards.
GTAAAATTAGGCCAAAGTGACCAGTGTCAGTGGTCAGCTTGTTATTCATTTTATTTAACAAAGATTTTTTTTTTTTTTTAAAGAGAACTTGTCGAGAATGAGTTTTTGTTTGTGGCTCAAGCCACAAACCTATAACTCACTTTGTCGGTCGGTCGGTCTGTCGGTCGGTCGGTCGGTCTGTCGTTCCAAAATTGTCGCACATTTTGACAAAATTGTCGCACTTCAAATCGAGGCTACACTTCTGGCCGCTCTTTAAAATGATGTATTTTAAAAGCGTACAAAATAATAAACATATGTAATACAGACACTACAACAGACACGACGAGTATGCGGTGCTTCTTTTGATGAGTATAAGTGGGATACATAGTTTTAAATGTTTTCCAAAAGATATAAAAAGTTACGAAATGATGCAGAGATAACATTCTGGTTTACAGATTAAAATTATTGAAAATCCAGGGGAGGTAACTCATGATTGGAGTGGTAAAAATAGACCACGTGCCACAAACTATTGCGATTTCGCGCTTGTTATAACTCCAACTTTCAATTGGACAAAACGGCGGTTCTAAATCGGGCGCCGTTTTGTCCAACCCGCCGTCTATAGACAAAACGGCGGATTGTTGAACCGCCGTTTTGTCCAAATCATAATAGAAAATTTGGACAAAACGGCGGATCTAACCCCGCCGTTTTGTCTATAGACAAAACGGCGGAATTTGGACAAAACGGCGGTTAACAGCGCCTTGGGTGTATGTTTACATTTCTCTCTAAAAAAAAAGTACATACAAAAGTAAAGAATGAAATAGTGAGGCCAAGAGAGGAGATAACGAAATTGAACAAAGGGTGAATACTCTCTTTGGTGGAGGGGAGTTAATTAGAAAGAGAGTATGCACCCTTTGTTCAATTACATAAAAAAAGTACATAAATTACTCTGTGTGTCTGTGTGTGTGTGCGTGCGCGCGCGTGTGCGTGCAAACGCGCACGGGTGTGTGTCTGTTTGTTTGTGTGTGTTTGTGTGCTTGCATGCCTGCGTGCGTGTGAGAGTCTATGTCCGTGCATGCGCGCGCGTGTATGAACGAATGGTTTGACCTGCATTAAAATCACATATAAGCTTACCCAGCAAATCGCAGTTTGTATTTAGGCTTCTGCACGAAAGAGACGTCACAGGCATAATAGAAATGAATGTAGACCTTTGTGTAATCGTCATCGGGCACCGCTTTCTTCAGGCTGAGCGAGGCAGTTTTTCCTGCCTTTGGGCACTTTTCCACCGTACAGCCCCACCACCCCTTTGCCCTGGCCAAGGCCACTGTGACGAACGACACAACGAACAAACCAATGGGGTGGATGCATACCAGTTGAAAACAAGAAGTCCAGTTGAAAACAAGAAGTCCATACTGGAAGCTGGACGACCCCGACCCCTCCACGAGTCTCTCCTCGTGGGGTTACCCGCGGGGTGCGGGTGGGGTGGTGTCTTTCGTAAAAATAGTTCCCCCACCCTCTGGAAGTTCTGTGCGTGTACCTTCCTCTATGATCTGCCACTTTCTTTGACTCTGCCTTTTCCCTTTGTTTTCTATCATCTACTATCCTTCTGACTTATTGTCCCCATTCTCCTGCCTATTTAATCTTCCAAATAATTTTTCTCCTTTGAGCTCCTCCGAAATCGGAATGTGTCGACTGTGTGCAGCGGGGAGACCAGTGAAAATTGAAAACGGGACACATCATGATATACCTTACCCATTATGGCCTGGGAACACAGAAGAAGAAGAAGAAAAACAAACCAATGAACGAACGAATGATAGAGTAAATCATCAGAGGAACTTCAACCAACTTCACCTCACCAATGTAGTAGCTAAGTAGTAAGTACTGTAGCGGGGTTTGGGGTGGTAGGGGGTATAAATCACAATATATAGCGACGATGGTATTTGTGCCAGTCTGACACAGAGTTACGTCCCTTTGTTTAAATTTAAGCTAATAAAACAAATAATAAACTTTTCGAGTTTGCAAGCGGGCCAATATGGAAAAAGAAGAATTTCTTCTTGTTGCTGCATTATTTCTACCTTAAAAGAAGTCGTGACGGGTGTACAGAGGATTCAGTTTCCTTGCTTTCAAGCTGAAAATTTCATCTTTCAGACAGATCACTGATCGGCGGTGCGGAGTTTACCGAGTTGAAAAGCGTTGACAGAATCAGTTGTCCGCTCGCTATTTAAGTCCACCCCGTGCCGGGCACAAGATGAAGCCTTATAGTGATGTTCTCAAAGGTTTTAAAAAACATCTACCGTGCCATTTTTGTCCTACATCCACCCCGGTAAGCCTACCGTCGTACCGATTTGGCGACATTTTGCCTCGTTTTCTTACAAAAGGAGTGGCTTCCCTTGCGAAGTGGAAACGATCGTCAAACGCTGAATCTAACAATGCTTTGCTCCACACTACTAATTTTATCAGGAAATCACTAATGTTTGCTTCGACGCCATAAATTTAAGCTTACGATGTTGCACACAATAATTTTTTGTGGTTTTAAACTTTTTGAAAATCGTTGGGGAACAAAAATGTCTGCTACTGCGCGAGCCTGTCTCGCGAGATGACGTCATGGAAAGACGCCATTACTAAAGCGAAAATAGTTTATGTCCGATTCAAATACCAGTATCATAAAAACCCAAATATTTGAGTGTTTTTTCTTATAAAAACATATGCATAGTTTCTACAGGCAGTACTCGACTTTTGAATGCTTATTTTTCTGTACATTAATCGAGTTTTGTGGAACTTTCAATCATCTTGATTCTTGGAAGGAATTTGCAACAAAAATGTCTCTTCTAGGTACGACAAGAAAAAAACCACCTTACGTAATTCTCAGAGTTGTACTAATAAAATGAAAGAAAAATACCTAAATTGGAGTAGACATGCGTTTTTTGTCAATAGTTTTTAAAAATAGGTACGATTTTGTTGAAACATTGGTCCATTTTTCAATCATGACTCAAATACAGAAATGTGTGACATATTTCTTCCAACAATCAAGATGATTGAAAGCTGAACAAAACTCCACTATTTTTTTTAGAAAAACAGTACTCACAGATAGTGTATTGTCTGTAGAAACTATGATGTAGCTTTTTTTTTTATAGAAAAGAAGCTCTTCAATATTTGTTTTTGCATAAATAAAATTTCAGTCGAAGAAAACTTCTTATTTCGGCTTTCTGGCGCCACCTTACCATGTGCTGGTCTCGTGCATTGACGTATTTATTAGTGTAATCGTCATCAAACTGACGTATTGGTCATCAATACGTCAGTCGTCCGTGCATAGATCGAACAAAAAGCAATCGAACTTTCATCGCTCTAGATTTTTAGGAAGTTTCAAAACCACACATGTGCAATATAAACACTTACATTTTAAGTATCGAAACAAACGAATGTCATTTTCTGATGCCGCTGGTCGAATGAAGTAAAATATTGTAAGCTTACAAGCAAGAAACGCATTGTTGTCTTTGAGTCTGTCATTCAGTTTGAAAACAGAAGTGCGCATGCGTTGTCATCGGCCTTGACCTTGACCTTTCACACGCGTAATTTCCTATGTGGAAATAAAACGGCGAATACGCCTCGATTTTTGACTTAACTATTTCTATGACTGGAGTAGATCTAATCCAAATCTTTTTTTAAAAATTGATCAAGCTTCACACAGGTGATTAATCTTACTGCAGTTTATCTTTGTTAGCGCGCCTCGGGCACAGCTTTTCAACGATCGATGCGCTGAGTGAAGCTTCTTGTTCTCTCTCATCAATAAACCGAAACAAAGCTATCACTTCCGGTGAATCGAAAACGATGCGCAGTAATTCGCCCAAAAGAGGCAAAATTAGTTAAACCGGCACGTTTAGTGGGGTGTTTGTAGGAAAAACTTGGCACGGTAGAATTGTTTTTAAACCTTTGAGAACATCACTAGAAGGCTTCATCTTGTGCCCGGCACTGTTCATTAGCGCGTGGTGGGCTTAAATAGCGAGCGGACAACTGATTCTGTCAACGCTTTTCAACTCGGTAAATCTCTGCACCGCCGATCAGTGACCTGTCTGAAAGATGCACATTTAACCTTGAAAGCGAGGAAGATGAATCCTCTGTACACCCGTCACGACTTTTTTTAAGGTAAAAATAATGCAGCGACAAGAAAAAATCTTCTTTTTCTGTATTGGCCAGTTTGCAAACTCGAAAAGTTTCGGGGTTTTTTTATTCGCTTAAATTTAAACAAAGGGACGTAACTCTGTGTCAGACTGGCACAAATACGGTCATCGCTATCTCTTCAGCCTTGTATCGGCATTGTATGAAGAAATAGACCAATGTTTCTATCAATCACGCCAGTTATTGACAGAAAACGCATTTTTACAGTAAGTTAACTATTTTTATCTCATTTCATAGCAATTACTAGAGATGACCGTATTTGTGCCAGTCTGACACAGAGTTAACTCCCTTTGTTTAAATTTAAGCGAATCAGAAAAAACGAAACTTTTCGAGTTTGCAAACTGGCCAATACTGGAAAAGAAGATTTTTATCTTGTCGCTGCATATTTTTTACCTTAAAAAAATTCGTGACGGGTGTACAGAGGATTCATCTTCTTCGCTTTCAAGGTGAAATGTGCATCTTTCAGACATATCACTGATCGGCGGTGCGGAGATTTACCGAGTTGAAAAGCGTTGACAGAATCAGTTGTCCGCTCGCTAATTAAGTCCACCCCACGCTAATTAAGAGTGCCGGATACTAGATGAAGCCTTCTAGTGATGTTCTCAAAGGTTTAAAAACAGTTCTACCGTGC
>CM065702.1:39043178-39055678 GCA_017654935.2 Phymorhynchus buccinoides | reverse complement strand
TTTCTCAGTCTCTGAGAAGGAGAGAGAGAGAGAGAGAGAGAGAGAGAGAGAGAGAGAGAGAGAGAGAGAGAGAGAGAGAGAGAGAGAGAGAGTCAGAAATGGAGAGAGAGGGAGAGAGAGAGAGAGAGAGAGAGAGAGAGAGAGAGAGAATGAGAGACAGAGATACAGGGGTATACAGAGAGATACAGAGACACAGACAGAAAGAAATGGAGAGACAGACACAAACACACACACAGAGAGAGAGAGAGAGAGAGAGAGAGAGAGAGAGAGAGAGAGGGAGAGAGAGACTGAGTGGTGGGGGGGGGGGGCATCACGCAGTGAGAGAAAGACAAAGAAAAAATAGAGAGACAGAGAGAGGGACAATGAGAGAGTTAGACATATAAAGAGAGAGAGAGAGAGAGAGAGAGAGAGAGAGAGAGAGAGAGAGAGAGAGAGAGAGAGAGAGAGAGAGAGAGAGACTGAATGGGGGGGGGGGGGGGGGGCATCACGCAGTGAGAGAAAGACAAAGAAAAAATAGAGAGACAGAGAGAGGGACAATGAGAGAGTTAGACATATAGAAGAGAGAGAGAGAGAGAGAGAGAGAGAGAGAGAGAGAGAGAGAGAGAGAGAGAGAGAGAGAGCCAGAAAGAGAGAGAGAAAGATTTGGAGAGACATAAGAGAGAGAGAGAGAGAGAGAGAGATAGAGAGAGAGAGAGAGAGAGAGAGAGAGAGAGAGAGAGAGAGAGAGAGAGAGAACAGAAAGAGAAACATAGACCCACAGAGAGAGAAAGAGAGAGAGCGCAACAGAGAGACAGAGAGACACACACACAAAAACAGAGAGAGAGAGAGAGAGAGTTAGAGAACTAAACCTACAAATAAACAGAAAAAGACAAAGAGAAAGACAGAGAGAGTGTGAGGGAAAACAGCATTTCTATTTTGCCATACAGCCACTGCCAAATGGTAAAGGTCAAAATAAAAGTGCGGAATTATGTTTGAAAGGAATATGCGGAAAGGTGTTCAGAACTCCCAAGGCTGAGGGCTTCAAAGTCATTTGCATAAACATACAACGCTATTAATCATGTCCCCGCACATAAACATAATAACCAAGATACAAATACAAACTAGATCTAGTACACATTTACATTTGAGAGAGCAGAGGTTAGCAGACGACAATTTCTGCGAACTCAGCGCACTTGTAACAGTCTTGGCGTCTCTGACAATCACGGTCACTGGCTAGCGGAGAGAGTAGTAAATAATGAATTTTGCGTTGCTCTGTTGAAATCCATTCTTTACGGTTTTGACTATTTAATATTACTTTACGGATATTATTAAATAGAAGGAAACGGTTGTATGAAAAGAATATTATCTACTCTATGTTCACAAGAAATATTGAATAGATATTGAAACTATTTAATAATTGTTTTTGATATTCAATAAAGAATGGTTTGTGCTGGCTCGGAATCTATTCTTTACTTTAGCGTTTTATTTTCTACTCTACTGAGTTTGAATCTATTCAATACTGTTTTTGTTCTATTGAATAGAAAAGTGCACCAAAGAATTAAGAGAGAGAGAGAGAGAGAGAGAGAGCGTTTTTCTACAATACTGTCTGTTTTGGACAATCCAATCTGGTAGATCTTTATTTCATATTAATCGTCGTAAGTTTATTTGTCATCATTTTTACTTAAGTGTTGTCACTGTCCACTGTAAAATGTTTGTATTGCATCACAAGTTCTTTACGTCTTTACGTCATGTGTGTCACTATGTCATATCTATTTTTAGCACAGGACAACGGGTTGAACCCGAAACGTCGTGTTTTGTTTTGCTCTGTTTTTTTAATTTATCATTAAACCGTTTCTTCTGGGTTTGAATTTCGACTTTGTTTCAATTTGACGTAGTAGTAGTTTCAGTTTAGCCACAAATAAGCTGACCTTGACTGCTCTTGGTGGTGATTGTATGCACTGATCAGTGGATTGTATGTTATCCCAAGAAATGGACAAATAGATTCAATTTATCTACAAAATGACCATAATGTCCTGCTTTTGTCTTCTCGTTCTTTGTCTAGGTAAGTAACTTAGTAAGCTGTTAAAGGGGGTCATTTGGCTTCTGGGCTTCTTATTCTTATTCTTCTAGGGGGCGCAACTCGGTGTGCAACCGGCCGTCGCCATCGTGAATAGAGTATAGTAACAGTTACATGTGTATTCGCGATTAGTGACGAACCGGCAGCGATAAGATCGTCTCTACTTATTTTGTTCGTCAGCTTGTTTTTCTTTTGATTTAGAGCTTGATATTATGCGAGATAGAATGCAAGAAGTGTGTTAGTGTATGGAGGTAGGCACCTTATTAGATTAACTGTTCTGTATCTGTATCTTTTGACTTGTATTGATTCAGTTGTCGTTTACGTCGCCATGTTGTCATGCCTATAGTCGTGAATTCCTGCAATACGAAGGGTACGCTAGATCTAGATCTATCGCATGTCGATAGTCAAATTTGCCATAGAAGAAGAAGAAGAGCTCGCAGGCGAAGATATAGACTTCCCTTACCATCAGTTGTATTGGGGAATGTCCAGTCCGTTCGTAACAAAATCGACGAACTGACTGCATGCTGTAGATTTCTGCACGAGTACAGAGAGGCAAATCTAATCTGCCTATCAGAAACATGTATGATCCCGATATACCCAGCTTTACTACTTTCCGTGCTGATCGGTCGCCTGTAGAGACTGGAAAAACTCAAGGCGGAGGTGTGTGTGCGTTAGTCAACAATAGGTGGTGTCAAAATGTCACCGTGAAGAAGAAAATGTGCTCTAGTGACGTCGAGCTCTTAAGTCTAGCCCTTCGTCCCTTCTACTTGCCAAGGGAGTTCAATCAAATTTTTGTCACTGTTATTTACATCCACCCTCGAGCGGACACCAAGTTAGCTGCAATCACCATAGCTGACGTCATCCAGGAACTATCTTCTCTGTCCCCAGACTCTTATCTCCATCCTTTATCCTGGGGGACTTTAATGAATGCAGGCTAAAAGGAGTCTTACCCAACTACCAGCAATACGTGACCTGCCGCACCCATGGAGAGAAGACCGTTGACCTCTGTTATGGCAGTATCAAAGAAGCCTTTTCCTCTCGTCCTTTGCCAGCCATGGGTAGATCCGACCACAGCATGGTACAACTCACCCCAATGTACATCAAACAGGTCAAGATATGGTCGCAGGAGTCAGTGGAGGCCCTCAACAGCTGCTTTCATTCAACTGACTGGACAGTGTTCCAAGACAACAGGTCACCAGATGCCCAATTGGATGTGATCTCATGTTACATCAATTTCTGTGTCGATTCTGTTCTTGAGAGCAAGGAGATAAAGATCTACCCCAATTAAAAAAACCATGGGTTTCTAGAGAACTTACAAGCCTATTCCATCAGGGCAGCTTGCTTTCAAACAAAATGATTATACCGGCGAAGTTCAGAAGAAGATCAAGGAAAGTATTGATGAAGACAAAAGAGCATACTCTGCTAAGGTTGAAGAACATTTTAAAGAAAACAGACCCAAGCAGTACTGGAACGACATTCAGACCATGACAGGGCACAAGACTAAGAAGAAAGCCATCGCAACTGATGATCCCCTCAAGCTGGCCAACGACCTTCATGTGTTCTATATTCGATTCGATAACAAGGACTTCCACGAAGAACAAGAGGCAGCAATGAGAACAGTGAGGGCACAAACCGGCATCCCAGTCACCATCACTGAGGATTCTGTGCGCATTGAATTCAAGAGAGTCCACCCCAAGAGTGCCTGTGGACTTGATGGCATCAGTGCCAGGACCATCAAGGAATGCAGCGACTCCCTTGCCCCAGTCTTTACCCACTTGATGCGACAGTCCCTAGACACTGGGAACATCCCCACTCTGTGGAAATCATCAACAGTGGCACCCGTCCCCAGAAAGCAATGTCCTACTCAGCACAATGACTACAGACCTGTGGCACTGACTTCCATTACCTTTAAGTGCGCTGAAAAAATCATACTTCGATTGCTGAGACTTGCCACTGCAGAGCACCAAGACCCACTCCAGTTCTCCTACACCAAGAACAGGGGCACTGACGACGCCATCTCGACAAACCAGGTGCTTACATCAGAATGTTGTTTGTCGACTTCTCGAGCGCATTTAACACCATCCAGCCCCACATTCTGATACAGAAACTGCAGACGCTGAAGGTCAATCCAATGCTGATTGCGTGGATTTTTTAGCTTTTTGACAGCAAGACTCCAACGTGTGAATTTAGGAAAAGAGATGTCTGATAAGCTGACAACAAACACTGGGGCTCCTCAAGGGTGCGTCCTCTCTCCAGCACTCTTTACCATCTACACTACTGACTGCCGTTCTTCAGGCGCATCCAACATTCAGATCAAGTTTGCTGATGATGCATCCCTCACCGGACTCCTGAACAGTGACGAGGCATCCTACAGATCTTCAGTGAAAGCTTTTGGTGGACTGGTGTGATGCAAACTACCTAGAACTGAATGTGACAAAGACAGAAGAAATTAAGATTGATTTCCGTAGAAGTCAGAACACCGTAGAGCCACTCACCATCAAGAATGAAGAAGTCAGAGTTGTCAGTCAGTACAAGTACCTTTGTACCATCATTGACAACAAACTAGAATGGACTGCAAACATCAATGCCTGCCATAACAAAAAAAAGCAAATCAGAGACTGTTCTTTATGAGAAAACTTCGAAGCTTCCAGGTCAGCAGTGTCATCTTGTACAGGTTCTACCAGGCTGCAGTCGAAAGTGTCGCACTATACAATCACGTGTGCTACTTCAACAACACCAAGAAGACTGATTCTACCAAGTTAGACCGCATTTCACGAGTCGCATCGAACATTTCAAAGAAGGACATCACACCAGTATCCAGCCACTACGACAGGTGTTGTCTGAGGAAGCTCAACAAGATCCTGAGCGATGACAGCCACCCTCTTCATCCAGTCCTGGCCCAGTGTCAGTCCAGTCGGTCATGCAGCAGTCGCCTCCAGTCCCTGAGTTCCAGAACCAACTCCTACAGGAACTCCTTCCTGCCCACGGCCATCCGCCTGTTCAACGGTCAACAGCAGTGACCACAAAGAAGAAGATCGTGTGTGTGTGTGTGTGTGTGTGTGTGTGTGTGTGTGTGTGTGTGTGTGTGTGTGTGTGTGTGTGTGTGTCTGTGTGCGTGTGCGCGTGTGCGTGTGTGTGTGCGCGTACGCGTGCGAGCGTGCGTGAGTGCGTGCATACGTGCGTGTGTGTGTTCATGAAAATCGGGGGTTGTCCAGAGACAAGACAATAACATGAACGAAACAGCTGTGTGTGTGTGTGTGTGTGTGTGTGTGTGTGTGTGTGTGTGTGTGTGTGTGTGTGTGTTCTCTCTCTCTCTCTCTCTCTCTCTCTCTCTCTCTCTCTCTCTCTCTCTCTCTCTCTCTTCTCTCTCTCTCTCTCTCTCTCTCTCTCTCTCTCTCTCTCTCTCTCTCTCTCTCTCTCTCTCTCTCTCTCTCTCTCTCTCTCTCTCTCTCTCTCTCTCTCTCTGTGTGTGTGTGTGTGTGTGTGTGTGTGTGTGTGTGTGTGTGTGTGTGTGTGTGTGTGATTTGAATCAGTGTTTAATGGTGTTTATGAATTGCTTTTCTTTTTTAAATGTCCATGCATGCGTGAGATTATGAGGGTGTGCGTGTGCGCGCGCGTGTGTGGGGTGAGTGATTGAAGGTGGGTGGTTGTAGGTGTGTGCATACATGCGTGCCGGGATGTGTGCGTGTGTGTCCTTGCATGCTTGAGCAAGTTTGTGTGGGTGTGTGGGTGTGCGTGCGTGCGTGCGTGCGTGTATGTGTGTGTGTGTGTGTGTGTGTGTGTGTGTGTGTGTGTGTGTGTGTGCATATGTGCGTGCATATGTGACAATTCTGTAGTTCTTAATGTACTTTTGCTTTCAATTTTGTTTTAAATCAGAGACAGTGTTGATCATTAATTTGTTGTTCTTTCTTTTCCTGATGAATATATGGAATAGGGGGCGGGGAAGGGAGGGGGGGGGGGGGGGGCAGTGTTGGACTAACGTTGGTGCAATGGTGGAGTTCATAATTATGTGTTTGCTTTATAATTTTTTCCAACACATGTATGAATGTATGTATGTATGTATGCAGATGTGTGTATGTATGTATGTATGTATGTATGTATGTATGTATGTATGTATGTATCTGTCTGTCTATCTATCTATCTGTCTTTTTATCTATGTATCTATGCAGGCCTATCTATGTATGTTTGTGTATGCATGTAGATATGTAAACTTGTATTACGAATGTATGCATATAGACTAAGATATTTGTATGATATATAATTTGTGAATGCAAGTTGTATGTTTGTGTGTATGTGTAAACATATGTGTCTATATGTATAAGTTAAATGGATGGGTAGTTAAATGGCTGTATGCGTGCGTATGATGTGTGTATTGTGTGTGTGTGTATATGTGTGCGTGTGTGTGTGACCAAGAATTGCATGTGCGCACAGTGTTAAAAATAGTCGCATATTTCTTTCTTTCCGGGATTTGAATTCCTCCACCGAGGCTGATGATATTGCCTCAGGTGGAAGAGAGTTCCACTCACTCACAGCCCTGGGAAAGAATGAGTACTTCCTGTAATTTGTTTTACAGGCAAGAAGTAGGTAGGCCGATGAGTGAGTCTGTCGCATCTGTCGAGATGGAGGATGGGGGACTGGCTGGTGTGGGGTGTTGATGGCCACCTCTCCATGGTGGAACTTGAAGAAGGTGGCCAGCCTAGTGGAGTGTCGCCTGTCCTTGAGTGGAGGCCACTGCAGTTGGGTCAACATGTTGTCCACGCTGGATGTTTGGCGCTGGACCCTCTCAATCTTGCCGGTGGTTTTGGCTGTATGAGGGTCCCAGACAGGAGCGGTGTACTCAAGGGTGGGACAAACTAAGGCTTTGTAGGCAGTTTCCTTGACGGAGATGGAGCCTATCTTCAAATTTCGTCGGAGGGAGCCTAAAGTCATGTTTGCCTTGTTTACGGTGTTGTTGATGTGGGTGTCCCATGACAGATCTTGGGAGATTGTGACACCCAGGTACTTGACTTCTTCTGCTGTCTGTAGTCTCTGGCCGTGAAGGTGGTAAGTACCGGCTTGAGTGGTCTTTGTTTCTGGATACGTGCATAGTCTGGCACTTTTCGGGATGGAACTTCATCCTCCACTTTTCTTCCTAGTCCGCCATGTGGTCCAAATATTGCTGAAGAGAGGCCTGGTCTCTCTGAGACTCCATGGTCTTATGGCACAGGGCGTCGTCAGTAAAGAGCCTGGAGGTTGAGGACAGTTTTTCAGGGAGATCATTTATGTAGAGCAGGAAAAGGGTAGGCCCTAACACTGATCCCTGGGGGACTCCCGAGTCTACTGGGATCGTTTCCGATTTGGCGCCGTCCACAACCACCGCTTGCTTCCTATCCATGAGGAAGTTGCTGGTCCAGGAGTTGATCTGCCCGGTGATGCCATAATGTCGTCAAAGATCGGGCTAAAAGATCGTTTCAAATCGGCTCTCATTCGTAGGTTGATGAATACAGTTTTCTCACCTTTTATTAGTCTCTGACTCATCTGAAGCGGCAATTAAAAGAATCATAGTTGTATGAACCGCGATGTTCGACACGGCGACTCCAAGTGGGGATTCACATTATGCTTGTGTTCCTATGACGCAATCCGTTCAATGACGTGGGACAAACTATGACAGAAAGCAGCGAATTAAGTAGGCTATGCCTAAGTATAGTGGGCCGACTGTTCTACCATTGCAATTCCAGCCACTGGCAGAAATAGAAGATGAGGAAGAAGATGAACAGTGTAGCGACGATCGTATTTGTGCCAGTCTCACACAGAGTTACGTCCCTTTGTTTAAATTTAAGCGAATAAAAAAATAATAAACTTTTTGAGTTTGCAAACTTGCCAATATGGAAAAAGAAGAATTTCTTCTTGTCGCTGCATTATTTTTACCATAAAAGAAGTCGTGACGGGTGTACAGAGGATTCAGCTTCCTCGCTTTCAAGCTGAATTTGTCATTTTTCAGACCAGCGGTGCAGAGATTTCTGAGTTGAAAAGCGTTAACAGAATCAGATGTCCGCTCGCTATTTCAGCCCACCGCGCGCTAATAAGCAATGCCGACAAGAAGATGAATCCTTCTAGTGTTTTCTCAAAGGTTAAAAACAAAATCTACCGTGCCATTTTTGTCCTACACCCACAGCATTAAGCCTACCGAATTGGCGACATTTTGCCTCGTTTTCTTACAAAAGGAGTGGCTTCCCTTGCGAAGTGGAAACGATCGACAAACGCTGAATCTAACAATACTTTGCTCCACACGACCAACTTTATTAGGAAATCACTAATGTTTGCTTCGACGCCATAAATTTAAGCTTACGATGTTGCACACAATAATTTTTTGTGGTTTTAAACTTTTTGAAAATCGTTGGGGGAAAAATTGTCTGCTACTGCGCGAGCCTGTCTCGCGAGATGACTTCATGGGAAGACGCCATTGCTAAAGCGAAAATAGTTTCTGTTCGATTCAAATACCAGTATCATGAAAACCCAAATATTTGAGTGTTTTTTCTCATAAAAAAACATATGCATAGTTTCTACAGGCAGCCCTCGATTTTTGAATGCTTATTTTTCTGTAAATTAATCGAGTTTTGTCGAACTTTCAATCGTCTTGATTCTTGGAAGAAATTTGTCACCAAAATGTCTCTTCAGCCTTGTATCGGCAATGTATGAAGAAGTAGACCAATGTTTCAATAAATCACGCAAATTATTGACAGAAAACGCATTTTTACAGCAAGTTAACTACTTTTCTCTCATTCCATGACAACTACTCTTAGAATTGCTTACATTTTTCTTTTTTTCTCATAACTAAACAGTGGCAGAGCGATGACAACATGAACATTGGCTGTAGGGGAGCTCCTGTTCATGTTTTCCACCCATCTTCGCAGCCGAGCTGGATCTTTGAAAATTTTCAGAAAAGAAACCTGTGAAATGTGTAGCATAGCTCTAGTCATATTTAGTTGGAACCTGAAAAACCGTTGACGCCGAGAAACCGAGGCGAGAGTCCCGAAGTGAGCCCAATAGCTTTTACTTGATATGTGAGGCAGGGCTTCTGAAAACGTCGAGAGTATGCGCGTATTTACGCACTAGAACTCTCAAATCACCCCCTATAATGTCAAACCATGAGCGAGACTTACCCTTTAAAATATCAAGTAGGGAGTGAGGTGACGCATTAAAACGATGATTTATGCATTAACACAGTCGTTAATCTTCAGTAAGATAACGAGATTTGCTCAATTCAATACTCTGCTAGGCCAAACTAAAACGTTAAAATTTGAAACTGGGGTTGAAAATACCCCTTTCAACTGTAAACAGGGGGGTGAGCGTACCTCTTAAAAGAAAGGAAAATCAGAAGCCCTGTGAAATGAAGTTGGCTGAAGTTCCTCTGATGATGTTCTTTATAATTTGTTCGTTCGTTAATCATCGGTTTGTTTGTTGTGTCGTTCGTTACAGTGGCCTTGGCCAGGGCAGACGGGTGGTGGGGCTGCACGGTGGAAAGGCGCCCAAAGGCAGGAAGAACTGCCTCGCTCAGCCTGAAGAAAGCGGTGCCCGATGAAGAGGACACAAAGGCCTACATTAATTTTTATTACGCCTGTGACGTCTCTTCCGTGCAGAAGCCTAAATACAAACTGCGATTTGCTGGGTAAGCTTATATGTGATTTTAATGCAGGTCAAACCATTCACACATATTCACGCACACAAGTACATGCGGGTGCGCACGGACATACACTCACACACGCACGCACATACACATGTACACACACACACATGCACGCACGCACACACACAAGAAAGCACTCACTTAGAAAATAATTACAACCATCATTTAAAAATACTTACAGACGGTTCAGTATTAGATGATATTAATAACACGGGAGCAGCTTTCATAATCCCTAGCTTAAAAATGAAAAAGTTATTCTATCTTAGTAAAAGGTTGTCCATTTATAGTGCTGACTTATTTGCTATGCTTAAATCTTTGGATTTCCTTTTGCATTTTCCTATAAATAACAGTCAAGTCTGAATATGTGCTGATTCTAAAGCAGCAATGTATGCTATCAAGTGTCCCAAGTCATGCACAAGACTGGACATGATAATTAAAATGAAACATATAATACACCTTCTTCCATGAAAGGCATAACCATTGCTTTTTGTTGGATACCTTGTCATTGTGGAATATCAGCAAATGAACGGGCAGACCAAGCTGCAAAAAGGCAGCTCAAAATATTAATAGCACTGTATCAGTCAATGTTCCCTTAGATCTAACAGAATGTTTCTCAATCATTAATAAAACTTCTCACGAAAATTTTAAAACTTTATTGTTGAACTCAGACGTTAAACATTATCATAAATGTATTAAATCTAATGACATAGACTATGGGAAAATACCATACAAACAAACATGTTACTTTCTCATTCAGGGATATTGAAAGTCTAATCCATAGACTTCGTTTGAATTAATTTAAAACAAAATATTGCAATAATGTTAAATGTATGTGTGGTGAATCGATAAGTGTCAGTCATTTACTGATTCACTGCCCAAGAGCAAGAGAACTATTTAAGAATTCGGATATTGACTGTTTTGCTGATGGATGGACTCCATTATTTGTATCCTAGTTACTAAATAATTATTCTGTTGTTGATTCGGTTTGTAAATGTTTATTAAGTAGTTCAATTAGTATTTATCTTTAACATTATTCATTGTTCGGTTATAGTCCTTTACTGTAAGTATAATTTTCATCACTAAATTATTTCTTACTTTATTACTTTCACGCAATCACTACAGACACACCCACGTTCACTTACATACACCAAACAAAATTACGCCTCAATATAATACTGTCTGAATCACTTTTAGTGGAAGGACGTTAAACTGAAGAACAACAATATGCAAGCACACACACACACACACACACACACACACACACACACACACACACACACACACACACACACACACACACACACACACACAAGAAAAACACACACGTGTATGCACACCCGCACACACACACATACACACACACACACACACACACACACACACATACACACACACACACACACACACACACACACACACACACATTAACTAACAAACAAGCAAACTAACTAACTAAATAACTAACACACACGCGCGATACGTTCCCTCGTTCCAGGGACACTACGCTGGATATTGAGCTGAAAGAGAACAAAATGATCGCCACACTGTCCCAGAACAAGAGTCAAGTGGAACAGAAGACAGTCAGCAACATTCCCTTTAGGATAGAACCCAGGGGCTGTTTCCTCGGCCAGTGAGTCTTCTTTTCTCAACCAATAAGTGTCCCTCTGTCTGTTTCTCTGTCTATTCTTAAAAGGTCTGCTAGGTTTTCAACACAAACCTTACAAACCTGTACCTTTTGTCAGCGAGTAATCCGAGAGAGAGAGAGAGAGAGAGAGAGAGAGAGAGAGAGAGAGAGAGAGAGAGAGAGAGAGAGAGAGAGAGAGAGAGAGAGAGCGCCTGTCTGCATCTGTCACTCAGTCAACAAAGACGAACGGGTTCACATCGACATTGCATCAGTGAGAGGATCGGACAGGCTTCATCTACGATCATAAGATCGCCCTCATGGTCATTGATGACAACATGGCGGTTGCAAAATGCACCAATGACATTTTCATTGATCTCATCTTGATCTTCGAGCATCAGCACCTTGTGGATAACTTGATCCAGGCTGATGACAACCTATCACCATGCAAGTATTGTGCTGGCAAACAAACCTGCGACCATTATTGTCATCAGAGACTGGTCAGTATCCTTTTCAGATCTCATCGTGGTTAAGCAGGAATGGGACATACTGTAAAGAGTTCTCTTGGACAAACAGCGCCCTCCAAGCAACGTGGCTGAACACACCAGAGCTACACAAGAGGAGTGGAGTGATTTCGATCAGCAAAAGCAAAGAGGTGATTCAGGCATGGGAAGGTTACATCCATTACTAACAGGAGACAATGCAATGGCAGTCACTAATTATGTGCAAAACTGACAAACAAGGGTTATTTCAACATGTTCTCGATGACAGAATGGGCAGCACCACTTGCAGTTTGCTTTCTGTTAGCTTTCGGAATAAAACTTTTTCCATAAGATATAAAAAAAGGTTGAAAATCATTCGCTATTCTCCAGAATGAAAATAACGTAGAGATGCAAATAAAATATCGAATGCTTTTTGAACCCATTGTTTTTTTGTGATAGTTTTAAGGTCATTAGCTAGAGATTTAGTTTATTTTCTAAAGGTATGCGAGCTTGTCTCTCTTTTCTAGGGAAATACTTGTGAACGCGAACAAGAGGGTGAGACGATTGACCATCACTTTGCTGCCTTACCGGTTCCAAGCTTCACTGACCTTCACCAATGCCATTCGGGGCAAACTGGAGCACATTGAAGTGAGGGCCTGCACGGAAGTTACATGG
>CM065702.1:39010678-39038178 GCA_017654935.2 Phymorhynchus buccinoides | reverse complement strand
AAACCATCATGCTATCATTTCTGTTTTTCGGTTTTTTTAAAATTATTTATTAATTTATTATTTAATGAATGAATGGTAAGAAAAGTGTGTTTTCCTCTATGATGCCTTGGATGGTTTAAAAAAATAGAGTATTAACAGAAACCCATTCTCAAAACAAATCCCCCAAAAAAACTTTACTGTGAAGCTTCTTTCGTTTTATTGTTTTTATCATCAGGACAAACGTTTTATCATAAATGGGTTCAGAGAGTCAGGGGACACAGGAACAATTTGTATTCAAATCTGTATGGAAGACAAAAACTCCAATATTAAAAAACACAAAGTTTCCAGGCAACCGAAATGTTTGACCAAAGCTGTTTTACCTGACAATGAAGGGGTTTCCTGAAATGAACAACAGAATGGAACTTCTTTCCCTTAACTTCCCGTGGCATCTTTAAAACAAAAACAATCCCACATAAAATTGCGACTTTTCATGCAATTAAAAATCAAAGTGACACTCTTCGTCTTTACCAGGGTCTGACAAAGAAACGAAATGAACAATTTTCAAAACATCACCTGCCTTGTTGTTGCGTACGAAGACTGCAAGATCTAAGTCTGCTCACTCACTCTTCTGCTGTGTCATTTGGGAGTTGGTCCAGGGGGTAAAGATGGAACTGCCACTTTCACCCATCGTCAAATTGATGTCTTTCTCCGCTATCTGGCGAAGTTGTCGAACCTGGGCTGTGATTGCCATTTTGTGACCTCTCTTCAGAGGCAATGCTCTGATGTCGTCGTCCGTGGTGTTGGTCAGAGCCAGCCAACTGTTACCCAGCACCACGAAAGGGACATTGTCAGAATGATCAATCTGAGAAAATGATATACATTTAAACACTTCAGACAATTCTCTTTCTAATGATACAAGATCCATTCTTGTGTCTGTTTCCAGTCCAGAGTTGTGAGCATTTAAAGTTAGTAGGGTGAGTGTCAGCCATTGTGAGAAAACACAGTCTAAAGTCTAGCCTAACTGAAGAAAATGCATTGCCTTACTCGTTTTAAGACACTTATAAGACCATTTAGAGACCATATTAAAGATTGACCTTTATAAAATAATATGAAAGATAAGACCTTAGAGAACATGAAAATACCCATAACTCAAAATTGACAAAATGTGAGAATTTTGACTTTCCAAGCCTGTTGTGAGAAACTAGCCCAGTGACTTGATGTCCCTTTTGTGGTGCTGGGTCGGAACCTTTCTGAAGCACTTTCGGGAGGGCCATTGACCAGTCCTTCAAGATAAATGTTGGTTCTTTAATGCTGGGAGTTCCTGCTCCTACTATGTAGTCTGGGGTTACAGAGTGAAGTCGAACCTCATTACCCTTTGCCTTGCTTTCTCTTCGTAAGCATTGACGCCTGCTCCTCGCTGCTGTTGAAGCTAAACTAATTGTCCCACTATTGTATATCAGGCAACGACAGATCTAGTAAAAAGAACTCACTCACACACACACACACACACATATACACAATAAATATTAGACATGTGCAAATCACAATATAATCACCTTTTGTAGGACATTGTGGTAATCACCACACAGGCACGCGGAATAAGAAAGTTTCATTTTTAAATTTTATTTATTCTAAATTTCACATGAAGCACATTTTTTAAATGCAATGAGCCGAAATAGGAGACTGAAAAATAAATATTTACTGCAGATAATACAAACTAATGTCACCATCAAAGTCTGACTCGTGTGAATTATTCATTATTGAAAAGCATGGTAGAGGCACGTTTGTTCACTGTTGCTTTTTATTTATAAAATGGCCTCCACCTCTGTTTTTTGGCTCATTAGTGTTAACAAAATGAGTATTTTCTCATGGTTGTGTGTGTGTGTGTGTGTGTGTTGCGTCTGTAGTCCAAACTTTAACATTGGCTTTTTCTCAGAAAGACATCCATTGTTCAAGCTTTGCATACACATGTAATATATTATGTTTCTGCAAGCTTTCAAGGAAGATGATTTGCATGTTAAAATTAGCTAATGGCCTTGACCTTTGACGTTTTATGTTTGTCCTGGATCTAATTTCTTTCAGCTGATTATGATTAAAAATTTGGGATCAGGGTGGTCGGATTACCGGGTAGTAAATAACATTGTTATTACTGTTTCAGATTGAGATCACTCTCCGTTGTCCTAAATAGCGGGGTGGTCGCTATACCGGAGACACCTTTAGCAATAAATAAGAAGGAAAGCATTGCAGACTGAGCAAAACTGTCCAGTATACTGATGTGCCCGCAATACTGAGGTGCCTGTTATTGTTAAGCGAAGTTTGACTGTATTTAAGACTCAATTAGCAAATGTGTGTGTGTGTGTGTGTGTGTGTGTGTGTGTGTGTGTGTGTTTGCGCGTGTGTGTGTGTGCTTTTTTTCTTTTCTTCAGATTTTGGCTTGACCTGGGCAGACGTATATTCATCTATTTTTCCAAAGAGATCCAACGCCTAACGATCACCGTCCTCCCCATAGAATCCCAAGCCCACCTGGAGTTGGACGGGGTGATCACCTCTCCCTTTACTGCCCTGTGGACCCACAGGTCCAGAGCTAAGCGACCCTGGCAGGCTAAGATCACCCTCGCCAGAGAAACAGTCGCCAAGACAGACCTGTCCAGAAGCCACGCCTCGGCCGTCCTTCAGCCTGGTTGCAGCGCCATGCTGCTTCTGCTGCTGTTGCAACTCTGCTGCAGGCTGGTTGTCATGTGATGGGATGGTCCCATACACACAATGTGCACTGTGGTTTTACCCACAGTCCAATTTGAAGAAACAAAGAAATTGGTTAGTATGTTAATTTTTTGCTGGCAAAGTCTTGCTGGATCTACACCAAATTATTTTTTCTGACCATGCAGGAACAACAACAGCTCTTCTAGTGGTAATAACAGATACCTTGTCACATGAGAGTTTTGCTGACGATACAGAAGTGTATCAGTCAGCCCCTCTTGCTGAAGTTGATGGGCTGATATTGCGGACACGGGAGTGCATAGCGGACCTAAAAACATGGATGACACACAACAAACTACAGCTCAACGAGGATAAAACTGAACTTCTGTTAGCATGTCCTAAAAAAATGATCAATGATTCTTCACTTCCAGTCTCTGCCACAATCAACAACACCACTATCTCCTTCTCCTCTTCAGTCCGCAGTCTCGGAGTCACCTTGGATCAAAGCCTCTCCCTTCAACAGCAAGTGTCCAACATCTGTAGATCTGCCTATCTTGAGCTTCGTAAAATCAGTTCTGTTCGTCACTATCTCTCCACTGATGCCACTAAAACCTTAGTCTGTGCCTTTGTCCTTTCTAAAATAGATTACTGCAACTCTCTTCTCGCTGGCCTTCCCAAGTACCTTCTTAACAGACTTCAGAGAATCCAGAACAACGCTGCACGACTGGTCCTCAAATCCTCCAAATTCGAACACGTAACACCTCTTCTCCATGAGTTGCACTGGCTGCCAATCTGTGAAAGGATTGAGTACAAGATTTCCGCTCTTAGCTTTGCTGTCATTTCTGGCTCTGCTCCTAGTTACCTGTCTGATCTGCTTCACACTTACACACCCTCTCGTCAGCTCCGTTCTTCCTCAGATTCTCGTCTTTTGCAGCTTCCCCTGGTTAAAACAAAAACTTACGGTGAAAGATCCTTTTCTTTTCAGGCCCCAGCTACTTGGAACAAACTACCACCATCTCTCAGACATTCCAACTCTCTGTCAATCTTTAAGGCCAATCTGAAAACACACTTCTTCTCTCAGCAATAATGTTCGCAATCTCAGCATCACTTATTGAAATGCTATGGGTCTGCGTGAATGATGTGTGTGCGGATGGGGAGGAGAGGATTTGGGAGCGCGCGCGCGCGCGCGCGCGCGTGCGTGTGTGTGTGTGTGTGTGTGTGTGTGTGTGTGTGTGCGTGCGTGCGTGTGCGTGTTTGCGTGCGCGCGCGCGTGCGTGTGTGTGTGTGTGTGTGGACCCGTTTGTGTGCTATGCGAAGATGCATGTTTTTATGTCTATGAATATGTCACAGCGTGAGGGTGAGGGTGGGTATGCGAGCGCATCTGAGTATGTTTGATATGTCTGTAATTTTATATGTGGGGCGATTCTTAGTTTTTGTAAAGCGCCATGAGTAGTACACCTAGAATGCGCGCTATATAAATGTTCTTTATTATTATTATACCGACGTATTCACTATAATGAAGAGGTACCGATGTTCTCTGCAGTCCTATGGTCATTATCAATTCATTCAGATCTATGCAACACTTGTTTGGGAGAAGAAAATCCAGGCCAAGAATAAAGGGATCATCCATATCCATTGCATACACTGAAATCTTCTGATCCTCTTTTCCCAACTGCACAGTCACCTCTACTGAGCCATACACTTCTCCAACGTCTTTAGTGGCCCCACGAACTTTACCAGCTAGTTGTGGAAGATTGTTGAGCCCAAGCACATCAGGTCTTATCAACGAATGACTTGATGCAGTGTCAATGACAATCATACAGACTTTCACATTAACCCCTTCAGGACATCACTGCCTTTGACGAACATCATTACTGGCCTGGGGCTGCCTACAGAAGAAAAAAAAAGAAGCGCAATAAAACGCACCACTGTGATGATTTGGATTGGGAAAAAACGTGGATTTAGATAACTTTTAGACTCAGAAATTGCAGTTTCGAGAATTTTCAGAATTAGGCCCTGACTGGCGTTCTCCTGTTCCGAGTATACTCAGAATTCATCCGCAATGAGTTAATCTTCCCATGGACTTGAACCGTATCCTCTGTGGCTCTCTTGCACTTGATTATTTGGGCAGAAGTAAATGGGGTTGATTGTTGCCCCTCAGCTTCAGCCTTCTCTAGTTTCTGTTCCACTTCAGGCTCCCTGTTTCTCTGTGCAGCCTGTTCAGCCTTTCTCTTCATGTCACGGGCTTTCTGCTTGCAGTCCCGTATAAGGTGCCCCGGAACTTCGCAGTACCAGCACTTGAGTGAAGACTTCTTTCTTTTTAAGGCTATCCTGTTGTTTGCTCGGATCTGTCCTCTCCAATAAAGCCACGGCGAGTGAAGTAACCAGTAGTTGGTGGGTTTTCACTTTGGCTGCCCTGCACATATGATTCAAATTCTAATGGTTGTTGGTATGCCGAGGCTTGCATTGAGGTTAGATTATTTCTCCCTCAAAATACTTTAGAACATTTTAAATTGTATCCCTTTCTTTGGTGTGTTTTACATGGCTTGTCGCTTATGAGTAGCTGGTAAGGGTCCGATTCGATTGTTTCCTCTTTATAATGGGCGTTTGGAAATGTTTCATTTTCTACTTTCTAAGATGTTTTGGAGTTGCTTCCCTTTTTTCGACATCTTATGACTTATTTCCCCCGTGATGGGTTGCTGATGAGGATGAGGGTGTGATGGTTTCTCCTAAAATTGAGGCATCATATGAGTTATTTCCCTCTTTTCTCTTTCAGTTGGGCCTTATGAGTTGTGTGCCCCTTATGAGTTGCTGGTAATGGTTTTGATTTGATTGTTTCTTTTTAATGGTGGGGTGTTTTGAATTGTTCCACTTTCTAAAATGCTTTGGACTTGCTTTCTTTGACGCGTTTGAGTTGTTTATTAGTTACTGCTGGGGAATCAGGTTCGGTTGTTTCCCCTTAGTAATGGGGTGTTTTGAATTGTTTCCCTTTTTTACCTTTCTATGGCGTCTTCTGAGTTGCTGCTGAGGTTGAAGGTTTGGTTGCTTCCCCTTAACAGTGGGATATTTTGAGTTGTTTCCCTTTCTAAATTGTTTTTGGAGCTGCTTCACTTTCTATGGCGTCTTTTTAATTGTTTCCCCCTTGATGAGTTACTGCTGGGAGTTCGGGTTCGGTTGATTCCCTGTAGTACAATGGGGTGTTTTCAGTTACCGGGTTGTTACCCTTTCAATGGCATGTTTTAAGTTGTTTTCCTTCTAGTACAGGCGAAATTAAGCTTGACCTTGTTTTGTGATATATATTAGGTTTTTATGTCGATATAACATGATTTGAGGGTGCTGAATCCAAATCCGTTGGAGGCCAAGTTGTAAATGTTGGGCATTTTGAGTTATGACGTCATATTCAAAATGGCCGCCATGGGACTCTAGAGAACTGCAAAAACATGCTCTTAACATAATTATTTTGTATCTAATGCTTTTTTTGGTAAGAAAAAATAGTATAATTTGCTGAAATGATTCAAACTATGCGAATTATATCCTATTTTAGTACTTATTAGCCCCCAGCCACTCTGTGGAGAGGGCTATCACAATCTTTCGTGTCCTTTCATTTGCCTGGCAATTATCTTAAGAACCATGTCACAGGATCACTTCGAATTTGTGTGCTACTATTTTAATGAAACTGATGTGCCCCTCAGTATGCCTTGTTGACCTTAACCTTTGACCTTGAGAATGTGATTTTATTGTATCAACTTGTCTACTTTTTCAACTTTTGCACTGCTGTCGTAAAATAAGCTATGTGGTATTATTTTTCTAAGCTTAGGTGTATAGAGGATATTGAATTACTGATACCTATTTTATGTCTAAGCCTTTCATCTTAAATGCTTGACCTTGAATTTGCATTGAATATATCAACTTTTTGTTTTAATATATTTTAAATCTCTGCAGTAACGGTCTCATAATTGGTACATTAGCCTATGGTTATATAGATGCTAACCTAAGTACCGATGACATCTCTAACCTTCATCTCAACCCTTGGCCTTTGTTGCTATGCGTCAAGCAGTACAATACAGCGATCAGTGTCGATTAATTATTTTATAGGTGGGTAAAATGGCCGACGTGCCATTGCATGGAGGGGTGAGTGAAAAAGGGAAAGAGTGGGGAAGGCATCAGATGATTTATTGGTGAGCACGTCTTGCTTTTCCACTCTTGTTAGAGAAAGGTGTTCTTTTAGTGATCTCATTTGGATTGCAGACTAATGGCAAGCGGCATGCAACTTCAAGAAGACAATTATTAGTGAATCAGCAGGTCTTCTTCCTGTCGGGGATTGTAGCACAAAATACAATGGCCAAGTTCTTAGAAACTGATCAGATACATATTATTATACAAACATGTTGTTTGAATGTGTCCTCAACGGGTTAATTTGAATGTCCACAATGCTCTCTTCATCATTTGATAATTTTCAGAATATCTGATGGTAACTGTCATGAGATTTTGGCACACAAAGCCTCCTTTTATTTGCAGAATTATGTGCATATGGGTGCTGCCCTGCTGTGGACCCATTGCTGCATTACAGATGTCTGATTGTCAGGGCCTCGTCTGGTGCCAACAATTATCCCAGTGGTCAATGTTGTGTAATAAGTGCTGACCCACGCATTTCCAGCTACAGTTGAAAGAAATGACATGTTGTTCAAAGTGAGTCTGCTTCCACAAAAAAGTCTCATTGCCAATGAGCTTAGAAGCATCGTGCTTCAAAGTTAGTCATACTTGGTGGAAAACCACTCTAACAAGTGTCTTATCCAAGTTCTGGCCATCGTGAACACTTCTATGATTAGTCGATGAGATATTGTATCCGTAGGCTTGATACCAGTGCTTAGCTGGCATGGGGTTTTGTTATGTGGATGCATTAACGTGATAATAATAGCAGCCTCAGCAGCTTCTCAACAATGAAACTAATAAGAGTCTTGGTGATCCAGTCTTATTATGAAAGGAGTTTTGTACTTCAGTACTATTGTAGTGTCCAGACTCTGCTCTAAGCGATTACCCCCCCCCACCCACCCCTCCATCACAATTTCACTAGCCTGCCAATGCAACCAAGTAGCTCACCAGCATGATCACCCTCATAGCCAGAAATAAAGCCATTGTACTCCCTCCCCTTCCTTGTAAATTGCACAACTATCCAGTACAGCTGTTGTCACTGGTGAACTCATTGCACGTCTGTTCAGCCATGGATAACAGAGGCTGGAGGCACGTCCAGGAAGATACTGTACATAGGCACCATTCTTTACGGGTTTTCTTTGTCTGTTGGCTGTTGTGTCCTCCATACTCAGGACAAGGGTCACCACTGACAATTGTGCTCATAAAGGCAATATCTTCTTTCGCCACTTGATGCAAATAAACCTGAAGTCTGGCTACAGATGGAACAGAGATGACAATCGATGTGCTTTTTTGAAGTGGGAATATAAATTTTATTCATCCTATTACAACAGTCTTCCAAGTACGCCCAAATGAAAGAAAAGTGAAGAGAAATGCGACTCAGTGCCATTTTAGTGTACGTCTCATTTATTCGTATAAGAGGCCTTGGTTGCATCTTTGAAAATCAAATTATTGTCAACTTCTGGGGGGCTTTTTGCCCCATACGACCCTCCGTGTGAGTATTTGAACCTCCCCCCTTCCATGTCCAACTGGTCCGCCCCTGTGGTGGTATATCAATGGGGCCATTCAACTGTGTGGGTTTAAATGTGGATTATATAATGACATTATTGAGTTTGATTTTTTTAAAGCGAGTTCAGGGTAGAATCAAATCTGCACACTAAGGTTGTCAGCAACAACCTTATTTTTAAAAAGATAGAAGTGAGCAATAGACTGTTATGCTGATGAGTTTGAATAAGTCTGAATAAGGGACCTATGCAATTAAGACATTACTGATATGCAAATATTTACGTCACAGCATCATTAATAAATACAACAGAAACAATATTCTCTCTCTAAAAAAAACCCATTGTGTGTTAGATTGATTTGGCAGAGATATTGTTTGTCATTTTAGGAGGGATCTAGTATTATTTGCTGGTTCTATAAACACACACACAAACAGTAACACGAGATCTCTCTCTCTCTCTCTCTCTCTCTCTCTCTCTCTCTCTCTCTCTCTCTCTCTCTCTCTCTCTCTCTCTCTCTCTCTCTCCAAAAGTCAGAATGGAAGAATAGGCCTAGCCTAAATTCTTATACATGTAAACTAAAGTATCTGAAGTCTGAAATCTCTCTCTTTTTCTGTCTTCTGTCTGTCTGTCTGTCTCTCTCTCTCTCTATCTCTCACACACACACACACACGCACGCACACACACACACACACACACACACACACACACACACACACACACACACACACACACACACACACACACGTTTATGTTGCAGTACTTAATTTGGCAAAGTTTTTTTGGTCATTTGTGGAGGGATCTAGTATTATTTACTGGGTTTAGAAACACTAACACAAGCTCTCTCTCTCTCTCTTTCTCTCTCTCTCTCTCTCTCTCTCTCTCTCTCTCTCTCACACACACACACACACACACACACACACACACACACACACACACACGCACACACACACACACACACACACACACACACACACACACACAACCATTTATGTTGGATTACGTCAATTCTATTCTTAATTTCTCATTTGCATTATTCACATAGTAGGCCTATTGAAAGTTTGTGGTGGTCAGTATACATTTAGTTTTCAAACATAGGCCTACCCCCCCCCCCCCCCCCCCCCCCCTCGCCAACATCCCGCACACATACAACGCACACGCATGCACGCACACATGCACCCACCCGCGCGCGCAAACACACACACACACACACACACACACACACACGCAGAAGCGTGAGCGCACCGAATGAAGCCTAGATCTATTTACTGAACAAGTAGGCCTTACTCTTCGCTTCCTCAGTCATTCAGGTTCAGTTTTCAACAACTACTCTGTTTTCGTTCACTCACATGGTGGTTTAATCAAACAACCATTGTGATTTTAGTTCAAGAGTGATGCAGTATCGTTAATCAGAACACACGTGTTGCTAAGGTCAA
This sequence comes from Phymorhynchus buccinoides, assembly GCA_017654935.2. Classification (NCBI taxonomy): domain Eukaryota; kingdom Metazoa; phylum Mollusca; class Gastropoda; order Neogastropoda; family Raphitomidae; genus Phymorhynchus; species Phymorhynchus buccinoides. The sequence continues at coordinate 39,028,415 of CM065702.1, read as the reverse complement.
ATAAAATGTAAATTTCCTGTGGGTCTCTCCCGCAAGGGTGAGTCGATTTCTCAAGGGTTACTTGGTTGCAAAGCGTGCTAGTTAACTTTGCTACTTTTACTTTAATTTACCTTTAAGTATATTTTATTTCGTTGTCTTTATTTAGTGTTCTCGTGTCCATAGTTTTTAAGATGATTTTATGACATAATAAAAGAGTTTGAACTTGAGTTTTAGTTTTTATATATCAGGTACCCCTGCGCGTCATATCTTTGGCCTTATCCAAGTGACGTCATTGACCTTGTGAGCTAAATTTAGGCTATGGAGGCGAATGTGAAAACAAGCCATGGTACCTACAAAGATCACTTTCTACTGAAAGTTGCCCACTATTTTAAACTTGGCCTCCGACGGATTTGAAACAAGGACATATTAAAGATTTATAATCCGTTGGAAAGCTTAATATATATTAAAAAACAACCTCCTTCTGTTTTAACAGATCTCATCGCCTAGACTATCCTATGGTGTGAATTGATGGTTTTCCCCCTATTTTCTATGGGTTTTCTCTTTTTTTTCTTTTTGTTATCGTATTTGTTCTCTTTTTTTTCTTCATAATGCGTGTGTGGTTGGTTGGGTTTTTTTCAATTTCTATGGTGTGTTTTGAGTTGTATCCCTTTCTATTTAGCAAAAAAACCGTTTTGTTTTGTTTTTTCTTTGTTTGCTTTGTTATTTTGCTATTATATTTGTTGAATGAATAAAAATGCTGATGCGCAACAACAAAAATGCAATGTGTAACATTTTCTTTCCCATTTTGTATTCTTAGTTCTGTTTCAGAGCAGGAATGTTTCGTGACAGTATTGAATTTCCCTCTCTTCATTTCTGATTTCCTCTTCTGATAGTAGAGAAAAGAAGAGAGAGAGAGAGAGAGAGAGAGAGAGAGAGAGAGAGAGAGAGAGAGAGAGAGAGAGAGAGAGAGAGAGAGAGAGCCTGTCCTTCCTCCTTCCACATTGGTTCTGTTCTTTCCTGTTTTTCTGTACACATGTGCGCTGGTACTTATGCAGTTTACACAGAGACACACATACACACGTGCGCGCACACACGCACGCGCACGCACGCACACGCGCACGCACACACACGCACACACACACGCACACTTGTCTGAATCACTTTTAGTGGCAGGACGTTACACTGAAGAACAACAACAACACATACACACGACCCTTTCACTTTCTTCTCATCCTGTCAATCTTTTAATTTTCCGACTAAAATAAGTACAAAAATAAAGAAGTAAATAGATTAGATAAAGAAAATTGGAAACTGGCATAATCAGAAATGGGGGGTGGGGGTTGTTGTGGAGGGGTGTCCCTCCCTTACAACGCTTGATGGAGATGCCATAGCTCAGCCAAAAAGTGTCACAAGCAGTGCTTTCTTCGCAGCCTACCAACCTTGCAAAGAGTGAAGCCCACTTTCTCACTTCCCATCTGCTGCAAGGTGAAAAGGTTGAAGGTGGAAAGAGCTAAGTATGGCAGCAGCAGGCAGTGGGCGAGTTCACAATGATCCCCACCTGCAGTGTAGGTGAAAGGGTGGAAATAAAATACCGGCTTCAGCCACCTGCGGAGAAATCACTTTGCATATTCAGACTTTTTTTCATACGGCCTAGTCTTTTGTGAGTGACTCTGAAGGTCCTTGCACTATCGTTTAGTACTGCAACCGAATGAATTGGTTGGCCTTTGGGGACGTTTCCCGATGCCAGCTATTCTCAGATTCATTTGTCTTTCTTTCTTCCTTTCACTTAGCACTCAAATAAACGCATGTTCATACTTTGTATTTCAGAAAACAGATTTAATGATGGGAAAAAACAACAACATACCATTTCAGTTTATTTATTTATTTTTTATCAAAGTAGGGATACTGTACTATGACTGAATTTGTTACTCTACCCTACACTTCTGTCGAATATGTGACCTAGCTCCACGAAAGGGACATTAAGTCGCTGGGCTAGTTTCTCACAACAGGTTTGCAAAGTCAAAAATATTATTTTTAATGAATTTTGAGTTATGTGTATTTTCGTGCTCTCTAACATCTCACCTTTCATGTTTATAAAGGACAAGCCTTGTTATGGTCTCTAAGTACTCAAACAAGTGCTTTAAAATGAGTAGGTTGATGCATTTTTTTCAGCTAGGCTAAACTTTAGACTGTGATTTCTCAAAATGGCTGACAGTCACCCTACCAACTTTAAATGCTCATAACTCTAAAACGGAAAACGTTACAAGAATGGTTCTTATAGCATTTGACAGAATTGTCTGACGTTTCTAGCTGCAACATTATCTCAGAATGGTCATTTTTACACTTAATGTCCCTTTCGTGGTGCTATGTCACATATGTCACTAGTCTACTCATTAATGTATTGTATACTCATTACATACTGATGTAACTGAATTTTTTGTTTGACTAAGACGTGGCCACATGCATGCCACCGAATCGCTAACTACATTAAAACAATGTCACATTCACACACAAAATAAGCTAGCTCATCATCACTGATGCGCAAATTAAAAGAATCACTGTGGAAGAAAAACAACAACCAACTCTAACAAAATGGTATGCTAAAGATGCATAAAATCACACTCGCTGTTTCAAACCAAGCGAAGCAACTCAACGTTTCAAAAATCACATTAAACAACAAAAGGTTGGGGGGGGGGGGGGGGGGGGGGGGGGGGGGGGGGGGGGGGGGGGGGGGGGGGTGTGTGTGTGTGTGTTTTTTAACCAACAACAACCGATTTTGGAACTATTTGAAAGTTAAAGGCGATTGCCCAACAAAATAAATCAAAATATCAACGCAAACCAGTAACAAAAAACATTTCCAGCATTATTCATAATATTATTATGACCAAAGTAGGCCTAACAGCACAACGATCACATTAAAGGGGCACCCTGACGGATGAGTTTTTTTGCAAGAAACACGTCAAGATCACCAAGAAAACACCCTTTACAGAGATCGCAACACTCACTTTGCTCTGGTTTCCTAGAAATGAAACCGTCACATCGGCGATTCCTCCTTGGCGGAGGTGCTGGGAGTCAAATTCTTTCAGTGAATAAGAAGGCATGTGTCTTCTCTTTTCTAATGGCCGTCTGAGTTAAACCCAATTGTTGGCACGAAATATATGCCTTTTTTATACAGTTTTTATACAGTTTACCCAAAGGAGTTTCGCTCACAACAAAGGAAACAGCTCCTTTTTATTTTTACTGCTCTACAAAGAAGAAAATGCTTCAACACCCTGAGTGGCCTCCACCCACCCCGTCCAAAATGGCTTCTCTCTCCGGCAACTCCGCAAAGGAGGAATCACCGTTTCGACGGTTTGATTTTCAGGACACCAGAGCAAAGTGAGTGTTCCGATCCTTGAAAAAGCTGTCTTTCTGGTGACCTCGACGTGTTTCTTGCAAAAAAACCTCATCCGTCAGGGTGCCCCTTTAATGAACTTCAAAACGCTAACACGTAGAGAGAGAAAAAAATTGTACAATAACAATAGGATTCCACCCTGTACAACAGGGAGGAATCCTAATGGATGAAATGGAATCCTCCATATTATCAATCAGATGAAAACAAATTACACACACAATGTTTATTAATATGCAACAATACACAACAGCCATTAGAACCCACACGCTTTTTCGAGAAACACTACGACCTTGTATAATAAAAACAAATTCTCCTCAAAATATTGTCAATGAATAAATAATGAAAAATCCGTTTAACGTCCTCCGGTCTGGAACAGACACATGCGGGACATTGGTGGACAATAAAGATGGTGGGAGCGATCCCCGGAGACAATGCCCGGAGGCAGTGCAACACCATAAAAGTCCCGAATCCATAGCAATACAGATGTTGATAATAAAGACTCTGCCAATGAATAAAGAAATTAAAAGACAACCATTACATGATAAGTAATCTGCTCGTGTGTGTTTTTAAATTTTTATTTACATACTTAGTCCCATTGTGTTATTCTAAGTATATAACACAAAACAATAATTTTCTCTAACAAGAAATATAAATGGACTTACATCACATTATCGTTTTTGTCAATGCAGCACAACCATTGTTTTGGTATATTTATAATAAGATTGTTTCAATGTTTGATTTTTGTAGAATATTGACTAACAGTAACTATGCAAATTGAAAATATGCAAATCACAAATCTATAACATTGAAAGTGACCAAGATCATGAAACATTACAGCTCGCAAGAACGTTCGTGAATGCTAGCACGCGCTATCACACACGCGTACATACACGCGCGGGCGCAAAAAAATGCATACGCACATACACATGTGCGCGCACGCGCATGCACGCGCACGCACGCACACGCACACGCGCACACACACACACACACACACACACACACACACACACACACACACACACACACACACACACACACACCTTTACTCTCAATTTTATCCTTCATTCACATAGTCGGTTCTCAAACTTATGACACGGCATAATATCTTAAGTTTCTTTTTTTTTTATCATTAAGTGCAAAATAATGTAGTTTTTAATGCGAGTTTGTGTAGCCTAAGATCTTAATCCTAGTGTAATACAGTTTTTTTCCCAGTCTTCTCTCTCTCTCTCTCTCTCTCTCTCTCTCTCTCTCTCTCTCTCTCTCTCTCTCTCTCTCTCTCTCTCTCTCTCTCTCTCTCTCTCTCTCTCGATGAATAGGCTTGGCCTAAAATCTTAATCCTAGTGTAATAGGCTTTTTTTTCAGTCTTCAGTCTTCAGTTCTCTCTCTCTCTCTCTCTCTCTCTCTCTCTCTCTCTCTCTCTCTCTCTCTCTCTCTCTCTCTCTCTCTCTCTCCCCCCCCCCCCTCTCTCTCTCTCTCACTGCTCCTCTTGTTGAACACAACAGAGACCTCATCGATATGAATACGAATGCATGTATGCTTATGTCGACCTGTCCGGTTTCCGACCATGACTGCCAGATAGCATAAGGGGAAACAGCCACCTACTATTCTGGTAAACTGGGCCTGTATTCACGTTGAGATAGCATGAGACTTAGCATCATGTTAACTTAGAAGCTCTTCCAAAAGTCCTATTAAATCCTATAGGACATTGGAAGAGCTTCTAAGTTAGCATCATGCTAAGTCTCATGCTATCTCAACGTGAATACAGGCCCTGGACAAGAATTAATTTGTTCATAGTGGAAATGCCTTGTGCAGGTTATGACCTCATCATTCTCTTGGCCAAAAAACAGGATTTGAGAGCTGGCCTCAGCGACGATTTGTAAACAAAAATAAAGACCTTAAATGTGCCCTAGATATCAACCCATTAAAAAGGTTCAATCACTCAATTCTCCTACTCTTCTCATTCTTATTTTCTTTCTTTTTCTTCTGCTCCTTCTCCTCCTTCTTCTTCTTCTACTTCTGCTGCTGCTTCTTTTGCTTGTTCTTCTTGTTCTTGTTCTTGTTCTTCTTCTTGTTCTTCTTCTTCTTCTTCTTCTTCTTCTTCTTCTTCTTCTTCTTCTCTTTCTCCTGTTTCTCATTCTTCTTATTATTATTTCTTCTTATTATTATTTCTTCTTCTTTTTCTTCTTCTTATTCGTCATCTTCTTCTTCTTCTCCTTCTTCTTCTTCTTCTTCTTCTTTTTCTCCTCCTCTTCCTCCTTTCGTTTTCTTCTTCTTCTTCTTTTTCTTCTTCTTCTTCTTCTTCTTCTTCTACTTCTTCTTCTTCTCCTCCTCCTCCTCCTCCTCCTTTCGTTTTCCTCTTCTTCTTCTCCTCCTCCTCCTTTCGTTTTCTTCTTCTTTTTCTTCTTCTTCTTCTTCTTCTTCTTCTTCTTCTTCTTCTTCTTCTTCTTCTTCTTCTTCTTCTTCTTCTTCTTCTTCTTCTTCTTCTTCTTCTTCTTCTTCTTCTACTTCTTCTTCTCCTTCTTCTTCTTCTTCTTCTTCTTCTTCTTCTTCTTCTTCTTCTTCTTCTTCCACGTCTTCACAGAGCCCCTAGTTCAGCAATGGTACCCGTGACACAGCTTCTTCTCCCTCCTCTTCTCCTTGAGTTCACCACCCTCATTCTTGCCGCCACCATCACCACCATCATCACCATCATCACCACCACCACCATGGTCGATGCACGACATCTCAGTGTATCCGGAAAGCACGGGGCAGAACACAGCCAGGGCCGTGGAGGTGGCCGCTAGCACGTAGCTCCAGCCCAGCAGACAGTGTCCGGAGCGGTAGAGTCCGGCGCCGGACCCGCAGTAGTAAGTGACCAGGTCGCTGGAGAACCCAAGGGGGAACATGACCACGCCTGATAGCAACAGCAACACTGAAACATAGAGAGAATAATAATAATCATAATGTTATTTCATATAGCGCTAAAGCCCATGGGCGGGTAAGAAGCCCATGCCAATTATCTCATGAAATAAAGCAAATTTCAGTCACATTTTGCCCATGAGACGAGTGATCATGTTTAGCATTCGTTTCATGGGCAAATTTGACTGAAATTTGCTTTATTTCGTGAGATAATTGGCATGAGACGAGTGTTAATGTTTAGCATTCGTCTCATGGGCAAATATGACTGAAATTTGCTTTATTTCATGAGATAATTGGAATGGGGCTCTTACCCCGTCTTCCCCTATGCTCGATGCGCTTTACAAAACAATATTAAGCTCAACATTAAAAAAAATGCATTAACATCAACAAGAAAGTCATACTACCAACATTCCAGTGCAAAGAAATAAAGTAACAAAAATAACACGATTCTCACTCACAAAGACCTCCACCCTCGTTCACCAGCACTGTCACTCTCTGATAACACATCGCCCTCGCAGAAACTAATGAAAATGTTAACAAGCAGCAGGAAGGAATGCACCAATACATGCGTACACACGCCCCCCCCCCCCCTCTCTCTCTCTCTCTCTCTCTCTCTCTCTCTCTCTCTCTCTCTCTCTCTCTCTCTCTCTCTCTTTCTCTGGCTCTGTCTTTGACCCCGCTCTCTCTCTCTCTCTCTCTCTCTCTCTCTCTCTCTCTCTCTCTCTCTCTCTCTCTCTCTCCAGGTCTCTCTCTCTCTCTCTCTCTCTCTCTCGCTCTCTCATTATACAGGATCCCTGATAATTAAAAAAAATTATATCATTTAAGCGACACACTTTACGTAACATGAATGTAAACATTCTGGCCACAACAAAATCTAACTATATAAAAAGAAAAATACTAAATTTGTATACTAAATGATTATATTATAACACTAAAACGATTTTTTTTTAAATAGAAAAGAGAGATAAAGAAAAGACTAAGGAACAATTCTGGCAAATTTTGTTAAGATCGGTTCAGTGGTTTATTAGGCGCTATGAAGTGGAACACATTTTGATCACACACAGACGCGCACACATATACATACATACATTGGAACATTGTTTAAAACTTTTTTGTTTGTGGCTCAAGCCACAAACCTATAACTCACTTTGTCGGTCGGTCGGTCGGTCGGTCCAAAATTGTCGCACATTTTGACAAAATGTCGCACTTCAAATCGAGGCTACACTTCAAAATTAATTGAGGCCGCTCTTTAAAATGATGTATTTTAAAAGCGTACAAAATAATAAACATACGTAATACAGACACTACAACAGACACGACGAGTATGCGGTGCTTCTTTTGATGAGTATAAGTAGGATACATAGTTTTAAATGTTTTCCAAAAGATATAAAAAGTTACGAAATGGTGCAGAGATAGCATTCTGGTTTACAGATTAAAATTATTGAAAAGCCAGGGGAGGCAACTCATGATTGGAGTGGTAAAAATAGACCGCGTGCCACAAACTATGGCGATTTCGCGCTTGTTGTCCCTATGTCTTTGAAACGAACATTAAAACCAAAAACCAGTTATATGCTAACTTCGTATCTTGATCTATGTTCTAAAAAACCCATAAAGAGTGCTAGCTTAGTTTCCCCTCCTTATTAGGGATGCAATGGCAGAACCCAGCCGAGGACAGCTGTTTCGACTCTAGGGAGTCTCATCAGCTCGGCACTGGATGGGATCTCAACCTACCAAGGTGGAACTACTCTCCCCTCAACAAGAAGATTGTTCCACAAATGGAATGTCTCTTCCTGTATATTGGTAAAAGGCTCCAAAACACCAAACAGGGTTTGGTAAATTAGAAATGCATACATACATACATACATACATACATACATACATACATACATACATACATACATACATACATACATACATACATACATACATACATACACACGTACGTACGTACGTACGTACGTACGTACGTACGTACGTACATACATACATACATACATACATACATACGTACGTACGTACATACGTACGTACGTACGTACGTACGTACGTACGTACGTACGTACGTACGTACGTACGTACATACATACATACATACATACATACATACATACATACATACATACATACATACATACATACAGACAGACAGACAGACGTACGTACGTACGTACGTACGTACGTACATACATACATGCATGCATACATACATACATACATACATACATACATACATACATACATACATACATACATACATACATACATACATACATACATACATACATACATACAGACAGACAGACAGACAGACAGACAGACAGACGTACGTACGTACGTACGTACGTACGTACATACATACATACGTACAAGCATACATACATACATACATACATACATACATACATACATACATACATACATACATACATACATACATACATACATACATACATACATACATACATACATACATACATACATACAGACAGACAGACAGACAGACAGACAGCAGAGAAACGCACAGCCCTCGTCCCCATCGTAAAGTAGTCCCGTTCTTATAGAATTGAGACTACAAAAACAAAACAAAAAGCTATTTGAACCATTGTTTTAATTGCAAAGGCCACCGACCTATCTGCAAGGAGGTCAAAGCAATTCAAATATCTCTATCCCTCACACAGAGAGAGAGAGAGAGAGAGAGAGAGAGAGAGAGAGAGAGAGAGAGAGAGAGAGAGAGAGAGAGAGAGAGAGAGAGAGAGAGAGAGAGAGAGAGAGAGAGAGAGAGAGCAGAGAGACAGAGAAAGAGACAGAGACAGAGACAGACAGAGAGACAGACAGACAGAGAGAGAGACAGAGAGACAGAGACAGACCAACAGAGACAGAGAGGCACACAGAGAGGCACACAGAGAGACAGACAGAAAGAGAACGGAGGAGGTGGGGGGGGGGGGGGGGGGCATGCGCACGAAAAGCAAACAAATTTCCAATCTCTTCACGCTAAACGCGCTTTTCACTGCTCGTTAGAGCGCACTCATTTGCTAAATACCGTTAAACAGTTATCAAATAACCCCAACCACCCATCCCACTCCCACCTCCATCCGTTCTCTCTCTCTCTCTCTCTCTCTCTCTCTCTCTCTCTCTCTCTCTCTCTCTCTCTCTCTCTCTCTCTCTACTTCTTTCTGTCTCTCTCCTCTCCCTCTCTCTCTACTTCTTTCTGTCTCTCTCTCTCTTTCTCTCTGCCTCTCTCTCTTTCTCTCTCTCTCTCTCTCTCTCTTCTGTCTCTAACTCCGCTCTCTCTCTCTCTCTCTCTCTCTCTCTCTCTCTCTCTCTCTCTCTCTCTCTCTCTCTCTCTCTCTCTCCCTCTCTCTATTTCTCTCTGTCTCTCTCTCTCTTTCTCTCTATATATCTCTCTCTGTGTCCCCGCTCCCTCTGTCTCTCTTTCTCTCTTTCTCTGTCAGTGCTTTCTTTCTCTCTCCCTCTCCCCCTCTCCCTCTCTCTCTCTCTCTCTCTCCCCCTCTCTCTCTCTCTCTCTCTCTCTGTCCCCCTCCCTCTCTCTCTCCCTCTCTCTCTCCATCTCTCTCTCCCCCCATCTCTCTCCACCTCCTTCTCTCTCTCTCTCCCTCTCTTCCTCTCCCTCTCTCTCTTCTCTCTCTCTCTCCCCTCCACCCTTCATTACAATGCTCGAAGTGAGAGGTGGACTGCCATCACCCCCCCCACACCCACACACCCACACACACACCCCACACTCCATACCCCTCCACACCCCTCCACACCCCACTCTTTGCGCACGACCATTTTCTGCCTTGACAGTGTGTCCTGACCCTGACTAATCCATGGGAAATACAGTGACAAATCCACACAGAGTCCTTCTTCAAGCCTGTATGCTCTAAACGACAACCAGACTCGACTCCCCATCCACCCCACCCACCCTCAACCCCCACCCCCACATCCCCTTTTGTCCCCCCTCCTCCCATTCGTCCTTCCCCTCTCTTCCACCCTCATTCCATTACTGGGGGAGGGCGGGAGGGGGGGGGGGGGGATTACGCAGTGCAAGCTTTAGGACTCTTCCTTTCTATTGTTTCCTGTAGGTACGTGCGCCCTTCCTAGTTCCGTCGCGACAAAAGCACTCACACCATATCTTTTCGACGAACTGCCCTTCAGAAAGACAACTTTAAATCAAAATGGCCGATTTTTTGGCGGGGAAAAAAAGACGGTGCAAGATTAAGTCCGCAGCTAACGGAAAGGGTGGACGAGTTCAGAAAGACAACTTGGATCAAAATGTTTTTTGGCGGGGAAAAAAAGACGGTGCAAGATCCCGCGTAACGGAAAGAGTTAATGACAATTAACAAACAGGGGTGGGTGGGGGAGGGGTGGGTGGGGGGGGGGGGGGGGGGGGGGATAGCTCTCAGACTCCATCAACCGCGGAGACTGAGTCATTTCATTTCCTTCTATCTTGTTTTTAATGAAGAAGGAAAGAAGAAGAACACGAGGTGAAAGAACTCTGATGAAGGGTGTGGTGTTGGTTCAGATTAAACGTCCTTATAAAAGAGGGGAGGCGCTGGACGTGGCGGTACTATAACCGATGAGGTTTAACCGAGGCATGGTTACCGCCACACCTGTCTATATTGTTAAAAACTCGGGACTTTACTGGTGTTGCACTGCCTCCGGGCATTGCAGCCAGTATTGTTCCCAACATCTTTGTATTTACAAATGTCCCATATGTGTCTGTGACCGAGAGGACGTAAAACATCATTTTCATCACGTGCGCCGCATTAGCAACACTATCTGTATTGTTGAAAAAAATTCGGGACTTTACTGGTGTTGCACTGCCTTCGGGCATTGCCTCTAGTATCGTTCCCACCATCTTTGCATTATACTGGTATGCTACTCTATGGTGTCCTAGTGTGAGACAACATCTTCATGGCACTAAACACAAATACACCAAGCCTCCTGATATTGAAAATGGACCTATATCTTAACAAGACTTATGGTGTGCAGGGAACCATGACGGGTTGAGATTGTGCAAGAAACACGTCGAGATCACAAGGAAACACCCTTTACAGAGATCGCAACACTCGCTTTGCTCTGGTTTCCTAGAAATCAAACCGTCAAATCGGCGGTTCCTCCTTGGCGGAGGTGCTGGAAGTCATATCCTTTCAGTGAAAGAGAAGGCCTGTGCCTTCCAAAGGAAGTGTGTTTACCAAAAGGAGTTCCGATCACAACAAAGAAAATAGCTTCTTTGTTTTTAAACTGCACTATAAAGAAGAAAACGCTTCAACCACAATGACTGGCTTCCACCAACCCCATCCAAAATGGCTTCTCTCTCCGGCATATCCGCCAAGGAGACAGAGAGAGAGAGAAACAGACAGACAGAGACAGAGAGAGAGAGAGTGAGAGAAGGGCGGTTTGGACACACACACACACACACACACACACACACACACACACACACACACACACACACAGAGAGAGAGAGAGAGAGAGAGACACGCACGCACGCACACATCCGTCTATTACTCTAATATCACGAGAAGTGGATAGACGTTAAATGAAGGACACACGCACGCACGCACACACGCACAGAGAGAGAGAGAGAGAGAGAGAGAGAGAGAGAGAACATACTGCAAAGCAAACAACAAGACAGGAGAGCGCTCTCATTTTAAGTTCAAAGTTTCACTCGTTCGTTCATTCTCCTCCTCCTTCACTACTCATTTCTTCTCATTTTCCCCCACGCACTCCATGTTGCCAAAATCACTACCACCACCACCACCGCCACGTCAGTCTGTCATTCAAAGAATGGCCACGCCCCTAACTCAATCACGTGACCCGAAAGTGGCGGGAAAGGGGAAGCAATTTCGCGCCACAAAAACGGAATGGCTAAATACTTCATCTCGAAACGGAATGAGCGTTGAGTCACCACTGGAACTAGTCATCCCTTTATCTCTGACCGAAACCGTCTTCGTTTGTCTCAGTCTCTATGCCCATCAGGCGGATCTGAGGGTGGGGGGTTTCCAGGGTTTGCGGAAACCCCCCTTTGCCCCAAGCATTTACCGTATACATGGGTAAAAAGTAAGAAAATGGCTCAACTGTTTGCTTTAACCCTTTCACCGCCAAAGTCGCATTTTAGCACCACAGTGATTTAACACCTATGTCACTAAAAGGCATCAAATTTGGGTCTATTATCCAAAGACCCTGTTGTCTTAGTTTGGGGAAGTAAGGATAGACCTTATTTTATGTATATCACAGAAGAATCCCCAATACTGCAGATGGATTGTGTTCTCTACCCAGGTACATTTAATGGACATTTTTGGCTGAAATATGGCTGGCGGTGAAAGGGTTAATAATAATTAAATTGCAGAGCCGCTACACCTTCATTAACCCTTTCGTCGCCAACCATTTTTCAGCCCAAAAAATACCATTAAACTTAAGTGGGTAGAGAGAAAACAAATCTGCAATATTGCGAATACCTTCTGCGACATGTATAACATTAGGCCTATCCTTACGTCCCAAAATTAAGAAAATAGGGTCTTTGGATAACAGACCCTGATTTGATGCCTTTTAGTGACATGGGTGTTAAACCATTATGGTGCTAAAATGCGACATTGGCGGTGAAAGGGTTAACCCAGGACCTAGGCAGCTCCCTGGACTCCCCGCGGAAACCCTCCCTTACGAATCATTTGGTCCGCCCCTGTTGCCTCTACTTCTGTCTCTCTGTTTCTGTGTGTCTGTCTCTTGTGTATTTAAAGCGTGATGTACCCAGGAAAGGAAGATGGTCTTCAAGAGCGAAAGTATGTGCTTTGATAATTATAATATTATTATGTTTATATGAACTAATTATGTATGTATGCATGTATATGTGAACTAACAAATGAAATCATTTCAGACTTCAGACCTCAGGTTTCCCTCTGTCTCTGTCTCTGGCTGTCTGTCTGTCTGTCTGCCTCTCTCTCTCTCTCTCTCTCTCTCTCTCTCTCTCTCTCTCTCTCTCTCTCTCTCTCTCTCTCTCTCTCTCTCTCTCTCTCTCTCTCTCTCTCTCTCTCTCTCTCTCTCTCTCTCTCTCTCTTTTCTTCTTCTTTTTTCTTCTTCTTTTTTAACAAATTCATCCTCATCATCATCCTTTTCCTCTTCTTCTTCTTCTTCTGCTGCTTTTTTTGTTTCTTCTTCTTCTTCTCCTACTACTACTTCTTCCCCCTCCTCCTCCTCCTCGACCTCCTCCTCTTCTTCTTCTTATCCACCCCCTCCTCCTCCTCTTCTTCTACTTCTTCTCTCTCTTCCTCCTCCTCCTCCTCCTCTTCATCTTCTTGAATTCGTGCCCTTAGCGTCGAATCATCGCCCTGTTTATTAAGATTAGGCTCACATGGAGTACGTTTATATAGCGTGCGTTTTTCTTTTGTTTCAGTTTTGTTTCTTTTGCACAACACTCACAGCTTAAGGTCTCTGTACACGTGAACGTTTTTGACTCTTTCTCTCATGGCAACACAGTGATATACCAGCCCTAACATTAAGGTCTCTCTCTCTCTCTCTCTCTCTCTCTCTCTCTCTCTCTCTCTCTCTCTCTCTCTCTCTCTCTCTCTCTCTCTCTCTCTCTCTCTCTCTCTCTCTCTCTCTCTCTCTCTCTCTCTCTCTCTCTCTCTCTCTCTCTCTCTCTCTCTCTCTCTCTCTCTCTCTCTCTGAAATTACACAACGTTAACTTTGATTAATGTTCTTTCAGTTATGTTGTATCTCTGTCATGCTGTTGCACATACTAACGCTGAATTTCTCTTTTGGAGATATTAAAGTATACTTGAACTTGAACTTTTGTTGATGTAATTAATTTTAATGATAATTATTTGGTTTAGTATAATTTCGTTTCACAACGTTAACTTTGATTAATGTTCTTTCAGTTATGTTGTATCTCTGTCATGCTGTTGCACATACTAATGATGAATTTCTCTTTTGGAGATATTAAAGTATGCTTGAACTTGAACATGAACTTGTACACGTGAACAATTTTCACTTTTCCCCCATGGCAACACAGTGATGTACCAGCCATAACATTAAAGGTGGACCCTGACGGTTGTGGTTTTGCAAGAAACACGTCGAGATCACCAAAAGAAAGCCTTTTCAAGGATCGGAACACTCACTTTGCTCTGCTTTCCTAGAAATTAAACCGTCAAAACGGCGATTCCTCCTTGGCGGAGATGCCGGAGAGAGTAGCCATTTTGGATGGGGTGGGTGGAGGTCACTCATTGTGATTGAAGTGTTTTCTCTTTTTGTAGTGAGGCCAAAAACAAAAAGGAGCTATTTCGTTTGTTGTGAGCAAAACTCCTTTAGATAAACTGTATAAAAAAAATAAAACGGCTTGAATTGCGAAAATTTCGTGCAAGCAATTTGGCGGCCATTAGAAAAGAGACGGCACACCCCTTCTCTTTGGGTGAAAGAATTTGACTTCCAGCACCTCCGCCAAGGAGGAATCGCCGATTTGACGGTTTAATGTTCAGGAAACCAGAGCAAAGTGAGTGTTCCGATCCTTGAAAAGGCTGTCTTTCTGGTGATCTCGACGTGTTTCTTGCAAAACCTCATCCGTCAGGGTCCACCTTTAAGGTATCTGTACACGTGACTGTCATGTTGAGTCATATATTTCTTTTTGAAAAGTAAAAAGAAAAAGTTGAAATAAAAAGAAAATAAAAGATTGAGAGAGAAAGTAATGGTCTGATTACAGTTGACATACATGTTTATTTCGTGCAAGACATAGCACGTGCAAAGCGCCGTATGTTTGTAACATAATATGAATATTGAGTGAATGGGAATCAGGCTGTTGCAGTAGTTAACTTTGTAGAAATTCATTCTCTCTCTGAAAGGCAATAGGGACAGCGGGTCCTGCTTTAGCTTAGGCTAATAATGCGAATGTTAACCCTTGGGGGGGTTATTTTGGAAAACAAAGTATTGATTGTGTAACAGACAAAAGTCTGATAGTACTCAGGCTTGTATTGTTCTCTTAAGAGAGGAGACACACGGTGCTTTTCGTGGGCCAAGGGCAGCGGGTTTGTTGAAACTCAGAGAAGGAGAAGAAAAGCTTCAAAGAAGAATGAAAAGAAGAAGAATAGTGAGACGATAGAAGAAGATGAAAAGGTGGCCTGAAAGACAGAAAGAAAAAAGAAATATTCGGAAACAAATGAAGGAAACCAAGAAACCAACAGAGAGGACGAAGAAACGGTGACGACGCTGGGAACCGAAACTTCAGTGAACTGGAAATGATAAAAGGGATGTATCAACGACGAGTGTGACTAGATAGTGTTAGATAAGATATTGAAGGTATTGTGAATATTGATTTGTATGTTTAAATAACTTGTAATATTGATTTGTATGTTTAAATAACTTGTTTTATTGTTCAAATATTAAGTTATAATAAAAGAGAGTGGGGTACGATATGTAATCTTGGATTGAATTGAATGAGGGCTAGAGTTAGATGTATGCGTTGTGTGCGAAGTCTGCAGGTTCATGTTTGTGTGTGTGTGTGCGTAAATATGACCCTGTGACAGTGGTGACCCTTTCACTTTTCCCCATGGCAACACAGTGATATACCAGCCATAACATTAAGGTCTCCATACACGTGAACAATGTTTCACTTTTCCACCATGGCAACACAGTGATATACCAGCCGTACCATTAAGGTCTCCATACACGTGAACAATGTTTGACTTTTTCACCATGGCAACACATTGACATACCAGCCATAACATTAAGGTATCTGTACACGTGAACAATGATTCACTTTTTCACCATGGCAACACATTGGTATACCAGCAATAACATTAAGGTCTCTGTACACGTGAACATTTCTCACTTTTTCACCATGGCAACATAGTGACATACCAGCCATAACATTAAAGTCTCCATACACGTGAACAATGTTTCACTTTTTCACCATGGCAACAGTGACATACCAGCCATAACATTAAGGTCTCCATACACGTGAACAATGTTCACTCTTTCACCATGGCAACACATTGACATACCAGCCATAACATTAAGGTCTCCATACACGTGAACAATGTTTCACTTTTTCACCATGGCAGCACAGTGCCATACCAGCCATAACATTAAGGTCTCCATACACGTGAACAATGTTCACTCTTTCACCATGGCAGCACATTGATATACATTAAGGTCTCTGTACACGTCAACAATGTTTCACTTTTTCCCCATGGCAACACAGTGATGTACCAGCCATAGCATTAAAGGTGGACCCTGACGGATGTGTTTTTGCAAGAAACACGTCGACATCACCCAAAGAAAGCTGTTTCAAGGATCGGAACACTCACTTTGCTCTGCTTTCCTAGAAATTAAACCGTCAAAACGGCGATTCCTCCTTGGCGGAGATGCCGGAGAGAGTAGCCATTTTGGATGGGGTGGGTGGAGGTCACTCATTTTGGTTGTATGCAGTAAAATAAAATAAAAAGAAGGAGCTATTTCGTTTGTTGTGAGCGAAACGCCTTTACATAAACTGTATAAAATAGATAAAATATTTAAAAAAAAGGCTTGTATTGCGAAAATTTCGTGCAAACGATTTGGCGGCCATTAGAAAAGAAACGGCACACTCCTTCTCTTTGGGTGAAAGAATTTGACTTCCAGCACCTCCGCCAAGGAGGAATCGCCGATTTGACGGTTTAATTTCTAGGAAACCAGAGCAAAGTGAGTGTTCCGATCCTTGAAAAGGCTGTCTTTCTGGTGATCTCGACGTGTTTCTTGCAAAAACGCATCCGTCAGGGTCCACCTTTAAGGTATCTGTACACGTGACATTTTTCACTTCCCCCCATGGCAACACAGTGATATACCAGCCATAACAGTGAACAATGTTTCACTTTTTCACAACAGTGAAAGGCCAGCCACATGTCCACTAAAATCGCACGACTGTACGATACGATTCGACCACGTGATCTCGATGCGCCAATCACATTATTTTGTTCTTGGATACCACGTGATCGAATCGCATCGCACAGTCGTGCGATTTTAGTGGACGTGCGGCCGGCCCTTGATGTGCCAGTCATATTATTATTCTCCAGGGCCTGTATTCACGTTGAGATAGCATGAGACTTAGCATGATGCTAACTTAGAAGCTCTTCCAAAAGTCCTATTAAATCCTATAGGACATTGGAAGAGCTTCTAAGTTAGCATCATGCTAAGTCTCATGCTATCTCAACGTGAATACAGGCCCTGAGCAACACACTGATAGGCGCAGTCATACCGTGACTTTTCATAATATTATCAACTGCGCTGCCATAGTGAAAGAGTGAAAAATTTTCACGTGTACAGAGACCTTAACTTGCGTCTCACTGCGTTGCCATGGGGGGGAAGTTAAATTTGTTCACGTGTACAGATACCTGTACTGTCATTTGTGTACTGAGCAAGAACAATTTAGTTGACTTTAACATCTGGGTGCAGCTGTTTCTGAAACTTGTTTTTCTTTTCCTCTGCAGATTGTTTAGGTCC
>CM065702.1:38980678-38990678 GCA_017654935.2 Phymorhynchus buccinoides | reverse complement strand
CTCCTCTCTCTCCTCTCTCTCTCTCTCTCCTCCTCTCTCTCTCTCTCTCTCTCTCTCTCTCATCTCTCCTCTCTCTCTCTCTCTCTCTTCATAGCTCTCCTCTCTCTCTCTCTCTCTCCTCTCTCTCTCTCTCCCTTCTCTCTCTCTCTCCTCTCGTCCCTCTCTCTCTCTCTCTCCCGCCTCTCTCTCCTCCTCTCTCTCCTCATCACTCCATCTCCTCTCTCTCTCTCTCACTCTCCAATCTCTCATCCACTCTCTCTCTCTCCCTCTCTCTCTTCGTCTCTCGTCCTCTCTCGTCCTCCTCTCTCTCCTCTCTCGCTCTCCTCTCTCTCCTCTCTCCGTGTCTCTCTGAGCCAATCTCATCTTCTCTCGTCCTCTCTCTCGTCGTCTCTCTCTCTCTCCCCTCGTCTCTCTCTCTCTCTCCTCTCTCTCTCCCTCTCTCTCTAATCTCTCTCTCCATCCTCTCTCCCTCTCTCGCATCCCTCTCTCTCCACTCTCTCTCTCTCCGTGTCCCTCGTGGACTCCCTCTCTCTCTCTCTCCCTCCCCCTCTCCCTCATCTCTCCCTCTCCTCTCTCTCTCTCTCTCCCTCTGCTCGCAACCGTTCTCTCTCCGCTCCTCTCGAGGCTCAGGCCTCTCTCTCTCTCTCGTTCTCAACATCTCTCCTCGTTCTCTCTCTCCTCTCCTCCACCTCTCTCTCCCTCATCTCTCTCTCTCTCTCCTTGAACCTCTCCTCACTCATCATCCTCTGATCTCATCTCTCTCTCTCTGGTCAGTCACTCTCCTCTCCAATTCTCTCTCTTTCTCCCCTCTCTCTCTCTCTCCTCTCATCAACTCTCTCTCTCTCTCTCCACTAATCTCTAAACTTCTCAGCCTTGATCTCGGGGTGTCTCCTCTCTTTCCATGTGTCTCCTCGTTCTGTCCTCGCCTCCCTCTCTCCTCTCCCCCCCCTCTTCTCTCTCTCTTTAGAAGCGCTGTTCCAAGCCCAGCACATTAAATCTAATCTCTCAGAGTTCATCTCCCTACCCCACACAAACATCTCTTCTCTTGTTTGCAATGTCTGAGCGTTTGCTTTCTCTCCCCCTAATGAGTAATGGGTGTTGTCAAACAAAACTCTCCTTTCTTCTATCTCTCCCTCTCTCTCTTTCTCTTTCTCCAAACGTCGATGATTGTCATTCAGAACTCTCTTCATCCCTCTCGACAGCTTCTTGTTTTTTTCTTTTCTTTCTTTTTTCTCTTTTTTTTTTTTTTTTTTTTTTTTTCTCTTTTTTTTTTTTTTTTTTTTTTTTTTTTTTTTTTTTTTTTTTTTTTTTTTTTTTTTTTTTTTTTTTTTTTTTTTTTTTTTTTTTTTTTTTGTTTTTTTTTTTTTTTCTTTTTTTTGTTTTTTTTTTTTTGTTTTTTTTTTTTTTTTTTTTTTTTATTTTTTTTTTTTTTTTTTTTTCTCGTTTTTCTCTCTCTCCTCAAAACGATCTCTCCCTCTTCCTCTCCTCATCTTTCTCTCTCTCTCTCTCCAAGCATGGTATGATATTTTCCTCCTGCCTATTCGAATTTTCAGTTTTTGGTTAAACAAAAGCCTCTGTCCAAACATGCTCCGATGATGATTAGACGAGTTAAATTAACCCCCAAACCCCCGTGGATAACTAAGGAAATTGATGTAGAGATTTTAGTTCGTGATAATTTGTTAGCAACAACTGGTAAAGATGATAAATTCAGGAAACAGCGTAATAAAGTAACAAGTATGAAACGTATTGCCCAAAAACAATATTTCAGTGAGCTTATTAAGTCAAAGAGGGATTCTAAGTCTATTTGGAAAGCCATCAATGAACTCTCATGTAAAAAACCAAAGTCATCCGCTACAGTATGCAATGATTTAACTCCTCAGCAGCTAAATGAACATTTTACTTCAATTGTAAAAAGAACCGTTAAAATAGATAAAACACAATGTAACGATCTGCACATGTTAAAACAGTTTTGTAATGACAAGGATGTCCGATCTAAGCAGACTTTTCCCTTTATTAGTGTGCATGAGGTTTACAAGGAACTATTATCACTAAAACAGACTCGTTCTCATGGTCTTGATGGCCTTGACAGTAAAATATTGATGTTGTCTGCACCTGTCATAACTGAACATATTACCTATATATACAATCTTTGCATAGATAAAAATTGCTTTCCTCAAGCCTTTAAAAAAGCCAAAGTTCTTCCTATCTTCAAATCTGGAGATTCCTCTGATCCCTCAAATTACCGGCCCATATCAATTCTACCAATACTGTCAAAACCCCTGGAAAGGCATCTCAAACTTCACATGCAATCTCATTTTATTAAATATGACTTATTTTACAGCAATCAAAATGGATTCAGGGAAAAACATTCTTGCCACACAATGCTCACTAACATTATAGAAGAATGGCACCTTAATATTAACAATGACGTATTCACTGGTTCACTTTTTGTAGATTTTGCAAAAGCCTTTGACACTATAGATCACACTACTTCTTTTAACAAAACTTTCTTTGTATGGCTTACATTCCAACTCTGTCAACCTGATAGCAAACTTCCTTAGCAATAGAACTCAGACAGTGACCCAAGATTTTGTAATGTCATCGCTTATGCCCATCAAATATGGAGTACCCCAAGGATCGGTATTAGGGCCTATCTTATTCTCAATTTATATAAATGATTTACCCCTCCACCTAAAATCCCAATGCGAACTCTTTGCTGATGATACAACCCTTCACGCAAAAGATGGAAATCCAAACAACGTATGCATCTTCCTCCAAAAGGACATAGATAACCTTACAACATGGACAGAAAAGAATAACATGGCAATTCATCCTAGTAAATCTAAATTCATGTTAATAACTACTCGACAAAAAAGACAAAACTTAAAAGATAATCTGCCTAAACTCAAAATTTATGACAGTCTTCTTGAAGAAGTAGATTCATGTAAATTACTGGGTGTAACTATTGATAACAATTTATCATTGTCTAAGCACATCTCTGTCATTTGTAAAAAATAGCTAAGAAAGTATTCCAACTTAATAGAATAAAGCATTTCCTAGATGATCATACACGAAAACTCTTTTTTAATGCATATATTCAGCCCGAAATAGATTATGCTTCTACGTGTTGGGATCTTGCTAGCGAAAACTGCTTAAAGCCGCTAAAAAGACTCTACAAGCGCGCTCTTAAAATTGTTCTTCTTAAGTCTTCTTCCCTACAAAATAATGATTATAAGGAACTAGGCATTCTTCCAATAGATTCTAAGTTGAACCTTAATAAAGCTGTTTTCATGTACAAAATTATGTATAAACTGACACCAACCTACTTATGCAAACGATTTTCTATTACTAACATTCGAAACAAAAGTAAAGTATATATTCCTCGCCCCAGAACAAACCTGTTTATGACCTCCCTTACATACTCCTGGTAGCAAACTGTGGAATGATATGGAAAATATCAATACAAATATAGCAAGTGTCTCATCTTTTAAGAGAACATACCATAAACACCTCTTAAACAAGCTCTAAATGATCATATTTATTTCACTTCCATATCTATTGGTGTTGCAAAACAACGACTTACTAAAATATTCGTGCTCATAACAATTACAACAAGTAATTAGTACATGTATGCATTAATTATGAGCATACTTGCTACAATGTTTTTGCTTCCTGTACGCCGCGGATTAAGTAACTCTGTGATGTATTTTCTTTTCTGTACTTTTAGAGTGTGTGTGTGTGTGTGTGTGTGTGTGTGTGTGTGTGTGTGTGTGTTGTGTGTGTGTATGTGTGTGTAGTTTTTTTGTGTGTGTGTGTGTGTGTGGTGGAGTGTGTGTGTGTGGTGTGTGTGTGTGTGTGTGGTGTGTGTGTGTGTGTATGTGTGTGTGTGTGTGGTCTATGATGTGTGTTGGTGTTTGTAATTTTGTTTTTGGGTTCCCCTTCCAATGATGTTTTCCCCATTGTATTTTTGCTTGATCTTGAAAACTTAATGTGTTTTTCCCCATTTTTGCTTATTTGCATTGTTTCTTGTTTTCTTGTTATTTGATAGTCATGGTTTGTTTTTTTCCTCCTTGAGGGCATGGTGTAAAGAAGCGAAAGCTTATCTGTTTACCCTCATTAAAAAACATTCGTATTCGTATTCGTATTCGGTATTCTTATTCTCTCTCTCTCTCTCTCTCTCTCTCTCTTCTCTTTCCGAATGCCCTTCTTAACGGTGTAGAGCGAATTAATCTCTATTCAACGTTTTGAGAACTGCTGACGCATACGTTATATCTCTAGCGGTCGTTACACAGTGCGCAACGGTCGTTACAAGAGCGAATGACTCTTTATCTAAGCGTTTCGATGGTTCACACGAACTAATTCTACAAGAGAACTGATCGTTACACAATGCGTAACAGTCGTTACAAGATCGAATTACTCTATATTTAAACGTTTCAAAGGATAACAGAGCCATATTCTACATTAATAACGGTTGTTCAGAACACGTTTGGTTGTTTTGCACTGCGTAACGGTCTTTACAAGAGCGAATTATTTTCCATGTTAAAATTTTGAGGATTTTCAGAGACACATTCTATCTAAGTAGCGGTCGTTGAGAGCAAGTTTGGTGGTTTTACAGCGCGTAACGGTCCGGTTGCAAGAGCGACTGACTCCCTTTTTTTTTTAAAAGGTGCCGATGGTTTACAGAGACGCATTCTACATTAGTAACGGTCGTTACAAAGTGCGTAACGGTCTTTACAAGATCGGATGTATCTCTGTTCAACGGTTTGAGGGCCGCAGGCGCATACTTTATAAATGTAGCGGTCGTTACACAGAGCGTGACGGTCGTTACAAAATCGATTATTCTACATCGTTTTGCGGGTTTACAGAGACGCATTCTACATTAGTAACGGTCGTTACACAGCACGTAGCGGTCGTTACAAGATCGGATTATTCTCTGTTTAAACGTTTTGAAGATTTACACACACACACACACACACACACGCACACGCACGCACACGCACGCACACGCACGCACACGCACGCACACGCACGCACACGCACGCGCACACACACACACACACACACACAAAACACACACACACACACAACGTAACGCACGCACGCAACGCACGCACGCACCTGCACGCGCACGCGCACGCGCCTTCACACGCAACACAATCACAAACACACCACACACACACACACACGCACACACACATTCTATATTATTTGTCACTGTCGTTGTGACCAAGTTATTTTAGGGGAAGAACGCGAAGAAAAATAAAGATAAACAGAAATAATAGTAAAAATAATAAAAGCAAGAAAAACGGAAATAGAAACAGAGAGAAAAATAAAGCGCAAGCAAGCAAGCAAGCAAGCAAGCAAGAAAGGAAATACTAAATAGTGGGAAAGAAACAGAAAGAAAGACAGACAGAAAGAAAGAAAGAAAGAAATGTAAGGAGAACATAAACAAGAAGGAAAGAGAGAGAGAAAAGCGCAGGCAAGCAATAAAGAAAGGAAGTAAGCAAGTGGGAATGAAAGAAAGAAAGAAAGAAGGAGAGAAAGAAAGAAAGAAAGAAACAAACAAACAAAGTAACTAAGCAAATGTGAAATAAGGAAAGAAAGAAAGGAAGAAATAAAGAAATAAATAATAGAAGAAAGAAAGGAAGAAATAAAGAAAGAAAGGTGAGGAGGACATAAGTAAGAAGGAAAGGGAGAAAAATAAAGCAGAGGCAAGCAAGAAAGAAAGGAAACTAAGGCAAGCGGGAATGAAAGAAAGAAAAGAAGAAAGAAAGGAAGGAAGCGGAAAGAAAGAAAGAAAGAAAGAAAGAAAGAAAGAAAGAGAAAGAAAGAAAGGAAGGAAAAAAGAAAGGAAGGAAGAAAGAAAGAAAGAAAGAAAGAAAGAAAGAAAGAAAGGGAAGGAAAGAAAGAAAGAAAGGAAGGAAGAAAGAAAGAAAGACAAGGAAGGAAGGAAGAAAGAAAGGAAGGAAGGAAGAAAGGAAGGAAGGAAGAAAGAAAGGAAGGAAGGAAGGAATGCAGGAAGGAAAGGAAGGAAAGAAAGGGAAGGTCGGTAAAAGAAGGAAGGGAAGGGAATGAAGGAAGGGAAGGGAAGGGGAAGGAAGGGAAGGGAAGGGAAGGGAAAGGAAGTGAAGAACGAAATGAAGAACGAAAGAAAGAAAAAGAAAAAGAACTTACTCATGAAATAAAGAAAGAAAGAAAGGGAAGGAAGAAAAGAAGGAAGGAAGGAAAGGAAGGAAGGAAGGAGGAAGGAAGGAAGGAAGGAAGGAAGAAAGAAAGAAAGGAAGAAAGGATTTAAGGATTTAAGGATGTAAGGAAGGAAGGAAGGAAGGAAGGAAGGAAGGAAAAGAAAAGGTAAGGATGACATAAGCAACAACAACAAAAACAAAACGTGAAAAAAAATTCTCCAAAACACCAAGGCACTTTGAAAACTCCCGGGACTCAATGTCCGAAAATGACACTTTACTTCCACTTCCAATCCAACTTCCGAATCCCCACCCCCCCCGCCCCACACACACACACACACTCCCCTCCTCAACCCCCTTTGCCCTCTCCTTCCCTTCTTCCCCCCTATCCTAGTTCACCACACACACACACACACACACCACACACACACACACACACACACACACACACACACACACACAACACCAACGTAACACACACACACACACCCGTACACACACACACACACACACACACACACACACACACACACACACCACACACACCACACACCCACACACACACACACACGTACACACACACCACACACACACACACACACACACACATCACACACACACACACACAACACACTCCCCTCCCAACCTCCTTTGCCCTCTCCTTCCCTTCTTCCCCTATCCTAGTTCACACACACACACACACACACACACACACACACACACACACACACACACACACACACACACACACACACACATACACACACACACACACACACACACACACACACACACACACACACCACACACACACACACACACACACACACACACACACACACACACACACACACACACACACACACACACACCACACACAACACACTTACTTTTAGGGCCACCACAAGTCCTCTAAAATCGCACGACCGTACAATACGATTCAAGCACGTGATCTCGATGCGCCAGTCACATGTGTTCTTGGAGACCGCGTGATCGAATCGCATCATACAGTCGTACGATTTTAGTGGACGTGTGGCTGGCCCTTGAGACACAAGACTGAGACTAAGAGAGAGAAACAAATATCCAAGTGACTAACCTTTTTGACTTAAGAATCCCCTAAAGATAATTGCATCCCTAAGACATGAAGGAAGAAAGAAAAAATGAAAGAAAGAAAGAAAGAATGAAGAAAGAAAGAACGAAGAAAGAAAGGAAGAAAGAAAGAAAGAAAGAAAGAACGAAAGGAAGGAAGGAAAAAGAAAGAAAGAAGGAAAAAGAAAGAAAGAAAGAAAGAAAGAAAGAAAGAAAGGAAGGACGGAAGGAAGAAAGGAAGGAAAAAGAAAGAAGAAAGGAAAAAAGAAAGAAAGAAAGAAGGGAAGGAAGAAAGAAAGAAAGAAAGAAAGAAAGGAATGAAGAAAGAAAGAAAGAAAGAAAGAAGAAAGAAAGAATGAAAGAAAGAAAGGAAGAAAGGAAGAAAGAAAGGAAGGAAGAACGAAAGAAAGAAAGGAATGAAGAAAGAAGGAAATAAAGAAAGAAAGAATGAAAGAACGAAAGGAAGAAAGAAAGGAAGGATGAAAGAGTGAAAGAAAGGAAGGAAGGAAGGAGAAGGAAGAGGAAGGAAGAAAGGAAGAAAGAAAGAAAGGAAGAAAGAAAGAAAGAAAGAAAGAAAGAAAGAAAGAATGAAAGAACGAAAGGAAGAAAGGAAGGAAGGAAGGAAGGAAGAAAAAGAAAGACAGGTTCGTCGTGGTGGTGTGAGACTTGGGGTTGGGGAGGGGGCGGTCAGAGCAAGTCATCCACCTTTCAGTAGTGACCATCTGTCCCTTGCCTCTCTGTCTGCTCAGCTGGACACTCGGACACTGGGTTTCACGCTACGTTAGACAGGATGGAAGTTCAGTTTAACGTCGTGTATCGGCTTACGCCATGTACGACGGGCTGAGCAAACCAACCAGGGTATAAACAAAAATTGATGTTCCTGAATCACAGTCTTAGCCAAAAGGCCGAGAAGCGATCAGAATGTAACGTTAGACAAGGGCCTTCCTTTCCTTTATAGATGCAGAGGCGGAGGGGGCGTGTTACATGGGTTCTGGACATCCACCCTGCAGAGAGAGAAAAAAACAGGGGAAAAAGAAAAGAAAAAGAGGGAGAAATATAATTCCATGGCACAGTTTCTAAGCTTATTCCCCTAGGACAGGCCTACCTACACATTGCATCTTTTAACATTCCAATTATCGTCAGTTTCTGGGAATACAATTGCCCCTAGAACTCCCAACTGAGCCCTTGGAACCCCTCCCCCCCCCCCCCCACCCCCCCCTCCCCCCCCCCCCCCTCCGACCTATTTTACTCTCCCTTCCAAAGACCAAAACACAAGCACTAACTGAGATATCGTCAGTTTCTGGGAATAAAATTGCCCTAGAACCCCCAACTGAGCCCTTGGAAACCCCCCTCCACCTCCCCTTTCCCCGTCTCCCAAGACTAACTTATTCGCCCCTGAGATGACTACAGTGGGTTTGGTGGGTGGGGGTTTTTTCGGGGTTTTTTCTCTCTTGTTCTTTTGTAGTTTTCCGTGAGTGTCTGTGTGTGCGTTTGTTTGCTTGTCTGTTGTTGTTGTTGTTTTTTTGTTTGTTTTTTTTATACCTCCGCTACATTAGATCGAGGACCTGTTGTTCTTGTCCTGCCTGTAGATGACCATTGTATTCATCCGTGAAGAAAGAAAGGGATGGAAGTTCAGTTTAACGTCGCGTATCGGCTTTCGCCATGTACGACGGGCTGAACAAACCAACCAGGGTATAAACAAAAATTGATGTTCCTGAATCACTGTCTTAGCCAAAAGGCCGAGAAGCGATCAGAATATGAACATTGAAAGAAAGAGTTTTCTTCTTCCTCTTTTTTCTTCTCTGTCGTTCATTTCTTTCTTGAGCGTGTCTGCCTGTCTGTCTGTCTGTCTGCTCTCTTTTTTTTTTTAAATCTTCCTCTGTTCATAATTATAACTGTATCCCTGATTTATGTCGAAACAGTATTTTTTCTTTAAATGAAATATAAATATATATGGTTAATCAAAGAATGAAATAGTGATGCCAAGAGAGGAGATGACGAAATTGAACAAAGGGTAATTACTCTCTTTTTCTAATTAACTCCCCTCCACCAAAGTTGATTACGATACCATTCACCTAGCAGTGCGTGGGTCAGAACCAAAGTGAGACAAGCAAAGCATCATTCTTAAAAAAGAATGTGCCAAGTTCGCCTTTATGACCCTCCCTCCACCCACACAGTACACATCAACAATGGTGGAGAGGACGACATACAAACAAATCAACACAAATGTCATGTCCAAGAGTGGCATAGCCTTCTAACCTTGAATATGTTACACAAGGTTCTAGGGGCAATATTTTTAAATATATATGTATAAAATACGTAATAACATGTAACTTGGTTCGGTTTCGTGTTCACAATTACCACTTTAACATTTCATTCATTCGATTTTTTCAAGCTCCTCCGAAGTCGGAGTGTGGCTGCCCACGTGGCGGGGAGGATAATCAGAAACGGTTTACATACGCGTATTGTTCTCATCCCTAGATGGTGCATTTGTACCGTAGTGTTCAAGTGCTTCGGCTGTTGGGGGTGATCCCTGGAGTCTTTAAGCCAGGGTACAACAACAACAACAACAACAACAACAATAACAACAAACTCTTTGGTTTATACTGTCGCGTTAATATCTGATTTGTACACAAAAATATAGCATAATTTTTGTTTTTTTAATCCACTGTTGATGATGACGTTACTCTCAGATAATGATTTATAACAAAAACATTAGCGTTGTTTTA
>CM065702.1:38958178-38963178 GCA_017654935.2 Phymorhynchus buccinoides | reverse complement strand
TGTGTGTGTGTGTGTGTGTGTGTGTGTGTCTGTCTGTGTGAAACACAAAACGGGCCTTATAACTCCGCCGTTTTTTGACCGAATCGCTTCAAATTTGCTGTGAGCCCTAACGGGGCGATGGCAACGGCAACTGAGGTGGCCGTGTCATTTTGCGCGGTTTGGCAAAGGAGCGAAACGCGTATCCGCCGGCCTCTCGGCGCCCGTATCTCTGATATTTCTTGACCGATTGCCTTCGAATTTGGCAGGTAGATGGTGACTATCGATGTGCCAAACCGGAAGCGAATTGATTCAGAAACGCACGCGATATACGCCGCTTCACCTTTTCACAAGTAACTCCGCCGTTTCGTAACCCAATCGTTTCAAATGTGCTGTCAGGCTTGCTGTGGCCGGGGCAAAGACTGGCAGCAACTTTGAAGAGAATCGAGAGAGCGCGTCACTATCAGAGCAGCGCCAACAGGAAATGGGGCCTTATAACTCCGCCGTTTCTTAACCGAATCGCTTCAAATTTGCTGTACTCAGCATTACCAGTACATGGCGTTACCGTTGCTAGGCGTTACCGTTACTAGGGAGAGCGCATCACTCTCAGAGCAGCGCCAACGGGAAACGGGGCCTTATAACTCCGCCTTTTCTTAACCGAATCGCTTCAAATTTGCTGTACTCAGCGTTACCAGTACTTGACGTTACCGTTACTAGGCGTTACCGGTACTCGGCGTTGCGCTAGTAATTATTTAAACAAACAACAACCCTGCTTACCTTTGCTTGCTTTTTTGTGTGTGTATGGTGCTTGAGAATCGTGTTCTGAAGATTTCTAAGTCGCTGACACTTTTCTTCTATTGTCGTCGTCGTTGTTGTTGTTGTTGTTTTGTTCTATTACTTTCATCCTCGCATTTTTTCCTGGCATAAAGAAGCTTTCGAATAAAACAAAAGTGAAAACTTCAGAGTCACGGTTAATGGTCATTCTTTTTATATTATAGCATAGCCTATTCTCAGACCTGAATTCTTCGTCTCTTTATGGATCTGTAGGCCTACAAATCGTGTCTGAAAATGTGCGTGGCTGAATTCTATTTATTGACGGGCAAAACTCATGTACGTATATACTTATATGCCCGTGTGGGCGAACGTAAGGAACATGTCTAAAATGTGAGAGAGGATGGAGAGAGGCGAAACGACTTTTTAATTAATAACACAATGAAACAAGCGCGGATTCGCAATCGTTTGTGGCAGCGGTCTATTTTTACCACTCCAATCATTACATACACTGAGTCGCCTCCCATGGCTTTTCAATCATTTTAATCTGTAAACCAGAATGTTATCTCTGCACCATTTCGTAACTTTTTATATCTTTTGGAAAACATTCAAAACTATTTATCCTACTTATACTCATCGAAAGAAGCACCGCATACCCGTCGTGTCTGTTGCAGTGTCTGTATTACGTATGTTTATTATTTTGTACGCTTTAAAATGAAGATTCATGTGCTCTGTTCAGCATACAATTCTTTCCATACCTAAGGACTCATATTTACGTTAAATAAATATTTAGCTATGGCGGTACCATAGCCGATGAGGTTTAACTGAGGCGTGGTTACCGCTACACCTATCTATATTGTTAAAAACTCGGAACTTTACTGGTGTTGCACTGCCTCCGGGCATTGCACCCAGTATTGTTCCCACCATCTTTGTATTTACAAATGTCCCATATGTGTCTATGACCGAGAGGACGTAAAACATCATTTTCACCATACCTAAGGACTGTAGACATGACAACTGAAATGTTACTTTATGCCCAAGTATTTTTTTCTCTTTTACAATATGTGCGACAATTTTGGACCGACCGACAGACCGACAAAGTGAGCTATAGGTTTGTGGCTTGTGCCACAAACAAAAAGGTAGGGGGCAGAGAAAGCTAAAATATTTAGGGAAAGAAATAAAATCATTGGAAATGCCAACAAAAACAAAAAAGCATAGAAGCAAACACGCACGCATATGCGCACAAACAACGCATGCGTACCCACGCACAAAGGCACACACACGCACAAACACACGTACACGCGCGCACATACACACATGCACACACACACATACACGCACCCGCACGCACACAGACACTCACGCACGCATGCACACACGCGCGCGCATGCACACACATACGCACACACACTGACACACACATACATACATGCATACATACATGCACACTCACACATACACACGCGCGCGCAAGCACGCACACACACGCACGTTCACACACACACACACACACACACGCGCGCGCGCGCACGCACGCACATACACACACACACACGCACGCACACACACACACGCACACGCGCACGCGCACGCACACGCGCACGCACACGCGCACGCACACGCGCACGCACACGCGCACACGCACACGCACGCACGCACACACACACGCACGCACGCACACACACACACGCACACACACACACACACACACACACACACACACACACAGGCATTACTTCCGTCTAATATCACGAGAAGTGGATAGACATTAAATGAAACACACACACACACACACACACACACACACACACACACACACACACACACACACACACACACGCGCGCGCGCGCGCGCGCGCGCGCGCGCGCGCGCACGCACGCACGCACGCACGCACGCACGCACGCACGCACGCACGCACGCACGCACGCACGCACGCACGCACGCACGCACGCACGCACGCACGCGCGCACGCACGCGCGCACGCACGCACACGCGCGCGCACACGCACACGCACACGCACACACAAACACACACTATGCGTATATTACTCTTTGGCCTACGCATTTTGCCTTCGCAGAAGAGTACAAAGTTATTTTGGTCAGATCAGAGTCTACGACTTTGCCTGTCACAGTTATATGAACGAAAAGTTACATCGTAAAACTAAAACAAGGGGGGGTGGGGGATCCTCTCTGCTTTAAAAGGTGCATTAACACCCACCAACAAGTCTTGCCCACTAAACTGCAGCATCAAATCACCTAGCTCCCTGCGGAATAACCTCGTTACGGGATCACCGAAATGCTGAAAATGTTCACAAACTGCTAAAAAGATGGCAGCATTAATTTGATGCTGCTCGTTAACCTTTCAGAATCCTGATCCACGTTCTTCTTCAAAAAATAACATAGAGAAAGAAAAACGGAGGGGGAGGGGGGGGGGGGGGGGGGGGGGGGACGGGAGAGGGAGGGGGGAGGGGGGGGGAGAAGGAGATGAGGTATACGGAGAAGCCAAAAGTAAGACAGAGTAATATATATGAAGGAGGGAGGCCACTAAACGTGTTGCGTGTTGCCTGTCTGTCTGTCGTTTCCGACAATGGCTGCCAGATAGCAAGAGAGGGAAGATGCTATTCTGGCGGGCCGGGCCGGGCCGGGCGAGAATTAGTTTAATAATAGTGGAGATGCCTTGCCCAGGGTACATCCCCACTCTCTCGGGCCGCTCCACGGGGTTTGAGGAAAGGAGTTGGCGGTTGGGGAAGGTCCCCCCAAAGGCCAACGCATCCCTCCCTTTTAGCTGCAGCACCAGAGCCGGTGCCAGGCAGTTTCCTAGCGACGGCAAACTCACTCTTTCTCTCTCTGTCACTCTCCTCCACCTCTCCCTCTCTCTCTCCCTCTCCCTCTCTCTCTCCCTCCCTCTCTCTCTCTCTCTCCCTCTCTTATCTGTCACTCTCTTTGACTCTGCCTTTTCCCTTTGCTTTCTGTCATCTACTATCTTTCTGACTTATTGGCCCATTCTCCTGCTTTTTTCCAAAACATATATCCCAAATAATGTTCTCCTTTGTCTTGTGTTTGTCCCAAGGACAGACTAGAAGAATAGGCTTGGCCTAAAACACAGACGATGTTGTAACTATATATCGTCTGTGCCTAAAATCTCAATCCTTGTGTAATAAAGTTTTTCAAGTTTCAAGCTTCAAGTTTCTCTCTCTCTCTCCCCCGCCCCTCCCCTCTTTCTTTCTCTCTCTCTCGCCCGCGCGCGTCAAAAATAGACTATGCCTTCTAAGTTGACAAAGGGGAGTGAAACAAGCCGGTGGAGTGATTCCCTGTGAGTTCACCCGAAGCGCTCCCCCCCCCCCCCCCCCATTTTTTTTTTATTTTTTTTTTTTAAATCCGACCTACAACCCACAGAAGACTGAATCCCCCCCCCCCCCTCCCCCCCCAGACAGAGGACAGGTTTGGTTGAAAGGAAGAGAACAAGAGGTCAGGGAATTGGGGGTGGGGGTGGGGATGGGTGGGTAGGTGGGTGGGTAGGGTTAGGCTCGGTGTACATCTCGTGTGCTGGCTATAATACAAAGCATCTGTTTTGTGTTTAGTCTGAGTATTTTTCACACCTGCTGCCGTGTCATTCGCACCGACTGGCTGTGCGTTGTGTACAGCATTCGGTCCGCTGTCGCCCATGTTGTTTGGGTCTTGGGGGAAGGGAGACCAAAAGAAGCAGAACCTGCTTGTGTGTGTAACCTTGTCAGCGAGTCAAAAGCAACAAGGCGTGGTGCCATTTGTCAAACGATTGTCAAACATGCTGGGTCCTCCGTACAACAGAGGTGGACACGGAGCCTTAGAGTACTGGGGGGAGAGGGATAGCAAGGGTTAAAGACACCCCCCCTCCCCCCCACGTCACGTGTCCAAATCACGGTCTTCACGTGTTTTCCCTCCTATAGCTGGTAAGAAATCTTAAAGACCCACCAGATCACGTGTCAAAATGACGGGTTTTAAGTGTTTTCCCTCTTACAGCTGGTCAGAAACCTTGTTTTTGACCAGGTTTGGCTCCCATGCACATGTCCCCAAATTGAAAACGAAACATCATTTTAAAGAGCAGCCTCAATTTCAAGTTGGGGGCATCTCTATATGGGTCTTAAAGACCCACCAGATCACGTGTCAAAATCACGGGTTTCACGGGTTTTCCCTATTATAGCTGGTAAGAAATCTTTGTTTTTCCACCAACTAAATTTAAAGTAATGTCTCATATGACTTAGGTCGAGAAGACG
>CM065702.1:38930678-38935678 GCA_017654935.2 Phymorhynchus buccinoides | reverse complement strand
TCCAGACCGGAGGTCGTTAAACAGATTTTCACCTCACCAGACCACGTGATCCGGAATCGTATCGTACAGTCGCGCGATTTTTAGTGGACGTGTGGCTGGCCCTTGAAGACAAATGATTGCGAAGACACTCTATCATAATAATCCCCCATTTTCTCTATTGTGCCTATCTGCTGGTATCATCACAAACTCGTCCGTCAAACCGCCAATATCTGAACCCTCTGTATATAATATTCCCACCGAGACAATTCTCATTTGTCTTCAGCATACACTAAAGTTCAGTGAATAATATGCGATCGCACGCGCGCGCGCGCGCGCTCGCACGCGCGCGCTCGCACCCACACACACACGCACACACATATACACATGCACACACACGCGCACACACACGCGCACACCACACACATGCACGCGCACACACACACACACACACACACACACACACACACACACACACACACACACGCGCGCGCGCGCGCGCGCGCGCGCGCGCGCGCACATACTGTACGGCTGTACGCATATGCTCGCATACACGCACGCGCACTTACAGTATGCATGCACACGCACGTGTAAGGATGCGAGCGCATACACGGGAGCACAAACACATGCACTGTGACACGCGTGTGTGCGCACGCACACGCACACGCACACGCACGCGCACACACACACACACACACACACACACACACACACACACACACACACACACACACACACACACGCAAGCATACACACATGCGCGCCCGAACGCACAAACATACACACGTGTGCGCGCGCGCGCACACACACACACATACATGCACGTATACACACATGCGTGGGCACACCATTCACACACACACACACACCTACACACACATACATACACGCGCGCGCACATACACTCACACATTCGGACACAGAGAGAGAGAAATGAGATTTTACGCCTTCTGGGCCAAAGGGCCATTTGGGGCATTTGGAATTATGCTCGGACAGAGAGAGGTATGCACTTGTTCTTATACTGAGCACGCCATAAGCCTAGCTTGTTGTTGCTTCAGTTTTGTTGCTTTGTATGTTTGTTATGTAAAGACAATAACACGTTTAAACCAGAGAGAGGGGGTGGAGAGTGATTATATTACTCTCTCTCTGTCTCTTTCTCTCTCTCTCTCATCTCTCTTTCTCTCTCTCTCTCTCTCTCTCTCTCTCTCTCTCTCTCTCTCTTTCTATCTCTCTCCATCTCTCTCTCTCTCTCTCTCTCTCTCTCTCTCTCTCTCTCTCTCTCTCTCTCTCTCTCTCTCTCTCTCTCTCCCTCTCTCTCCTCTCTCCCTCCCTCTCTCCCTCAACATTTTCACTTTTTACATGATATTCATGGTTGTCGTTTATTATATTCTTTTCATTGGATGTTGTTGTTTTTAATTGTTGTTTATTTCGATATTTTCGTTTACCACAGGGCTGGGTGTAAAAAAGTATGTTACGTATCTCATTACCCTGTATAAATAAAATTTCGTTCGTTCGTTCCTTCTCTCTCTCCCTCTCTTTCTCTAACGCCTCATTAGCTCTCTAGCCACAAAAGGGGTGTCATCATCTAGTTCTTTTCTTCTTCTTCTTCTTCTTCTTCTTCTTCTTCTTCTTCTTCTTTTTCTTCTTCTTCTTCTTCTTATTCTTTCTTCTTCTTCTTCTTTCTTCTTCTCTCTTCTTCTTCTTCTCTTCTTCCTCTTCTTCTTCTTCTTCTTCTTCTTCTTCTCTCTCCTTCTTCTTCTTCTTCTTCTTCTTCTTCTTCTTCTTCTTCTTCTTCTTCTTCTTCTTCTTCTTCTTCTTCTTCTTCTTGTTTTCTTTTTTTTCTTTTCTTCTTCTTCTTCTTCTTCTTCTCTCTTTTCTTCTTCTCTTCTTCTTCTTCTTCTTCTTCTTCTTCTTCTCTCTTCTTTCTTCTTCTCTTCTTCTTCTTCTTCTTCTTCTTCTTCTTCTCTTCTTCTTCTTCTTCTTCTTCTTCTTCTTCTTCTTCTTCTTCTCTTCCTTCTTCTTCTTCTTCTTCTTCTTCTCCTCCTCCTCTTCTTCTTCTTCTTCTTCTTCTTCTTCTTCTTCTTCTTCTTCTTCTTCTTCTTCTTCTTCTTCTTCTTCTTCTTCGATCGCTCAAACAGTTTCCTTGTCATATGAGCGTGGATGCATCATGCTGCCGTTATGTGCCTAACTAAGAAATATCTAGGCCCAGTATGTCCGACTTCGGCTGAAGAAATCTTTGTAAGAATTTATAGAAAAAAGGCAGGAGAATGGACCAGTGAGACAGAAAGACAGCAGATGACAGTAAGCAAAGGGAAAAGGCAGAGTCAAAGAGAATGACAGAATTAAAGGAAGTTACAAACGCAGAACTTCCAGAAGGTGGGGGAACTATTTGTACAGAAGACCCCCCGGTATCCCCACGGGGGGGATCCCATCGGGCCGTCGTACAGAACTCTAAAACTGAAAATAAAAGCAGAGAAAACTTTCATACCAAGATCAATTCATCTGTTGAACTCTTAATGCACTGCATCGAGTGATTGTTTCGCTGAGCAGCCTGTCCATCTCCTTGGGATTGAATTTGTGCAAGCCTGTTTGTAGTCCCCTTGTTCTACAATAGATTACTGCTGTGTATGTCCTTGACTAAATTGTCTGTGTAGAGATGGTGTAGGTACTATAATTGCTGCATTTTTAGTCCCCAAGTTCGGGGAACTATTGTTTTTGTCTGATCCGTCCGTCCGGTGTCCGTCCGTCCGTCCGGCTATTCGTCCGTTTTTCTCAAAAACTATTCAGTCTATCATCATCAAATTTGGTATACTAGTTCGCCAAGATGCAAGCTATCCACTGATGTATTTAGTTTTACATTAAGGTCAAGGTCGCGCCAGTTACGGGGTTCAAACCCCGAAACACATAATCGCTAATATCTCGCGAAGTTTTGCATGTATTTTAATGCAGTTTTTTTCCACAACATTTCTTGATGAATGGTCTATAACACAGTTGTCATGAATTTTTCTGTGCGCGCGTGTGCGCATGATCGCGCGCGCTCAAATCACGGGTCCGAACCCCAAGGCTATATATAAAAAAAAACTATTCAGTTACGTGCTGTTCTGATGCGTTCTTATGTAGTTACGTGCTGTTTTGATGCGTTTTTATGTATGTGTACAGCCGACACATTCCGATTTCGGAGTAGCTCGGCGATGCTGTGAGGGGACTTTGCAGCCGCTCGGCGTTGCACTTGTTAAGCGTTATTCTTGCCTCGTTTTTCAACTGATTATGTCTTGATTTAAAATGTATTTAAAATGTATTTTTAAAATGCGTTCTGCTTTTACTGGAGTAATTGTTCGTATTCGTCCAGTTTGTTAATTACAATATTGCAGTGCTATTAGTTATTAGTTTATATTCTTTAGTTTATTGATAAATGTGTTTAATGTTGTTGTTGTTGTTGATAAATGTGTTGATTGTTGTTGTTTTTTGTTGATAATGTGTTTATTGTTGTTGTTTTTCTTATGTGCACCTGGCTGCAATTTCTCTGTTATGAGATAATAAAGATGATTTGATTTTATTTGATTTGATTTGATTTGATTTGATTCTCTGCACATTGTAGATCAGAGCTGCTAAAGATCACACACACACACACACACACACACACACACACACACACACACACACACACACGCACACACACACACACACACACACACACACACACACACAGATCAACATGGAAAAGAGAGAGTCGAGGCGGGGGGGGGGGAGGAGGAAAAGTTCGGGGGGGGGGGGGGGGAGGGGAAGGGGTCTGTATGTTTCGTTCCCCCAGTTCTACTTCTTCTTCTTCTGCGTTCCCAGGTCATATGGCCATAATGGGTAAGGTACGTATGTGTCCGGTTTTCAGTTTTCACTGGTCTCCCCGCTAGCGTACAGCCGACACATTCCGATTTCGGAGGAGCTCAAAGGAGAAAATTGGGAAGATTTTGGTGTGGGGGTTTTTTTGGGGGGTTGTTGTTTTTTTGGGGGGTAAAAGGCAGGAGAATGGGGCCAAATAATAAGTCAGAAATATAGAAGATGACAGAAAGCAAAGGGAAAAGGCAGAGTCAAAGAGAGTGACAGATCAAAGGAAGTTTCAAGCACGAAACTTCCAGAAGGTGGGGGAACTATTTGTAAGAAATACACCCCCGGTATCCCCACGGGTATCACAAGAACGGGAGTAAATCAGAATGGGAACGAGCGCACGTGCGTTTATATGTCTGTCCGTATGTGCGTGCGTACGTGTGTCTGTCTGTGTGTGATTGAAAAATGTTCCACTTCACAGCGCCTAAACTACTGAATCAATCTTAACGAAACTTGGCAGAATTATTTTCATAGGTATCTTTCTTCTTCTTCTTCTTTCTTCTTCTTCTTCTTTCTTCTTCGTTCTTCTTCTTCTCTTCTTCCTCTTCTTCTTCTTCCTCTGACCCTCCTCCTCCTCCTCTTCTTCTTCTTCCTCTCTTCTTCTTCTTCTTCTTCTTCTTCTTCTTCTCTTCTTCTTCTTCTTCTTCTTCTTCTTCTTCTTCTTCTTCTTCTTCGTCTTCTTCTTCTTCTTCTTCTTCTTCTTCTTCTTCTTCTTCTTCTTCTCTTCTTCTTCTTCTTCTTCTTCTTCTTCTTCTTCTTCTTCTTCTTCTTCTTCTTCTTCTTCTTCTTCTCTTCTTCTTCTTCGATCGCTCAAACAGTTTCCTGTCAATTATGAGCGCAGATGCGTCATGCTGCGGTTATGCGCCTAAGTAAGAAATAATTAGGCCCAGCATGTCCGACTTCGGCTGATGGTGGGGTGGGCCCTTTTTTGTTGTTTCTTGAAAAAAAGAAATAGCCATGAGAATGGACGAGTAAGGAGGCAGAAATATAGTAGATGACAGAAAGCAAAAGGGAAAAGGCAGAGTCAAAGAGAGTGACAGATTAGAGGAAGTTACAAGCACATAACTTCCAGAAGGTGGGGGAACTATTTATACAAAAGACCCCCCGGTATCCCTACGGGGGGGGGGGGGGGGGGGGGGGTA
>CM065702.1:38883178-38910678 GCA_017654935.2 Phymorhynchus buccinoides | reverse complement strand
AGCCACACCCCGGTTTGCTCAAGTCGCCGAATCCGAGACCAGTTCAATGGGAGCGAATCTATGTTAGGCCGTCAGGAGGCAACCAACCGAGGAGACACTGCACTGCTCCTGAGTCACATCGCTGGAGTTCAGTGGAGCCTGTTGTCAAATGTTATTGATTTGTATTAGGTCGCCTCTCACCCTCCTTCCTTTCACTAAAGAGAGTGTAGCATTCCAGCAGTTTAACCTTACGTAATAAGACATGTTGTAACAAGTTTATTCTAGCATTATCTCTGTATTGTTAAAACATTCGGGACTTTACTGGTGTTGCACTGCGGCCTCCGGGCATTGCCTCCAGGATCGTGCCCACCATCTTTACGCCTACTAATGTCCCTGTTTCGTATGTGTCTGTTCCAGACCGGAGGACGTTAAACTGATTTTCAATCAAAACGAGTTCGATTTTATTTACGAACAGATTATGATGACATTTTGGTGGAAGCTACGTCAGATGAAAGAAAGGAACGTTTCTCTGCGGCGGGGATGCCACGTTCATTGGAATTATCAGGCACCGTAGTCTTTAGTGCGTCTTGAACAGCTATCACTGGTAGTAACATGTAAATTAGAAGAAGTTGCCCAAACGATTGGCAGTTTGTAAATTAGAAGAAGTTGCCCACACGATTGGCAGTTTGTAAATTAGAAGAAGTTGCCCAGACGATTGGCAGTTTGTAAATTAGAAGTTGCCCAAACGATTGGCAGTTTGTAAATTAGAAGAAGTTGCCCAATCGATTGGCAGTTTGTAAATTAGAAGTTGCCCAAACGATTGGCAGTTTGTAAATTAGAAGTTGCCCAATCGATTGGCAGTTTGTAAATTAGAAGTTGCCCAAACGAGTGGCAGTTTGTAAATTAGAAGAAGTTGCCCAAACGATTGGCAGTTTGTAAATTAGAAGAAATTGCCCAGACGATTGGCAGTTTTTAAATTAGAAGTTGCCCAAACGATTGGCAGTTTGTAAATTAGAAGCAGTTGCCCAAACGATTGGCAGTTTATAAATTAGAAGTTGCCCAAACGATTGGCAGTTTATAAATTAGAAGAAATTGCCCAGACGATTGGCAGTTTGTAAATTAGAAGAAGTTGCCCAAACGATTGGCAGTTTATAAATTAGAAGTTGCCAAAACGATTGGCAGTTTATAAATTAGAAGTTGCCCAAACGATTGGCAGTTTGTAAATTAGAACAAGTTGCCCAAACGATTGGCAGTTTGTAAATTAGAACAAGTTACCCAAACGATTGGTAGTTTGTAAATTAGAAGAAGTTGCCAACACGATTGGTAGTTTGTAAATTAGAACAAGTTGCCAACACAATTGGCAGTTTGTAAATTAGAACAAGTTGCTACAACGATTGGCAGTTTGTAAATTAGAACAAGTTACCAAAACGATTGGCAGTTTGTAAATTAGAAGAAGTTGCCAATTTACTTCAGCCTTACTACCCGTGTTAAGTGTTCAAGACGGCACTCATGGTTACGGGTACCAGATAAGTGAATCCAACACACCCATAGATATACATAATGCTACTTACGTTACGTTACATATTTGTTAAAAAAAACAACAACAATTTCTTGGAATGAAAGAAAACATGTGCAACGAATGAATCGTCTCCGTCCACACGGGGCCCGGGGCAATCTCAAAACCTTTCACTAAATTTCTCTCCCCCTCCCATACCACCCGGAACCGCATACCCTCCACCTTTCCCTATGCGACCCCCCCCCCCCCCCCCCCCTTACGCCGCTCCCCCCCACCCACCCCCGCTCTGTGTGCCCCTCCCTTGTGGTTTGCAGCTTGATGAGGTCTTTTAAAGCTGATGAGATCGTGATCAACTCCACGGCGCTGGAGGGGGTGTTGGGGTGTGGGGTGGGGTCTCCAGGGAACGAGAGAGGGAGAGAGAGGGAGGGGGGGTGAGGAGGGGGTCAAACGACAAGAGAGCAGTGAGACGTGGGGGAGGGTGGGGTGTGGAGGGGGTGGGGGAGAAATTTGATGGAAATGGGATGGTTCTCTTTTCTTAGTTTTTGTGTGTGAGTGAATCAGACTCAGTCGAGTATTCCCTGTGGTTATATTAGGGCTGTTATGGGAAAAAAAAAAAAACTAAACAAACAAAAAAAAAAAAAAAACAACCACTGAAAACCCTCGGCCAACAAAATAACAGACTGACGAACCCATAGGGACAGCGAGACAGACAGACAGACATGACGACGAGGAATGTCACGTGTGAGCACGTGCAGTTATTTCTTCTTCTTCTTCGATCGTTCAAACAGTTTCCTGTCAATTATGAGCGCAGATGTGTCAAGCTGCCGTTATGCGCCTAACTAAAAAAAATCAATTTGGCCCAGCAAGTCCGACTTCGGCTAGAGGAACTCTTTTTGAAAGTGTTTCGTCCAAAAAAAAGGCAGGAGAATGGACCGGTAAGGCAGAAAGATAGTAGATGACAGTAAGCAAAGAAAAGGCAGAGTCAAATAGAGAGGACAGATGAGAGGAAGTTACAAGTACAGAACTTCCAGAAGGTGGAGGAACGGAACTATTTATTCAACCCCCCACCCACCCGGTATCCCTACGAGGGAAGCATCCAATATGAAGGCGGCCGTATGTTGCAGGTCCTCCAGTCTTCCGAAGAGCTTCTGGGCCAGAGACGGGCTCTGGCTACCAGGTCTTTTTTCTTTGCTGTTGAAACAGTGGACATGACTGTAGGATGTGGTCACTCGTTTGGTTCTCAGTGCCACATGGGCATTTGTCTGATTCACAGATGCGTAGTTTGTTGAACAGGTGGTGTTTCAGACGACTGTGACCTGTCCTGAGCCTGAAAACACAGACCTGTTCTTGGCGGACTAGCGTGTAA
This sequence comes from Phymorhynchus buccinoides, assembly GCA_017654935.2. Lineage (NCBI taxonomy): Eukaryota > Metazoa > Mollusca > Gastropoda > Neogastropoda > Raphitomidae > Phymorhynchus > Phymorhynchus buccinoides. Next base: position 38,907,817 of record CM065702.1, on the reverse strand, counting down.
TATGGGTCTGCCCTGTTGTGTTTTGGGTGTTGTCTGGCTGGACCACTGGCTAGTTAGTATTATGCCACATAATGAAGCGTGTGTGTGTGTGCGTGTGCGTGTATGTGTGCATACATGTGTATGTGCATGTGTGTGTGTGTGCGTGCGTGTGTGCGTGCGTGTGTGTGTGCGCATATGTATGTGTGTGTGCTTATTTGTCTGTCCTCTGTATGTGTGTGTGTGTGTGTGTGCGTGTGCGTCCGTGTGTGTGCGCGCATATGTATGTGTGTGTGCTTATTTGTCTGTCCTCTGTATGTGTGTGTGTGTGTGTGCGTGCGTGCGTGTGTGTGTGCGCATATGTATGTGTGTGTGCTTATTTGTCTGTCCTCTGTATGTGTGTGTGTGCGTCCGTGTGTGTGCGCGCATATGTATGTGTGTGTGCTTATGTGTCTGTCCTCTGTATGTGTGTGTGTGCGTGCGTGCGTGTGTGTGTGCGCATATGTATGTGTGTGTGCTTATTTGTCTGTCCTCTGTATGTGTGTGTGTGTGCGTCCGTGTGTGTGCGCGCATATGTATGTGTGTGTGCTTATTTGTCTGTCCTCTGTATGTGTGTGTGTGTGTGCATGCGGTCTTGTTTGTGTGCGTGTGTGTGCGCGCGTGAGTGCGTAGTGTGTGCTTATTTGTCTGTCCTCTGTATGTGTATGCGCATGCGTGCATGTGTGTGTGTGCGTGCGTAGTGCGTGCATGTGTATGTATGTTTGCATGTGTGTGTGCTTAGTTTGTCTGTCTCTGTATATGTGTGTGCGCATGCGTGCATTTGTGTGCGCGCGCGCGCGCGCGCGCGCGTGTGTGTGTGTGTGCATGTGTGCCTGCCCGTGCATGCTCTTGCTCTGGTGTCAGTGTCCATGCACACTCCCGTGTTCTCCATGAAGCGTGTGATTGGGCTGTTTCTCCCCATAGCCCTGCATGTGGAGTGAAGGGGAGGAGTGAGTCACACACACACAGATGAAATTGGTGGAAAATGACTGCACGAGGAAGCAATCTCCGCTTTATTATTAAGAACTAGCAGCAGGACCCCGCTCGCTACGCTTCGTAATCACTTTACTCTTGGCCCTGTTCAGTATGCAGGGCCGGTGTCATGAAAAATAAGTACCTACCGTGAAATATAAGTACCCTTCAAAAGCGCACTAGAGCCATTCTTCTTTCATGTGATAAATAAGTCAACTATTATTTAAAATATTGACATTTAAGTGCTCAATCTACACGGAAAGAACCAAGAAATAGAGCGGGAGGGTTTAAATCTACATTTTTGCCGAGAAATCGATATACAAAACCATGTCACTTAGTTTCGTATTTTTCAAAATGGCGGGCGATATAAACAACCATCCGTGCGAACAAAAATAAATAATAATAAATATTAGAAAAATATCCCCGACTTCTCAGTATGTAATGATGAATCTTCTGTTCTTCCTGCAGGCCACAAGACGCCTCTGAATGTATTTAGGGGCGAATCTTTCCCAAACAGCAAGCAATTTGAATGAGGAAAAGAGTATTTATTTCATGGGTTAAATATTTTATGCAACACTGGACCAAGTGATTGGTAAGGTGGGGGGGGGGGGGGGGGGTGTATCTGCCGGTGGTCCAAGAAGCTGTATAGGTTCCAAGTTAAACAGTTTTGTACATGTATTTAGAGAGCAACACCGGACACTCGAATAATAGATGGTGAAGAGATAACTTAAGTGAGCAAGCAATATAACGACCGCTCAGAGCTGTAACGACCGTTCTTATGTGTTACGACCGCTCACAGCTGTAACGACCGTTCATAGCTGTAACGACCGTTCAGAATTGTGACGACCGTTCGGATATGTAACGACAGTTCAGATCTTTATAGATATTTATTATGACCGACCATAGCTGTTACGAACGATCACAACTGTTATAGATATGCACAGCTCTTACGACAACTCCGTTCGGAGCTGTTACGACCGTTCAGAGGTGTTACGACCGTTCAGAATTGTAACGACCGTTCGGAGATGTAACAACCGTTCAGAATTGTAACGACCGTTTGGAGATGCAACAACCGTTCAGACCTTTATATATATAGTTATTATGACGGATCATAGCTGTTACGACCGTTCAGAACTGTTATAGACATGCACAGCTCTTACGCCATCTCTCTTCAGAGCTGTTACAACCGTTCAGAACTGTAACGACAGCTCAGACTTGTATGACAATTCCGTTCAGAACAGTTACGACCTTTCTGACGTTACGACCATTCGGAGCTGTTAGGACCGTTCAGAGCTTTAGCTGCTATTCAGAGCTGTAGCGTCCATTACGGTCCTAAGACCCCAACTCGTTGACATGGATGGAAGTTCAGTTTAATGTCGTGTATCGGCTTTCGCCATGTACGACGGGCTGAACAAACCAACCAGGGTATAAACAAAAATTTATGTTCCTGAATCACTGTCTTAGCCAAAAGGCCGAGAAGCGATCAGAATTGCTCGCACTTCTAGTTGACATACAAGTTAGCCTATAATTTAAGCTCCATTGGTACCAGTACAAAGCTGGTGTGCGTGTGTGTGTGTGTGTGTGTGTGTGTACGTGTGTGATGTGTCATATGAGTCTGTTTGTCATGTGTGCGTGCGTGTGAGTGATATGTCGTGTGTGTGTGTGTGTGTGTGTGTGTGAATTTTCTTCAAGCAAGTTTTACCGAAGAGGAAAAAAAAGTTTTTGTTATCACAAGGGAGGTTATTGTTTTGTGCGCGTGTGTACATAGCGACGGAACCAGTTCTTTCCCTTTCATCTTCTCACGTTTGCTGCTGCAATGTGCTTCATACTATTTTGAACACACACACAGAGTCTAATGCCTAGGTCAGGTCAGGTCAGGGTAATGAGGGCAACTAGGCCTCGCGGCCTCTGAAGTGCCCTTTCAATATAGTTTTTGTAGTATTGAGCACAGCTGTGACGGTTTTTGATGACACAATCAGTCATGTTGGTATCTCAATTCTGTCAATTTAGGGTCTTTGTCCAGGAGGTTTTTAAACTGGTTAAGGTTGGGTGCAAGCTTGATTTGTGCAGAGAGGTTATTCCAATACTTGGCAACTCTGTTAGCAAAAAAATGTTTTCTAATACTACTACTGGGTTCTTGTCAAACTCAGGCAAACCAGGTGTCCTCATTTCTGCTGCTCCTGCTTTCTACAACATTTAAAATCCATCATCAATGCATTAATTAGAAGTAGTATAATAGATTATGAGGATATGAACATGGGTCATATATCCACAGTACACATAGTACATATCTATATTGTTAAAAACTCGACTTTACTGGTGTTGCACTGCCTCCGGGCATTGCAGCCAGTATTGTTCCCACCATCTTTGTATTTACAAATGTCCCATATGTGTGTATGACCGAGAGGACGTAAAACACCATTTTTCATTCATTCTTCAACATGGGTCATGCCTTGTGTGTCAGGATATGCTGAATTGAAATACTGGGTATAAAAAATAGGAGCCGACGTTTCATGCAATGTGACAGGTGTGTGTATCGATACACACTTTCTGACCAAACTCGACTACTGGGTACTTGCCTACAAACTGGTTTGGGGGCTATTTCATGACTTTTTAAAAGGCATGCTACCCTTACAACAACCAGGGTCCAAAATATTAGACCCAGTATTCTTTAAACCCACTGCTTACTATCATATTGAAGAACCCGGTAGTGGGGTTTTGCACACAGTCACACACACACACACACACACACACACACACACACACACACACACACACACACACACACACACACAGTCACACACACACACACACACACACAGTCACACACACACACACACACACAGACACACACGTGTACACACCTTTCCTTTATTTATTTCCCAGAAAGATACATGGTAGTCACCCACTGACAGAGTCGTCACTAAAATGATAATCAAACAAAACTGCCAATAAATATTGCGTTGATCTTGACGCTTTGAATCTTATGGAAGAACAAGAAAAAATCCAGTTACTTTAAGTTGCAATAATTAATAAGCATGTCTTTTTTTAACCTTAATTTACACAGTTCTTGAACCAGAAAAAAAGTAATGAAACTTTAAAATTCAGACACTACTCCCCAAAACAAATTGCTTAACACTCCTGTATAAAGTATTTATGATTCTATGTGCAAATGAAAAATGTGTAACCGTTTGTCTTTTCTTTTTCTAAATTGGTTCTGAAGAGTTTATGAGAAAGTCACGACTTTTCTTTCTCACTCCTTGGAATGCGTCATTATTCACAAATATTATTTTAGAATAAAATATCTGTTTCTAACATTTCCATGCTTTCTGTTTCTTCGACAGTGCTCTAAGATCCGAAGGAAAGAAAACACAATTCCGTTGCTGAGCTTAAAAAAACAACACATAGTGAAAATAAGAATAAAAAACATTTTAAGCTAAAGATTTCTCTTTTTATTTCCTGACTTGATCATGAAAAATGTTAACAAATTTGACATTAGAATTATAGAAACTTAGCCATAACTGTAACACCCTTGTTGATCAATAACACACTATAGTCATTTTAGTTGGGTTTTTTGCAATGCCATAAAAACTGATAGAAAGCGGAAGAGGTATGAAAATATCTAAGCTAGTTGCAAAAATACAAAAAAAAAAAAAAAGAAGTGCAATATAACCAAATGTGAATATGCAAATCTATTGAACAGTGGTTTTAGTGTTTGTTTTTATCAATGCCATCAAAACTGATAGAAAGCGGAAGAGGTCTGAAAATATCTAAGCTAGTTACAAAAATACACAAAAAAAAAAAAAGAAGTGCAATAATAACCAAATGTGAATATGCAAATCTATTGAATGCCGTGACAACACGAAGTCCTAAAGCAGATCATAACAAACAATAAGCGACGAAAACAACGAGACACGAGAGCAGGGAACAACCCTTTGAAATGGTTTATGACGTAGTCCACAAAATGTCCATTCTTTTTCCCCCTCAATCATTCCTCCAAAGACAGAGGTACAGAAAATCAAACACCTACGAAGCTGAAGCTGTCAAGACAGGAAGCAGAAATGAAATGAAATTGCTGAGCCTGATGTCATCTAACGAAGAAAAAAAAAATCGCATGAAAAAAAAAAGACAAACTTTTGTCTACGAAACTAAACACTTAAAACCCACCACAAAATCAAAGAGGGAAAACAGTTAATTTCTACAAAGATTCCATATTCTACAAACATAGATATTTGACAGAAATATTATAACACCATTTGTTTTTAACGGAATACCCTGTACTTCTTGTTAACCCAGCAAATCCGATCATGTGCTAAAGAATGCTAAGTTGTTCTTGGGAGTAAAAAAAAGTGTGAATTTTTGTAAACAATTTTTTTCTCTCGAAAGTTTAAATGGAGAACAATTTTAAAATAATATTTTGACGTTTGTAACATTTTCAAACAGCCTGACCACTAAATTTACACAGAACAAAAAATAATGTCTGGCAACAATGTTGTCATTTTTTTCTCAAGACTTGGGATTTTGATACGGTTTTCATATTTTCACAAAAAGACAATGATTATGTCAGGGCATTTGTAAGCCGACTCTTCATCTAAATAATCTAGGCAAGACACAGTACTCACTAGTTATCCATAAGGGAACAAATCTTTATTATTCACCTTAAACAAAAAACTAAATTTGTATCTACAGAATAGTGAATGAAATACACTTACCTATTTTGAATGTCAAACAAATAGGGGATGAGGGGTTATCAGTACTAAACATTAATTGATAAAAAGAAATTATTTGAAATATGTCATAAATTGCAATATTTTACTCGACGAACAGATACATACCTAAATAATTAGAAAGAAATAAGACAAAAAAGTAATAAATAATAAAAGTAATATTAAAGAAAGAAAGAAAGAAAACCAATTTCAAAGATACAAACGCTTATTTCACTCAGAAAAACACACACACAAAAAGTTAACACCTAATAATTGAATACATAAGAAACCTGTTTGAAACACAAAACCCCCCAAAATCACAAAACCCAAATGAAATTCTATCCCTCTCTGACAAAGATAAAGAAACTGATGAGTTTGGAATGAAATTGTTTAAATTCTTCTTTTCATGAAAGTCATGTGGTTCATAAATCCAAACAGAATAGCGCCCCCCATCCCCCACCCCCTGATTTAAAACAAAGGAAAAGTTCCCATCATACAACAAATTTCAGAATCAACGATAAACCAAGAAAAAACATTCAAGTACAAGCGACCCCCAACTTAAGCAAAGACAAGGTTTCCCTCATATGTAAACCATGTGAATCGATGAAAAAAAATTCAACAAACTTTCTATGAATTATAAGCCAAACATTTTTTTTTATATCATATAACGACCCTCAAAGTCAACGACGACCGATGAAAATAATAAATCCAACCAGATATTTTACCCCTCGACGTGAACCAAACTTAAGTTTCCAGCGTAGAAAACAACCCTCAGATTCAACAAATGAATCAAACAAAGAAAGAAAAGAAAAGAAATAGAAGCCATGGAAGTTTGGTCCAATGTTGGTCTCAGCCTCAACCGACGTGATCGTGACCTTGACCTTGACCTTCGTTGCCATGGAAATGACCCTCGTCGCCGACCTCCTCCGCATCTTTCTCTCCATGCACCTTGAACATGTGTTCTGCGAACCTGTATTGGTTTAAAAAAGCCAACCATGAACAGAAATTCTCGATCAATGAAGTTGACGATGCTTGTGATTTGGAAGTAAATGAAGGGTTTTATCCTCCCCCCCCCCCCCCCCCCCCCCCCAATGAGCAACTTAGGATGCGCATTTTACCGCCAGGGGGCAATCAAACCAGTAGGGGCTTAGCGCGTGATATTCTTAGTTACTCGTCTCCCTCTCTCTCTCTCTCACTACGCCCAACTAAGAATATCATGCGCTAAGCCCCTACTGGTTTGATTGCCCCCTGGCGGTCAAATCAGCGTCCTAAGTTGACCATTGAATTGCAATTTTTTGGGGGGAGTTAGAAAGTCAATGGAATGAAAGGTCTATTTATTTTATTTTTTTTAAAGAAAAGAATCATATTCTGAACAATAGTCTGGGGCAGTGGGTGGATGCCTCGTGCCTCCATACAGGGAGTCGGACGACCCCGACCCCTCCATGCGTCTCTCCCTGTGGGGATACAGGGGGGGTCTTTCGTAAAAATAGTTCCCCCACCTTCTGGATGTTCTGTGCTTGTAACTTCCTTTAATCTGCCACTCTCTTTGACTCTGCCTTTTCCCTTTGCTTTCTATCATCTACTATCTTTCTGACTTATTGGCCCCATTATCCTGCCTATTTTTCAAAAATATCTTCCAAATAATGTTTTTCCTTTGAGCTCCTCTGAAATCGGAATGTATTGGCTGTACGCAGCAGGGAGACCAGCGAGGACTGAAAACCGGACACATACGTACCTTATCCATTATGGCCATATGACCTGGGAACGCAGAAAAAGAAGAAAAAGAAGAAGAAGAAAAGTCAAAGAATGAATCACAGAACAATTCTAGTGTGGTGGACGCAAAATCTGAAATATTTCTTTTTCGTCTTCTTCTTCGATCACTCAGACAAATTCCTGTCAAAAATTATGAGCGCAGATACTTCATGCTGCCGTTATGCGCCTAACTAAGAAATAGTTAGGCCCAGCAAGTCCGACTTCGGCTGGAGGAAATCTTTTTCAAAGTGTTTCGTGAAAAGGCAGGAGAACGGATCGGTAAGGCAGAAAGATAGTAGATGACAGCAAGCAAAGGGGAAAAGGCCGAGTCAAAGAGAGTGACAGATAAGAGGAAGCTGCAAACACAGAACTTCCAGAAGGTGGGGGAATTAGTTATGCAAAAGACCCCCCGGTATCCCCACAGGAGAGGGGGGGGGGGAGGTTGAAGGATAGTAGATGACAGTAAGCAAAGGGAAAAGGCAGAGTCAAAGAAAGTGACATACTGGAGGAAGTTGCAAGCACAGAACTTCCAGAAGGTGGGGGAATTATTTATGCAAAAGACACCCCCCCCCACCCCACCCCCGGTATCCCCAGAGAGAGGGTGTGTTGAAATATTTCAACTTCTTAAAATCCTTCCCCCCCCCACACCTTACTAACCCCAACACCCACCCACCCTCCCTCTCCCGCTTCTTCCCCCCCACCCCCCCCCCTCTTCCAGCACTGACCTCTGGTGGCATTCGGCAGCCATGTCTCTCTTGCAGGACTCAGTGTGCGCCAGTTTGTACAACACCTGTCGACACACAACAACATACAGTATTTACACAGCGCTGAATCTCGATAGAAATCAAATCAAAGCGCACACACACGTTAGCATTCATAACGCATTCAAACAAAAATGCAATACAAAGCGAACACACATGGATCACATAAATGGAATATAGCAGAAACAGACCTAATGGCAAGAGAGAGAAGAGAAAGAGAGCGGAGCTTTAATGACGGGGGAACAGGTGGGCTATGAGGTTAGATTTGAAAGCAGAGAGGGTCGGTCGCTGACGGAGGGAAAGAGGAAGTTTGTTCCGGGGTCCTGAGACAGCAAAACCAACGGTTGAAAGCTTATACCTAGGGATCTGGAGAAATAGAGGGTTGAAAACTGAACGTAAAGTGCGAGCTGGCGTATAGATGGAGATATTGTCGCATAGGTAAGATGGAGCAGCTTTATGGATAGATTTATAGCAAAGGGTGTTTAATTTATACTCAATTCTGTCTGCGACAGGAAGCCAGTGCAAAGAACGGAGAAGAGGGCTAACATGATCAAACTTGATCGAACATACACACACACACACACACAGTGGACAAAGGAGTTAGAGGCTCGATTCTCCTGTGTCAGTGTCTGTTCTCTCCCGGATTCAGTACAGTGGAACCTCCCTTATAAGACCTCCCAGTAGAAGACTCCCTCCCACATAAGACCTACTTCTCTCTGAGACCTTGCCCTTCCATGAAGCATTAAAATTACCTCCCTTACAAGACCCCTCCCTTAAAAGACCTCATTTTGGACGTTTTTTGACGGTCTTCTAAGGGAGATTCCACTGTACTAGCATTTAACCCCTTCACTGTTTGATGATGTTATCAGATAAAGAGGAATAACCCTGATATGTTGGCGTTTGCTCTAACACAGTCAAGAGAGTTATATCCCCAGACCATTTTGCCAGATTTGCTCGTATCAGTTGTTTTTTTCATGGCATGATTTTTTCTTTAATTTTCTCTGGCAGTCAAGGGGTTAAGACTCCCACCTGAGACCTACTTCTCTGAGACATTGCCCTTCTTTGTAAGTATTTTTGTTTGTCTTACCCTGGCTTAAAGACTCCAGGGATCATCCCAACAGCCAAAGTACTTGAACACTAATGCACCAGCTAGGGATTATTACGTGTGTGACCCTTTTTTATTACCCCGCCACGTGGACAGCCACACTCCGACTTCGGAGGATTTTAGGGGGGGGGGGAATGGGGGGGGAGGGAGGGTGTGTGGGTGTGTGATGGTGAAGAGATTTCTTACCAGGAAGACCAGGCAATGCAGAAGGAGGGTGTAGAAGAAGACGAAGGTTCTGGCGATCTTGTTGCCCATGATGACGCGCCCCTGCACATAGCATAACAATATTTCTTTTAGTATAATAATATGTACTGCGTGAACAAGTGCACCGTAGCAATGACCCATCAACCATCATCATCATCGTTATCATCAAATCATTATCTCCAGTTAGTGGTGTAGATGTGCCTTTGTTTCAGGAAGGAGACAGATACTAGAAAGGTTATCCGGAATGTAAACATACCGTAATTTTCAGGTTATAAGGCAATATTTTTGTCTCCAATTTCGACTTATGCACCTAATAAATGAAGGCACCCTATCAGTGAACAAAATCGTGAGAAGAGAGGCAACGATTGCCGTGCCCAGTACAGTCTACTGTGAGTCAGACATCGAAAATGGTCACGAGTCGCCGATATGACGAATACTCAAAATCCCTATTATCATCCGAGATAATGTCCAACAGATGCCATAACCCGTCATTGGATGTAAAAAGCATCGTTGTAGAGGTTAAAATGCCATAATTCTACCAGTTTTCGTTTATGACAGCAGTAATGGCGGTCGGTAAGCGTTTACAGGACGCGTACGGGCTTCAAAGTTTGACTTTCTTTTGCGAGGTGCCTTATCAAAGAGGGTTCCTTTTACTTTAATTTTTTCAGATTTTTCTTGAACATTGCCCTATTCGCCTTATGCACAGCAGCGCCTAATGATCCGAAAAATACAGTATTTGCTCTCCAATATTCTTACCTTTTCTTTGCTTCGTTTTGTTTTCTTTCCTATCATATTTGTTTCTTTTTAGGCTTTAGCACATGGAGGCATACGAATAGGGGGGGGGGGGGGGGGGGGGTGGGGTGTTTTTACCCTTGTAGCACCATGCATTTTTTTTACGCTCTTCTTCTTCTTCTTCCTCGATCGCTCAGACAGCTTCCTGTCAGTTAAGAGCGCTGCTGTTATGTGCCTAACTAAGAAAGAGTTAGGCCCAGCAAGTCCGACTTCGGCTGGAGGAAATGTTTTTGAAAAGCATTTCGTGAAAACAGGCAGGAGAATGGACCGGTGGTAAGGCAGAAAGATGGTAGATGACAGTAAGCAAAGGGAAAAGGCAGAGTCAAAGAGAGTGACAGATTAGAGGAAGCTACAAGCACAGAACTTCCAGAAGGTGGGGGAACTATTTATACAAAAGACCCCCCCACGGTCCCCCCACGGGGGGCTTTACGCTCTTGATTGTCCATTGCATCTGAACCAACCAGAGGGCAGTTGACTATTTTCTCGAGTGAGTATGCGTTGCTTATACTCGTGGTGTAGAGTGGCACAGTGGTAGCGCGTTCGCCTCGTGTCAAGTAAACCCGAGTTTGAGCCTGGGTACAGGGGATTTTTCCTCTCACTTTACACTAGGCCTTACCGGGTCTGAATGTGGAGTCTTTCGGATGAGACGATAAACCGAGGTCCCGTGTGCCCATGCACTTGGCACACGTTAAACCCAGTGGCAATGAAAAAGTTGTCAGTTGGTCAAAATTTACCACCACCCCCCCTTCCTTCTTCACCAGTCACACAAAGATCGCATGCACAAAAAGAAAAATAATAAATAATTGGGTGGCGCGCCTCTGGCTGCGACACGCTCTCCAGGTGGGAGCAACCCGAATTTCACAGAGACGCCTCTGTGACTAGAAAGTACCTAATACCTAAAAATAATAACTGACATAAGTTCTGAGACACACGGGCAGGGCACTTGGTAGTGAACGCCTTTGCATTTGGTGGGAGTGAAGTGTGATGTACTAGGGCGAACGTACTCGTGCTGAGAAGAGTTAAAATGTCCCTTTCCTGTCTTCTTTATAAAAAAAAAATGTATATTTAATTTCCATTTAAGGGAAACAAAATATGTACTGTCAGTGTCAACAACACCTAATAATCAACAAAGATTAGCAAATCATCAAATCACTATAAGCGCTTCCTCTGTTTCTTTTCTTTTTCTTTTTTTGTCTATGGTCACATCCCTAAGTGCGTACAGTTACTTCTATGCAAAGACGTTGGTCGCCACCACAGAAGAAGAAGAAGATGACTAAACAGAACAGAGTATACATATAATACATATAAAACCAACATAACTTCTCCTCTTACATTTTGAGGAGAAAGCACTTGCATGACAGAAAATGTTGAAATGAACAAAGGGATGGAACTCTCTGTATGACAGGAAATAGTCTTCTTCTTTTTTAACATGCGGAAGCCAAACGCTTTTCATATTGGAGGAACACGAAGGGAGAGTATTCCCACTCACCATGCTCAGGGTTATCTTCTCATAGGGCTTCAGACCAGCGTAGCGCTTCTGTCGCTCCTGTGGGGAAAAGAAAAAAAAAGAAAAAAAGGTATTAACTGAGAGAGGGTTAAGTGAAAATTGGGGGGGGGGGGAGAAAAAAAATTAAAAAAGAGATAAAGGGGGCGGAAGGAGGAGGGGGGAGGGGGAGGGGCAAAGGAGGAGGTGACATAGCAAAAGGGGGTAGACGAGTGTATGCACGTGTAAATGTGTACACATGTGAGTGTGTGTGTGTGTGTGTGTGTGTGTGAGTGTGCTTTTGAAGGAGTCAAAGCGATTTAGACACTGTTTTTTCGTCTCAAGGACAGATTGTTAAGACCCAGGCTTGGCCTTACAGACCCACTACGTTGATGTGTACATTATTCCCTCTCTTACTCAGAAGATTTCTTAAGTTTTCCTACCAGTGAGAGTGAGAAAACAGGTGAAAATGCTGATGTTCACACATGGGCGTTGTGTGTGTGTGTGTGTGTGCGTGTGTGCGTGTGCGTGCGTGCATGCATGCATGCGTGCGTACATGCGTGCATGCGTATGTGCGTGTGTCTGTCTTTAACCTTATCAACGCCAGCCCTTTTTAGCTTACATTTTAACACCAAACTTACCAGGGAATAGAACAGGTCTGTTTGCAAGGTGGGGGTCTCCTTTTGGGGGGCATGCGTAACAAACATCAGGCCTATTCTTATCTCCTATCATTAAGAAGAAAAAGGTCATTGGACATCAGGCCATGATTAAATGCGTTTTAGTGATGTGGGTGTTAAACCAGGATGGAGCCGAGCGGGTTCGTCTGCCAAATGTAATGCATGACTGCAGCGTGAGTGATCCCGGGTTCGAATCCTGGCCTCCTCGCCCTTTCTTTCTAGTTTGACAGGAAAATCGAACTGAACGTCCAGTCCTTTGGATGGGGACTTAAAGCTAGTCTGACCCGTGCTGCTTTACGCACGTAAAAGTCCCACGGCAGCCGAAAGTCGGAAAGAGCAGGGAGAAATCCCGCTGCCTGGTATGGCCAAATTGATAGCTAGGTTTTCCAAGTGTGCCCACACCCCCATCCTCACCCTGTGCCCCCCACACAAAATAAAAAATAATAAAAAATCGGGGTAGGCTTGCGTCGTGTTTTCCCTCTTATAGCTGGTAAGAAATCTTGTTTTGCCCAGGTTTGAGTCCCATACAAATGCCCCCAAATTCAAAGCGAAACATCGTTTTAAAGAGCAGCCTCAATTTGAAGTTGGGGGACATTCGTATGTGGGTCAATCACAGCTACCTAGAAAAAAACCCAAGGGACTTAATCGTGGTGTGTCAGTGTGTCTTTAAAAAACCCTTTCAACGCTAGCCATTCCTCAGACAAAATTTACCATTACACTTACCTGGGTAGAGAAAAGATTTTGTCTGGAATACTGTGGATTCCTCTATGACGTGCCTAAAATAGGGCCTGTCCTTACCTCACAAATTGAAGAACATAAGGTCACTGGATACCAGACCCTCATTTGATGCCTTTCAGTGACATGGGTGTTAAATCATTGTGGTGCCAAGAGGCGACAGTGGCGATGAAAGGGTTAAAAATCTGCATCCTTGTACAAAGAAAGCACGTCAGTCAGTCGTCACTGTCTCGCACAGCACGCTCGTCACCTGTTTGTTGAAGGAGCTGAAGGGGTTGAGGCGCTCCTCGTACTGCGAGGAATAGCGACTGACCGTGGCGTCATCGGCTCCCCCCTGAAACCACACCACCATGGACATTTGTTTAATTTTATAATACAGCGGAATTGTTCGGAAATCATTAAGGGGAGTCATTTCATGGTGTGTGGGAGTGATCTTGCATAATTGGTTAAAATAGCATTTTATTTCTCAAAGTCACAAATGAAAATCAACAATGATCATTAGATAGGGCAACAAGAAAACTTATATAAAGCCCTGTCTTAAAGTCTTCCCTAATTCAATCGGTCAAACAGGGGAAGTTACTCTACAATCAGGTACATCCCGGGCCAGCTCTCGCCTCGTGCGTTTGAGCAAATACAGCGCTTAGAATGCGTCATTCTAACATTGATGTCATTTATATTTTTATGTCACATTTTGCAAGTTTTATCAGTTTGTGGCCAAGGCCACCCCTAATTTTAAAATGTTTGCAAGTCGCTGACTCGCATATCCTGTGGCTTCAAGCTTTGACGCCATTGTTGCTATGGTATTTGACCGAGTAATGGAGGTAAACAACTCTAATTTTCACGAAGTGCTCTCCCCTAGTTTTTTTCCTCAGAAAATCGTCTATTCTTTATAAACCATGACCAACTAAATTCATTTCTCTTTTTCCTTTTGATTTTTATTTCCCCATCATCGAGCGAGAGACAAAAGTATTGTCAGTTTCTTTATTCCTGACCCGGCCCCACCCCCCACCCCCTTTTAAAAAAAAAATCCTTTTCTGGTTTTCATCTGATGTCCTGTTCTTGATCTGACAACATACATACACAGGGGTGCAACTACACAAAGCGAAAACAACTGAAAGGCAGGGGTCTAGGAAAAATGTCCCCCTGCAGCTGAAGCAAACAAGTATTTATGAAGGTAGTTTAGTTTGCTTTTTTTACACACAAAGATTATTCAAATGCTTATTTTAAAATTGTTTGAAAAAAATTGGTAAACACACAAAGATCTTGTTCCACAAATTGCAAAAAGGAAATTCCTTTTCTGGTAAAATTCAAAAACAGAAAATCCTTGTATGCCAGGAAAAGTTGCACCCGTGTTTCAGCTCCTTTTAGTTCATGGGACTTTAGAGATGTGGTGGGAACACTCATCACCAGCATAAAGCAATTTAAAGTGTTTTCATTAGGCTTACAACACTGTTTCATAGTGGTCAACGACTTGTAAGTTGTTGTTTAATGAAATTCTGCTTAGCGTCCTATTTGCCGGTGTTAAACAGACACAACTTGGGACAAATAGTAGAAATAAAGGAGCTAGAATGGGGGAACGATGTGTGCTGTGAGTGACAAATCCCTGAAGGCAGTGCCTTTAATGACAAAACAACGGCCTTGCACATCTTAGTCAAAGAACTAATCAATGAATAAATGTTACAGAGTTAAGGGTGATACATTAAAATCATAATTTAAAATAATTATGTTAATAAAAATGCACTATTGTATCACTTCACTGCACAAACTTTTTCTATATAAAATTATTTTAATAGTAAGGTAAGCAATCTGTTTAATATCAATTTACAAACTGCAAAAATGATTATAAATAATTATTATCAATATACAAATACCACAGAAAGTACCGACATAGTGAGGACCTTTTACAAGGAGACTTAGGCTACTGCTGGGGAAAAAAGAAAAGAAAAAGAAATTTATCTTTCTTTTCTCATCCTTTTGAAAATGGAAATAATAAATTTAAAAAAAATATAGCATTGTTCACATCCAATGAAAACATATCAACTAGGATTTTGTACTGTCGCTTCTACCAATTTAAAAAAAATCAAAACAGCTTTATAATTACAATGGCTTTAAAGGGACACCCTGACGGATGAGTTTTTGCAAGAAACACGTCGAGATCACCAGAAAGACAGCCTTTTCAAGGATTGGAACACTCACTTTGCTCTGGCTTCCTAGAAATCAAACCATCAAAACGGCGATTCCTCCTTGGCGGAGTTGCCGGAGAGAGAAGCCATTTTGGATGGGGTGGGTGGAGGACACTCATTGTGGTTGAAGCTTTTTCTTCTTTGTAGTGCAGTAAAAGAAAAAAAAAGGAGCTATTTCCTTTGTTGTGAGCAAAACTCCTTTTGGTAAGCTGTAAATAAAAAGGCTTGCATTGTGGAAATTTCGTGATTTGGTCTAAGCGACTCAGGCGGACATTAGAAAAGAGAAGGCACATGCCTTCGCCTTCTCTTTCATTGAAAGAATTTGACTTCCAGCACCTCCGCCAAGGAGGAATCGCCGATTTGACGGCTTGATTTCTAGGAAACCAGAGCAAAGTGAGTGTTGCGATCTCTGTAAAGGGTGTTTTTCTGGTGATCTCGACGTGTTTCTTGCAAAAAATCATCCGTCAGGGTGCCCCTTTCATGAAAATTCTTCTAATATACAAGAAAATAAGTTTAAGCAATAAATGAATCTACAAACCCGACAGTAAACAGCAAAATATGTTCAAGCATGAATTTGTTAGCCTGGTCTAAGGGCTCCAGAAGTAAATAGGATACAAAACAAAGTGTACATGTGCTTTTTAATTCAAGCCAAGTGGTCAGGTTGCATGTAAATAAACAATAAGAGTATTTTGCTCTTATTAAATATTTCAAGCAGAATGGATGTTGGTACCCATGTTTATTAATATTACAAATAACTAGAAAGTAAGAAGTGTGTGTGTGTGTGTGTGTGTGTGTGTGTGTGTGTGTGTGTTGATCTTCAATTTAACATATTTTTTACTTAAAGTGATGACAGTACTGTATATTGGTCAAGTCATGTCAAGCCAATATGATCTTTATTGACGATAAAGGAATAAGCTAAACAAAGCTTTTTTTCATCCTTTTTTCATTGGTGTGTGTGTGTGTGTGTGTGTGTGTGTGTGTGTGTGTGTGTGTGTGTGTGTGTGTGTGTGTGTGTGTGTGTGTGTGTGTGTGTGTGTGTGTGTGTGTGTGTGTGTGTGTGTGTGTGTCTGTGTGTGTGTGTGCGTGTGCGTGTGCATGCGGGCGTGTGTGTGCGGGCGTGTGTGTGCGCGTGCGTGCATGCACGCGTGTGTGTGTGTGTGTGTGTGCAGAAAAGTAAGGGTACATCTCCATTACATAGCATTACAGAAAACTTATTAAGAACTGAAAGCTGAAAAAAGATAATGAAAGTTAAAACATACAACAATAATAATAACAACAACAACAACTGCAAGAGGCCTCAAAGCAATTATAGAAAAATGAACCAAACGGGATTAACATCAAAGTTTGTACAAATGTCTATATAAAGATGCGGCATTCTGAAATAAACGCTTGAAATCTTCTTTTTTTTTAATCTGACAGAGGCAAATCAAAATAAGGGCAACATTGACAATTAGAACAAGTGTGTGGTGATGTAACATTTCCAAAAACCTGCAGGTACATTGACAACTTTTGTTAAATTTTCTATTAAACTATAAACTCTTAGAGAGAGAGAGTGTGTGTGTGTGTGTCAAAGTCAAAATGTTATTTAAAGATGGACATTGAATAAGCAAACATACATGCTTTATTTCATAGTGTGTGTGTGTGTGTGTGTGTGTGTGTGTGTGTGTGTGTGTGTGTGTGTGTGTGTGTGTACGTACATGTGTTCATGCATGTGTGTGTATGTGTGAGAGTGTGTGTATGTATGTTTGTGCATGCATGCATGTGTACTCCAGGCATGTATGTGTGTGTGTGTGTGTGTGTGCGTGTGCGTGCGTGAATGAGTGTGTGTGTGCATGTGTGAGATTGTGTGCGTATGTTTGTGCATGCATGCATGTGTACTCCAGGCATGTGTGTGTGTGTGTGTGTGTGTGTGTGTGTGTGTGTGTGTGTGTGTGTGTGTGTGTACGTGTGTGCATGTGTGTGTGTATGTGTGAGAGTATGTGTATGTATGTTTGTGCATGCATGCATGTGTGTACTCCAGGCATGTATGTGTGTGTGTGTGCGTGTGTTCATGCATGTGTGTGTATGTGTGTGAGTGTGTGTGTGTGTGTGTGTGTGTGTGAACTGTTGCTTAGAACTCGATCAGTTTTATAGTTGCTCAAATCAGACTACTGACCCCCTCTAAACCACACTTACACACATCACAAATACCACATTCACATCAGGCACAACCAAAACGCACAAACCCTCAGTATCTTTGATAATAATTTAGACATTATTTTTTTTGCAATGCATCCCGTTGAAAGTGCAGATTAAAAAAAAGCATTCATCCCTTGCCAAATAGTGCGTCTTCAGTCTTAGGCATATGTGCGTTAACTCATTTTCATCGCAACGATTGAGAATCATTAAAAAAAGGACGCACATCACTCCAGCCATGCACACAAACAAAACATACATAAACAAAAGGAGAAATGAAAGAAGATTACAGGTTTTCACTTCATAGACATAGGGAAGTGGTAGATCAGACTTTTTATATATAGACTTTATGTAGGAAAACTCTCTACACCGATTGGTTTCCCCACAACAAACCACTACAAAAGCAAAGTCAGAGGCAGGATTGTGGTCTAAGGGAGCGAAGCGAATTTAGAAGTGACCAAGGTGCACACAGATTTACTTCCCTTGAAGCAAATGTATCAAATTGACAGCTATCTATTAATTCTGCACATATATGGCTGGAAGCGACTTGAATGAGTTAATATATTTTTAACTCTTTAACGTTCTAGCATCATGGGCGAATGTATTCGCCCAGTACATCACATTTCACTCCCACCAAATGCAAAGACATTCCCTGCCAAGCACCCTGCCATGTGTTTGTCTACTTTCAGAGCTTATGTCAGGGATTTTTTCTCCTGTTGAAGCAAAGCATGATGCGCTCTCAAAAAAACATAGTTACTTCCCTCGCGTCAGTTGAGACGCAACGGACAACCAGGAATGTAAAAAAAAACCACCTGGAGCTAGAAGAGTTAAACACGCAAAGATTTGCATCACTCATGGTGTGTGTGTGTGTGTGTGTGTGTGTGTGTGTGTGTTTAAAAAATGTGTGTGTGTGTGTGTGGCACTTTGTCTGGTTTGCATTTTGCTACCCGTGTTGGCTGACTGGGTCGCACTCATGATTTCCGCACGCGCTTGCATGTAAGAATGTCTTCTGTGTGTTAATGTGTGTGTGCTGTGCGCGTGTTTGTGTGTGCTGTGCGCGTGTTTGTGTGTGCTGTGCGCGTGTTTGTGTGTGCTGTGCGTGTGTTTGTGTGTGCTGTGCGTGTGTTTGTGTGTGCTGTGCGTGTGTGTGTGTGTGCTGTGCGTGTGTTTGTGTGTGCTGTGCGTGTGTGTGTGTGTGCTGTGCGTGTGTTTGTGTGTGCTGTGCGTGTGTTTGTGTGTGTGCTGTGCGTGTGTTGTGTGTGTGCTGTGCGTGTGTTTGTGTGTGCTGTGCGTGTGTTTGTGTGTGCTGTGCGTGTGTGTGTGTGTGTGCGTGTGTTTGTGTGTGCTGTGCGTGTGTTTGTGTGTGCTGTGCGTGTGTTTGTGTGTGTGTGTGTGTGTGTGTGTGTGTGTGTGTGGTGTGTGTGTGTGTGTGTGTGTGTGTGTGTGTGTGTGTGTGTGTGTGTGTGTGTGTGTGTGTGTGGTGTGTGTGTGTGTGGTGTGTGTGTGTGTGTGTGTGTGTGTGTAGGGAGGTGGTGGAATCAGGCGTAGACGAAGGGGAAGAGACAAGTGAAAGGGCATGATTTACTGAGATAGATGACATATCATCACATTTTGTGGAGTCTACAGTTGCGAAAGCGTATGTAATGCGTGGACGAAAGAAACGTTTCCTTTTTGGATAGTTCGCTTGGATTCGACCGAGTGTAGATCTGATTGAGCAACGAGCAACGTTGTTCAAACCCGGTTGGCTATCTATCCCACCGCACTAGAAGCCAATAAATGTATATTCCCCGTTTGCAAACCCCTCCTAATACTCGCCTGTTCTTCAGTTTGCTCCTGTAAAGGTCATACAAAACAAATTCCAAAAGTGTGGAAAAGCGCAGCAAGGTCTAAATATCTTGTTTATATACATATAGAGAGAGATATGAACAAATCTCAGCTTACTGCCGGCACCATTCCTCCAGCCTACAGGACTCAAAAGTTAGAGCATTTGAAATGCAATGATAATAGAATTGTTTAAAACGTCTTTTGTCCCTATGTCTTGGATGACATCTTGGATGTCTTGAACATTAAAAAAAAAATTATATATTTTTTTTAAAGAACATAATCAAACACCAAGTTAATTTAACTGGTTTTGATTTTTAATGTTCGCATCCAAGACATAGGGACAAAAAAGTTTTAAACAATTCTCTCTCTCTATATATATAAAATATATTAAAAAAATAGTCAGTAAGAACTGAGGAGGTTGGAGAAAAAAGATCAAAGAAAAAAACCCGCATGAATAATTTGCTCTGTATTTGTGCTTAGTTACTCTCTTACTAACCCCTCCCCCCACCCCACCACCATCACTCCAACATTATTTTGTATGATATTTAAACTCAAAAGTAGCAAGAATGGAGGAAAAAAAATGAAAAAGAGTACAGCAATAATCTGCTCTCTTCCTGAAACTACTCTTTCCCAATTCCATGTGTGTCTCCACCCCCCACCCCCACTCTCTCTTCTCCCTCCCTTCCCTCTTTCTCCCTCTCTCTCTCTCTGATGGCAAGATGTAAAGAAGCTATGCTTATTCTTAACCATCAATAAAAAAGATTTGTTCATTCGTTCGTTCTCTAACACCTACTCTGGTAGGATAACTGCAGGAACCGTATTTTTTCATACAGCTTGACGTTGTCCATTCTCAGTTTGTCCACCTCTTCTCTCTGTCTCATATTTGTCTGTCTGTCTGTCTGTCTGTCTCTCTTTGTCATCTACCCTGGTAGGATAACTCTGCAGGAATCGTATTTTTTCATACAGCTTGACGTTGTCCATTCTCAGTTTGTCCACCTCTTCTCTCTGTCTCATATTTGTCTGTCTGTCTGTCTGTCTGTCTGTCTCTCTTTGTCATCTACCCTGGTAGGATAACTCTGCAGGAATCGTATTTTTTCATACAGCTTGACGTTGTCCATTCTCAGTTTGTCCCCCCCCTCTCTCTCTCTCTCTCTCTCTCCCGCTTCCCCTCCCCCCTCTCTCTCTCTCTTTGTCAGTTAGCCAGGTAGGGAACTCTCTAAGAATCGTATCTTCTCATACAGCTTGACGTTATCCATTCTCAGTTTACCCCCCCCCCCCCCCCTCTGTCTCTCTCTCTCAACACCTACTCTGGTAGGATAACTCTGCAGGAACCGTATCTTCTCATAAAGCTTGACGTTATCCATTCTCAGTTTACCCCCCCCCCCTCTCTCTCTCTCTCTCTCTTCTCTGTCTCTCTCTCTCTCTCTCTCTCTCTGTCTCTCTCTCCAACACCTACTCTGGTAGGATAACTCTGCAGGAATCGTATCTTCTCATAAAGCTTGACGTTATCCATTCTCAGTTTGTCCCCCCCCCCTCTCTCTCTCTCTCTCTATGTTTCTCTCTCTCTCTCTCTCTCTCTCTGTCTCTCTCTCCAACACCTACTCTGGTAGGATAACTCTGCAGGAATCGTATCTTTTCATAAAGCTTGACGTTATCCATTCTCAGTTTGTCCCCCCCCCCCTCTCTCTCTCTCTCTCTCTATGTTTCTCCCTCTCTCTCTCTCTCTCTGTCTCTCTCTCCAACACCTACTCTGGTAGGATAACTCTGCAGGAATCGTATCTTTTCATAAAGCTTGACGTTATCCATTCTCAGTTTACCCCCCCCCCCCCTCTCTCTCTCTCTCTCTGTTCTCTCTCCTCTCTCTCTCTCTGTCTCTCTCTCCAACACCTACTCTGGTAGGATAACTCTGCAGGAATCGTATCTTTTCATAAAGCTTGACGTTATCCATTCTCAGTTTGTCCCCCCCCCCCCTCTCTCTCTCTCTCTCTATGTTTCTCCCTCTCTCTCTCTCTCTCTCTCTCTCTCACACCTACCCTGGTAGGGTAGCTCTGCAGGAACCGTATCTTTTCATAAAACTTGACGTTATCCATTCTCAGTTTGTCCCCCCCCCCCCTCTCTTTCTCTCTCTCTCTCTCTATGTTTCTCCCTCTCTCTCTCTCTCTCTCAACAGGATAACTCTGCAGGAATCGTATCTTTTCATAAAGCTTGACGTTATCCATTCTCAGTTTGTCCCCCCCCCTCTCTCTCTCTCTCTCTCTATGTTTCTCCCTCTCTCTCTCTCTCTCTCTCTCTCTCTCTCTCACACCTACCCTGGTAGGGTAGCTCTGCAGGAACCGTATCTTCTCGTACAGCTTGACGTTGTCCATTCTCAGTTTATCCACCTCATTCTGGAACAGCATCAGTTGCTGCTGCTGACTCAGGGTTTGCTGCAGACACACAGAGCACAATATGCATGCACAAGCAAACAAAAACCCACACACGCATATATGCAAAACGTTTTGCGCATACACACACACACATATATATATATATGTTCATTTGCATGCACACGGACAAGGCACATATTATTATGTTCCTGCATTGAGTATGCTTACTCTGGATGAGCCTGGCGAGTCAGTGTGTGTGTGTGTGTGTGTGTGTGTGTGTGTGTGCGAACGCGTGCATGCTTGTGCGTGTGAGTGTCTGTGCATGCATCTGTGTGTGTTGTTGTATGCATGCATTCATGCGCACAGTTTTTGTTGTTGTGTGTGTGTGCGTGTGTGTGTGTGTGCATGTGTGTGAGTCTGTGTGTGTCTGTCTGTCTGTCTGTGTGTGTGTGAGTGTGCATGCACTTGTCCCTATGTTCTTTGCTTCCTCTTCTTCTTCTTCTTCTTCTTCTTCTTCTTCTTCCTCTTCTTCTTGGATTTGGACAGGGCCAATATATGGCGTTTGATGTTCAGAAACTTGAAATCACGCTAGGGATGCGGCGTGTGCTCTCGGTTCTTTAATAAAGATGGATTAAAATCAGCTCTAAAACTTGTGCTAAAACTATGTATATTTCTTGATCCACGGTAGCTCAGCAGAGCCTAGTGGCTCCCTCGTGCATGCGCATGTAAGCGTGCACATTAGATCCGCAACCGGCAAGTTCCGTACGGTCAAAGCCCCGTTCACTTACATAGTAAATAAGCGGATGTGAAATTGCGGGACGAGTTTCCGCAGACGTCGGACGTCCGCTTATTTCATATACCAAAGTTGAGGGGAAAAGTAGTGGCTTATGGTCCGCATTTTACGGTAATAAGAACTAGTGGGATTGTGGATCTAATACACACATTGTGCTCATAGTCTGTAGAATACAGAAAGTCAACTCACAGCTTCTTCTTCTGCATTCCCAATCCAAAAGGCCATAATGGGTAAGGTACGCATGTGCCCGGTTTTCAGTTTTCACTGGTCTCCCCGCACGCTGCGTACAGCCAACACATTCCGATTTCGGAGGAGCTCAAAGGAGAAAAATTATTTGGAAATGGGTTTTTTGGGGGAAAAAGGCAGGAGAATGGGCCAATAAGTCAGAAAGATAGTAGATGACAGGAAGCAAAGGAAAACGCAGAGTCGAAGAGAGTGGCAGATTAGAGGAAGTTACAAGCATAGAACTTCCAGAAGGCAGATTAGAGGAAGTTACAAGCATAGAACTTCCAGAAGGCAGATTAGAGGAAGTTACAAGCACAGAACCTCCGGAAGGTGTCGGGGACTATTTTTAACGAAAGATTCCCCCCGGCATCCCCAAGGGGAGAGACTCGTGGAGGGGGGCACGAGGCATCCAC
Source organism: Phymorhynchus buccinoides (assembly GCA_017654935.2). Taxonomy (NCBI): domain Eukaryota; kingdom Metazoa; phylum Mollusca; class Gastropoda; order Neogastropoda; family Raphitomidae; genus Phymorhynchus; species Phymorhynchus buccinoides. The sequence goes on along the minus strand of CM065702.1, from coordinate 38,884,636 downwards.
CCACTGCCCCAAACTCACAGCCTCCAGCTCTTGCGCTCTGAGGCGGTAGCGCTCTCTCTGGCTCTGCACGATGGGGAGCAGGGAATCCGCCGCCGACTTGTTGCCGCCTTCCCCAGACACCACGCCTGTCGGAGAAAGAACCATCCATGAAAACAACAGTTCAAAAAACAACAAAAACATTTGGCACAAATATGTACTCTAGTCTGCGTACCCCCCCCCCCCCCCCCCCCCCCTCCCACCCCCACTTGTGTTTAAAAATCGTCAATATCAAAGTCTGCTTCAAAGTTATGAAAATATTCCTAGGCTGATCCTATCCCTTTCCATTTTCCCCAGAATGGCAGAATGCTGCTCCTCAATAATAACAACAATGTGGACACTTTGAAAATGTGAGGGGGAGGTGTGTGTGTGAGCGTGTGTGTGTATGCGTGCAAAGTGCAAAGTGCAAAGTACAGTGGAACCTCCCTTATAAGACCTTCAAAAATCATCAAAAATGAGGTCTTATAAGGGAGGGGTCTTGTAAGGGAGGGGTCTTGGAAGGGAGGGGTCTTATAAGGGAGGGGTCTTGTAAGGGAGGTAATTTTAATACTTACAAAGGGCAATGTCTCAAAGAAGTAGGTATTATGGGGGAGGGAGTCTTATAACTTATAAAGTCTTATCAGGGAGGTTCCACTGTATAACCAAAAATTGCAAAGGATAATCAAAAGCAACAGCCAACACATCCATCACAGATCGGAGATGCGTCTTTGGAAGATGGGGTTTGGGCGGGAGGGAGGGGAGGTGGGAGGGGGGTGTGGGGGGTGTGGGGAGACCAGAGACACAGAGAGACAGACAGACAGAGGGACAGACACAGGGACAGGGAGTGTACTGACCGGTGGGCATCACGTCTCTCACAATGTCGGCCACCATCTCCGTGGCAGGGTTGGCGGGACCAGGCTCTCCCTGAAGAGATTAAAACAAACCAAAATCCAGCGCAACAAAATTAGAAAGCGCTAAGCACAGCGCGTGTACCGTAATAATAATAAAAAAGTGATAGCATTTCTATAGCGCCTTTCTATAATTATTTTACACTCAAGGCGCTTCCATTCACTGATACACCCGCAGTCACGCAAAACATTATCACCCAATCATTCACCCAGGTACAAGATCAAGAAGGAACATTTACAAACCGAATGAGCTTTGAAAGTAGTGAGTCTTGAGTTTAGCTTTGAACCTAGAGATAGTTTGTTCATGGCAGAGATCGACTGGGAGGGAATTCCAAACAGCAGGGGCACTGAAACTGCGGTCACCAAATTATTTTAGATTTGTTTTTGGAGCGTTCAGAAGTTTTGTGTTTGAGGACCTGAGTGAGCGGGAAGGAGTGTAGGTGTGAAGAGCACTGGAGAGGTAAGGCACAAGGGTGTGTTGAAAGTGACGGAAGGATAGGACAGACAGCTTGTACTGAAGGCGGGACTGCACAGG
>CM065702.1:38788178-38878178 GCA_017654935.2 Phymorhynchus buccinoides | reverse complement strand
ACTATCTTTCCGCCTTGAACTGGTCCATTCTCCTGCCTTTTCCCTTTGCTTACTGTCATCTACTATCTTTCTGCCTTGAACTGGTCCATTCTCCTGCCTTTTCCCTTTGCTTACTGTCATCTACTATCTTTCCGCCTTGAACTGGTCCATTCTCCTGCCTTTTCCCTTTGCTTACTGTCATCTACTATCTTTCCGCCTTGAACTGGTCCATTCTCCTGCCTTTTCCCTTTGCTTACTGTCATCTACTATCTTTCCGCCTTGAACTGGTCCATTCTCCTGCCTTTTCCCTTTGCTTACTGTCATCTACTATCTTTCCGCCTTGAACTGGTCCATTCTCCTGCCTTTTCCCTTTGCTTACTGTCATGTACTATCTTTCCGCCTTGAACTGGTCCATTCTCCTGCCTTTTCCCTTTGCTTACTGTCATCTACTATCTTTCCGCCTTGAACTGGTCCATTCTCCTGGCTTTTTCCCTCCAGAAATTCTTAGAGATTTTCTCCAACCGATTTTTAGACGGGACATGCTGAGCCTATTTCCTAGTTAGGCGCATAATGGCAGCATGATGCATCAGCGCTCATAATACGTACATATGCCTGGAGTGATTGACGAAGAAGAAGAGGACACCTCGGATAAAAAACAGGCATGTTCTTCTTTTAGTTTGTTTTCTGTTTGCTCATGCTGTGAATTTTTCTTTCTTTCTTTTCCTGAAGCGATGATTTTTTATTGTCCCTGATTGTATGTGAAAAAAGAGGAGGAGGGGGGGGGGGGGGGGGTTGTTGGGGAAGGCCGGTGTGAGCTTTTTTAAAATTATTTTTTTCTTTAAATTGTTAAATTGTTGCTAAATGTTTTATTGCTCTGCTTCTTAATGTTTTCTTCTACTGTATTTTTTGCAAAGCGCTCTGAGGATGAATTCTTCATCGAAGAGCGCTATATAAGCTTTATTTTATTATATTATACAGTGGAACCTCCCTTATAAGACCTCCAAAAAATAATCCAAAATGAGGTCTTCTAAGGGAGGGGTCTTAAACGGAGGTAATTTTAATACTTACAAAGAAGGGCAATGTCTCAGAGAAGTAGGTCTGATGTGGGAGGGAGTCTTATAATGGGAGGTCTCATAAGGGAGTTTCCACTGTATCCTTCTATGTGAATTGAGAGCCAGCTTGCCTGCTTTCCACTTGGATCAAACTCTGCAGGGTTCTCTGTGTGTTCATGGTTGTAAAGTACCAGACATTTAAATCCCACGTGGATAGCCCCTGTCCTCCTTTGGGTGATACACAGGTCTACACACCTTTTACCAGATCCTTTACCAGAGTGCACATCCTTTACTGGGGTGCACATCCTTTACTGGGGTGCACATCCTTTACCAGAGTGCACATCCTTTACCAGAGTGCACATCCTTTACTGGGGTGCACATCCTTTACCAGAGTGCACATCCTTTACTGGGGTGCACATCCTTTACCAGAGTGCACATCCTTTACCAGAGTGCACATCCTTTACTGGGGTGCACATCCTTTACCAGAGTGCACATCCTTTACTGGGGTGCACATCCTTTACCAGAGTGCACATCCTTTACTGGGGTGCACATCCTTTACCAGAGTGCATATCCTTTACTGGGGTGCACATCCTTTACCAGAGTGCACATCCTTTACTGGGGTGCACATCCTTTACCAGAGTGCTAATCCTTTACTGGGGTGCACATCCTTTACCAGAGTGCACAGCCTTTACCAGAGTGCACATCCTTTACTGGGGTGCACATCCTTTACCAGAGTGCACATCCTTTACTGGGGTGCACACCCTTAATCAGTGGGGTGCACACCCTTAACACGGAGACATGTTTGCCGCTGAGCGACATTTAAATCCCACGTGGCATATTTTGTGCTGCAATGTCTTAGTACCCTTAAAAATCTCTAACCATCAATGTTTTGTTTGTCTCAACAACTCATGAACCACCGCACAGAATCCTTTAAAATTTTGTTGAGTGGTATGTCACCTGAGGCTGATGACTTCCGGAGAGGAAGTGCAATGCTGCAGACCTTGACCTTTGGCCTTGACCTCGTTAATTTCTTGTCTTGGCCATATCTTCACGGACCTTGACCTTTGGCCTTGACCCTGTCAATTTCTTGTCTTGGCCATATTATCTTCACGAACCTTGACCGTGACCATGTCAATTTCTTGTCTTGGCCATATCTTCACGGACCTTGACCTATGGCCTTGACCCTGTCAATTTCTTGTCTTGGCCATATCTTCACGGACCTTGACCTTTGGCCTTGACCCTGTCCATTTCTTGTCTTGGCCATACCTTCATTGGACCTTGACCTTTGACCTTGACAATTTCTTGTCTTGGCCTTATCTTCACGGAACTTGACCTTGTCAATTTCTCGTCTTGGCCATATCTTCAACATCTTTGCAGCTATGGTCCAAATTTTTTGTTAAGTTGGTACATTAGCATTAGGTTCGAAGGGTTTGCTGGATAATTATTATCTTGTTGACCAATTCTGACCTTGACCTGTGACCTTTTAAAGTCATGAAATGAGCAATCCGACATTTGATTCAGATCTAACTCATGATAGAGAAGTACAAAACGAGTGACCCTTGAAGGCTTTGCCTCTTTGTGGTTTCTGTGTGGTTATTATTCTTAAATAATGACTTTATTGCTCAATCAGTCACTGCTTACATAGAATAGAAGCAATAATTATAACGTAAATACTTACCCATGTGTTTAATAAGTGCATAGGTTCCAAACTCCTTGACTTTATTTTAAGAGCATTTGTAATTTGAATTGAAAATATCTAAGATAAGATGTTTACATTGTTTTTAAACACCAAAACGGCCTTGGTCTTTTTCTTTGCCTAAAGTAGGAATTGGTGCAGCTTTTCCCCATCAACAAAAATGCTTCCCCCCCCAGACGAACGGAGAAACATGCACAAATATAATCCACACTCACAGAGAGAGAGAGAGAGAGAGAGAGAGAGAGAGAGAGAGAGAGAGAGAGAGAGAGACAGATGGACAGACAGATAAACCACTCTCTAATACATGTTTCATAATCCCAAACACACATTCTCCTTGCATATATATTTATTAACAAGTTGTGAAGAAGCACCTATGAATAAAGTTATAAATGCACTTATCATTTTTTAATAAAAAATATTAATAGTAATAATTGTACAGATCAAAAGACTAGATATGATGTACAATTTCTTTTCTTTCTGTAATAATAGTAATGAAAGTTTAAAAAAAAAATAATACACAGGAGTTTTTACATAACAAGTTAAAAAAAAAGGGGGTGGGGAGAGGAAAATCCTCTTTTTTTTTCATCTGATGTGAGCATTTTGAAGCATATTATATATATGTTAAAAAAAATCCCCAAAAATCAATGAGATAAAACCTGAAGCGATTGTGAAGTACCAAAAACTGTTTCTGTGTTTTTTTGGGAATTTCATTAATTTTAGCTGAAAGGTCTTTTTTCTTTTCTTTTTTCATAATGTTTTTAAAAAAACAGCAAGAATTTAGGATAATACTCCGAAAGGGTACGTGATATCGAATAATATGGCGATGGTTATCAATCAATGCGCTGATGATATCAAAAACAGTAATTAACACACACACAAATCTGCTGGTGCTCTAGTAAAACTTTCGTTTGTTGCTTTTCCCCTAATTTGTATATAAAAATCAGTATCTCGTTTTAAAAAACCCCAAAACAACACAACAAACAACAATAGATATTTGGGAGATAAATTTTTTTTAAAAAGGGGATGGGGAGAAGACACGACAACTTTGGCATGCGACAGCAAAAAAAGTATCCATCCAGACAAAAGGAATGGTGTAAACACATAATACCAAAAAAAGATGAAGTGTGTGTGTGTGTGTGTGTGTGTGTGTGTGTGTGTGTGTGTGTGTGTGTGAGAGAGAGAGAGAGAGAGAGAGAGAGAGAGAGAGAGAGAGAGAGAGAGAGTAAAGAAAGGAAAGAGAAGGGTTGAAGGCGGTAGGGATTGAAGAAGACACAAAGAGACTGAAAAAGATTTGTTAAAGTTTCCATGTTTTGTTTCTGTTGCCACCAAGGTAAAGTGCATGAGACAAGCATGACAGAACAGCTTTAAACAGTCCAGAACAAGTGCCGACTACACGTGTCCAGATTAAAAAACGGGGCACCTAAACTGACCATTGACCAAACAGTAGCCGCAGAGCTTTAAATATCAGCCTTCAGGTTCTTGGGTGGGGTTTTTCTGCCTGCCCCAAAGAACATTCTGGGCTGGGCTAGGCTGTCTGCCCCAACTTTAATAACAACCTCCTGCCAGCATAAAAAGGCAACTGCTGTTCTTGGCAGTATGGTTGGCCCAGAAGGCGTTAAATCTCTATTTTTCTTTCTCTCTCTCTTGGCAGTATGGTTGGCCCAGAAGGCGTTAAATCTCTATTTTTCTCTCTCTCTTGGCAGTATGGTTGGCCCAGAAGGCGTTAAATCTCTATTTTTCTCTCTCTCTTGGCAGTACGGTTGGCCCAGAAGGTGTTAAATCTCTATTTTTCTCTCTCTCTTGGCAGTATGGTTTTGTAAACTTTACAAAAGAAGATGCCTTGCTAAGGGGGACAGCCCCACCCTTTCGGCAATGCCAGGACTTAAGAACAGCCAAAGCCAAATATTGATATAATTCACAACAGACTTAACTCTTAAAAGTCTTACTTCCCAGAGAACAGCGGAAAAACAACAAGCGCTTGGTATGTTGTGGCAAGGAAACATTCTTTTTGTAGTTTTTGGAGAAAGTAATTCTTTTTTGCAACCTTCTGTGGGTTTTTAATGTTTTTCATTTTCATTTTTGCATATAAAAAACGTGCACAGTGCATGGACGATAAGACGGACACACCGATGCGTAAACAAACAAACAAAAAGTTATGTGATGGAAACAAAAATTGGGGTTAATTGCATAGGCGTTTTCATTCCGAACTGTCTTGCAGATGATTCTTTTGTTTCAGTCAAAATTCCACGAGGCCTTAGGCCCAAGTGGTAAAGAAAAAGCACCAGGCTGGGTCTGAAGCATCTTTCTGTCGTAAATCATCATCATCATCATCACCATCACCATCGACTTCCATGCACAGATCAAAAAGCACTTCAACTCAGAAAGAACAAGAAGAAAAAGGAGGAAGAAGATTTGGAAAACATATATAAAAATAAAATTAAAATTGACATGCACAATAGCTTCTTTTTCTCAGATTAAGACAACATATGAAGAAGAAAAAAACTTTGCGAGATAAAGTTGAGGGGTTATCTCCAATGTATATAAAACTGAACACAGTGCTGCGAATTGCGAAAAAAATTCTTGAACAACTGGGTTTTTTTTTGTAGAGAGTCGTTCGTGCCTGGTAATGCACTGGCAAGCATGCATACATGTGAGCAAACGCATGCATACTTACAGATACTCACGCATGCATGCATGTACACACACACACACCACTGACTTGTCAAAAAAAGCCATAACGAGAAAAACAACATCTGAAGCATGTCACATAAGGAATAGTAATCCAAAACATACAAGAATTAAAAAAAAAAAATCCATGGCTGAGAAGAAGAATGACCAAAAAAACATGAATAATAATAACAACAAAGAAACAACAAGGAGAAGAAGTAGTAATAGTAGTGTAAGCTGAATAAGCTCCGTTTACTTAAAGCACACAAGTCTTCAGATATATAAAAATATATAAAAACTCTTTGGTTATATCTGGCAGATCATCCGCTGTTTTTTGTTTGTTTTTTTGTACAAGGTTTTCAAACCATGTCGTAATAATTGTGGAATCGATAGATACACGGAATATAACAAGGTAGTAGTAGTAGTAGTACAGTACACATAGCGCAGATCCGGTCAACATGTGCATACAAAATGTCGAAAGATGCATGGGGAGAAGTGACGCATGAGTTCCAATGAGCTATGTACATGTGAGCGTCTACAAAATGTACAATGAACACAAAAAGTTCATACCCTCATTTATGTAAAAAACAACAACATTCACGTAGGACACGCACAACAAAAATGCTTTACACAAAAAGTGATGCTGTTATATATTTTTCCTGGATACTAACAAAGATAGCAATTCACCAGCTCCAGTAAATCAAACTTGGGGAGAGTAAATACAACAAAAATAAAAAATGACACCAACCTTGTATACTTTAATGAAAATATAACAAAATTAAAAACTGTAAAATAAATGGAGTTAAGACAAACAAAAGTGTATCTATGGTCATCAGATAAGCAGCAGACAAAAAAAAAAAAAAAAAAAAAAATTCTTCGCAAAAATCTGCCTCAAACAAGCAAACTTGGTTGTCTAGTTAGTAATCGTAGTACTCAGTTTCCGCATCCTGGCATTAACGCATAAATCAATATGTGATGGTACAGGGTTTTGAAGTGTAAAAATAACCATTCAAAGTAACGCAAGGGAGAGATACAGTGTTTTAAAGCCAAACTGAAAATAGGAGGGGGAAACGTGCCAGAGGTCGGGAGATATAAGAACGACTGTACGGTACCTCAACAATATGTGATGGTACAGGGTTTTGAAGTGTAAAAATAACCATTCAAATTAGCGCAAGGGAGAGATACAGTGTTTTAAAGCCAAACTGAAAATAGGAGGGGGAAACGTGTCAGAGGTCGGGAGATATAAGAACGATTGTCCTACCTCAACAATATGTGATGGCACAGGGTTTTGAAGTGTAAAAATAACCATTCAAATTAACACAAGGGAGAGCACAGTACCTCACTGCTGAGAGCATGCCATAAGCTTCTGTCTGCAAAACGATGTTTCACTATTTTTGCTACGTCTTAACCCCATTTCTCAATGTGTTTAACACTTCTAGTGCCATGTATTTCTTTACATTTTAGGCTGTCCATTGCATCTCAACTCTCAATGTGTTTAACACTTCTAGTGCCATGTATTTCTTTACATTTTAGGCTGTCCATTGCATCTCAACTCTCAATGTGTTTAACACTTCTAGTGCCATGTATTTCTTTACATTTTAGGCTGTCAGTTGCATCTCAATTCTCAATGTGTTTAACACTTCTAGTGCCATGTATTTCTTTACATTTTAGGCTGTCCATTGCATCTCAATTCTCAATGTGTTTAACACTTCTAGTGCCATGTATTTCTTTACATTTTAGGCTGTCCGTTGCATCTCAATTCTCAATGTGTTTAACACTTCTAGTGCCATGTATTTCTTTACATTTTAGGCTGTCCGTTGCATCTCAATTCTCAATGTGTTTTAACACTTCTAGTGCCATGTATTTCTTTACATTTTAGGCTGTCCATTGCATCTCAACTCTCAATGTGTTTAACACTTCTAGTGCCATGTATTTCTTTACATTTTAGGCTGTCCGTTGCATCTCAATTCTCAATGTGCTAAACTCTTCTAGGTGGTCCATTGCATCTCAACTCTCAATGTGCTAAACTCTTCTAGTGCCATGTATTTCTTTACATTTTAGGTGGTCCATTGCATCTCAACCGACAAGAGGGGAGTAACTGGTTTCTTTTCTTTTTTTCTGACTTGCACATGCGTTGCTTTAACAGAAGAAACATTGACATGAGCTCTAAAGATAGACAAACACATGGCAGGGTGCTTGGCAGTGAATGTCTTTGCATTTGGTGGGAGTGTAGAGTGATGTACTGGGCGAATGTATTCGCCCCATGGTTACATTCGCCCCATGGTACAAGAAGACTTGAGCGGTAACTCTGTTCATAAGCTAGAACACCAAGGCTACATCAAAATGTTGTTATGTTCTGCATAGTTGTGCAGGGATTGTCTTAAGCCATGACAAGCCCCCAGCATAACATCATCAGTCTAAAATCCTTAGTCGGAGAGTGGCTGCCAATGTGGCAGGGTAATCAAAAACGGTCACACACGTAATGTTCTCATCCCTAGCTGGTGCATTTGTACCATAGAGTTCAAGTGTTTCGGCTGTTAGGATGATCCCTGGAGTCTTTAAGCCAGGGTAAGACAACAAACAACAACATTAGAACTTTCTAAGATACATTTATTTAAAAAAAAAAAAAAAAAAAAAAAAAAAAAAAAAAGAAGTAATATTTCAGTCCTCACCATCACAACTACCCTTTGGGAAAAAAAAGGACACGAAGAAAAATGATTTTGATGTAAATGAAGACATTTGCTGTTATCATAATGAGTTAATCGCTTTTGTTGTTGTTGGGTGTGTTTTTTTACAGATAAGAGCCTATGCAAGTTACTGGGCGACATGTTTGGAAAATTTTAAAAAACCTTTACCAGGTGTAACTTTTCAAGAACCTCCACATACAAATTTGACAATACTGGGAAGTTACTTTGAGATATCCTTTTGAAATACTTAAAAACATTGCAAGATTTTATCGCAATACCTACGCATCTAACAAGTATCACAAGCAACAGTTATTTGTTTCTCATTAACGAAACGGCAACTATGCCTTCACTACAAAGTTCTGTTCTGTAGACAAAAAACTGATGGCATTCTTCAAACGCGAGTCGAAATGAAAAAACAACAAAAAACAACCTACCTTTGATTTCGTTTCTTTTATCTCACACACAAAAAACAACATCTGTAATGTTAATAGATATGGGCGGTCAAGGCACTTGATACTGATGAATGATTCGAATAATTTTGTGAAGAAGAAAAAAAAAGATAAGCACGTCATTGGGATGTTGCACGTCACATAGATAGATAATACACAATTTTATACCATTTGCCACCAGTTCGTGGAAGATGAGTTCTTTTCCCTCAATAATCAAGGCCAAGTTGATCATAATGTGCGTGTCGTTTTCAAATCAGAATCTGTATGCATGTGTTTTTGCATGCGTGGGGCAGGAATTGTTTTTTTCTTTTTCAGAAACATGAGCAAATATGGGGCATCAAGGTTATCATCGAGGGAAAACAAGAACAATAATAAAACAGAGAAAAGAGTGAGAGAAAAAAAAAACATGGCATGCACTTTTCTTTTTTTTTTAAATCGTCTGAGCGTAGATCATGACATTGATGGTCATTTCTATATAGTCATTGTAAATTTCCACCACACACACACAAAATCCAAGGAAAAACAACGGCAAATAATGCAAATAACTCCACCAACACGATATTACACAATCTGTACACTAAAGCTGCGTGCTGAGGAGGAAAACGAAATGTGTCTCAATTTCAAACAGGGAAAAACATTAACTGGGCAAGATGGCAAACTGGGTCTTGATTTTGAGTCTTCGCACCACGCTTCAAGAAAACAAAGGCACTTTAGATCTTCGTTCCTCTCACTCACTCTCTCTCTCTCTCATACTAACTACCTACAATGTTTTTAAAGCTAGCCAGCTGCTCACAAAGAACCACATGCGCCAACACATATGTAACCTTTACAACATACACCAACACAAAGATATTACACATGTACACGATCCTTCAAAAATGAAAGTCTACCAGCATGTTACCATGACAATGAACGCCTGCGAGCACAAACCATGGTGTCTTCTGGTAAACCGTAAACAACGCAAAACTTGCTAGGAGTGAACACGGTTCGCATAATAGCACTCGATTCACTCTTCTTTTTTTTTTTCAAAGTTGTAAACGGAGAATAACATAAAAAAAAGGTTGATTTCGTAGAACAAATCTGAGTCACTGTCGATTTAAAAAATGTTTTTAAACCATGATGGTAAGCTTTACAAGTATATGTATATATATAACACGAAGTACTTATTTCATGCAGCGATTTTTTTAAAAAAGAAGAGAAAAAGACGGAAGAAAAACGTGGGGAAGACATGACAGAATCAACAAACATATAGGCAGCTTGTAAACAATGAATCTGATGACACCAATGTAACAAATGAATCTGGGTTGGAAAAAACACACCTCAGTGTGCATACATGCTTGAGCGCATGCACATATGCACGCATGCCTCCACACACACACAAACATATAGAGACACATACACAGACATTTCTATCAGCCCAAAACTTGAAAAAAAAGTTTTTAGTTTCTTTCCCCAACCGTAAACGTTTCCTTTCCGATCCATGATTAAATCCTGCGCGTAAAATCCCATTCAAGGACATTTGACCTTCGTTATACTATACATTATTATCATCCTTTCAAATATTCAAACGTTTGTGTAAATCGTAGATTGAGCATACGTCAAGCACCTGCTGTGTGGTGGGAATGACGTAAACTTAACAGCAGATGTGCCTCCTCGGGAATGATCCTAGACCTCTTTCAAGAAAGACATTTCCAGAGACAGTGGAACCTCCCTTTAAGACCTCCCACTGTAAGACTCCCTCCCACATAAGACCTACTTCTCTGAGACGTTGCCCTTCTTTGAAAGTATTAAAATTACTTCCCTTATAAGACCCCTCCTCTATAAGACCTCATTTTGGATGATTTTTAAGGTCTTATAAGGGATGTTCCACTGTACACGGCTACCGTATTTTAGGGACTATAAGGCGCAGTCCCTCAATGTTACACAAAGTGGAGGTTTCGTCATGACATGTTTCTTACTATGTTAGTAGGCACAGAGGTCTGACGATGGGGAAAAAAGGTATCGCCTTATACAGTGGAACCTCCCTTATAAGACCTTCAAAAATCATCCAAGATGAGGTCTTATATGGGAGGTAATTTTAACACACCTAACATTGTTGGGACCTTGTACTTGGAGCTAACTTCCTACTTTTGTCTAACACAATTACTGCAACGCAAAACACTGGTAAAAGGTGATTCTTTAGACTTTAATTGATACAAATTTGTGGTCATTTTCTTCGCTGTTCAATGAAAGCACCCAACCAACTCTCTGTGCAGCAAATTGTAGGCCGACTGACATTCGACAAACCCTTCTTCAAGCAAAAGCCTGAGCCAGGTGTGTATAATTATAATCATATGTCAAGTTCTATGTCCCTCTCTCAATGTGAAAAGATTTACCCTTATTCATTTTGTTTCTTTGCTGTCCATTTTTTTAATTTTAATTTTAACTCTGCAGCGCCACATGTTTTTGGCATCTCAACCAACAAGAGGGAGGTGACTATTTTTTTCAGAGTGCGCATTTGGAAACAAATCACAGACACAAGCTCTAAAAATAGACCAACACAAGGTAGGGAAGTTGACAGTGAATGTCTTTGCATTTGGTGGGAGTGTGGACTGATGAATTGGGGCGAATGTATTCGCCCATGATGCTAGAAGAGTTAAATAACACTATGTGGTATAGGTGCTAAGTTTCTTACGCCCTTTCTTATAATATTTATTACATATAATATAAAAATACCAAGCTCAGACCTGCTTACCCCCAATTTCTTTTTTAGGTACTCCGTACTTTTTCTCAAAATTTCGTATTTTGCAAGGAGAACCAAAACCGGAACTTACAGAACATTAAACCGCCATGCGAAATGACGAAAAGCACTCGATTTTGACCGATCTTAGAAAACTTAAGTTCAAAATTTTGCCGTATTAATTTTCCATTTACCGTACTGCAGTACTGGGGCTCAAAATCGTGTACAAAATATGGAAAAATAGTATGGGTAGGCAGGTCTGCAAGCTACTCAATCGTCATTTCCAAACGCCTCGGTACCTGGTCAATGTCTAATGTCAAGTGGAAGTCCATTTAAAATTCTGATTAAAAATCTAGTTTGCACCAATGAGAATTCTTGCTTCCCCTCCCCTCCTTCCCCTTTACAACCCCCTCCCCCCCAACACCACCTTCCCTTGATGTCCTGCCCATCTTGCCTAAAGCCCTGACGGACAAGTTTTCTCCTTCCCCTTTACAACCCCCTCCCCCCAACACCACCTTCCCTTGATGTCCTGCCTAAAGCCCTGACGGACAAGTTTTCCATCCCCCCAACACCACCTTCCCTTGATGTCCTAATCTTGCCTAGCCCTGACGGACAAGTTTTCTCCTTCCCCTTTACAACCCCCTCCCCCCAACACCACCTTCCCTTGATGTCCTACCCATCTTGCCTAAAGCCCTGACGGACAAGTTTTCTCCTTCCATCGATCTCTATTGAAGTTTAAAAACCCACGCATTTCCCCTCCCCTGTAATGAACCAATTGCCAATATTCATAACAACAAATCATATCAATATCACGTTGTTTAGTTCCAGTAGAAAAATCATCATGTCATTTACTTTAAGTTCCATTAGACCAGTCATTGTGAAACTGTTAAGCAGAACAAAATTAATATAATTATTTGGGGATCATGGTGATGAATTATAAAACAAATCACTATATTTTTCCTGTCTCATTTTCATGTATATATGTGTAGAAATATGTCTCGAGGAGCTAAAAGAAGAATGAAACAACTCTGAATTAACAAGGTGGCCAAAATGAGAGAGAGAGAGGGAGAACAAACAATGCAAAAAGATCAGCAAAAAAGGGCAACATTTTGAACATTTGAAAGACAAACGAAGAGCAAGAAATACATAAAGATTTTGAAAGAAAACCAAACAAACAAGGTGAACTTTTGAATATAAGAGAGAGAGAGAGAGAGATACATCAAACGATAGCAGAAAACGGGGAGAAAAAGAGAAAGATGGCGCTTCAATATGTCTAAAGCAAACGTTTCAAAATTAAAAAAAGTCTGACCAATAGATTGAGCAAACAGACTTTAAGGCCGTGTACACACATAAGCGGATATTCCATGCGGCAATCCACAAATAAGTGAAACAAGGAAGGGAAAAGATTTGTGCACGTGTCTGAATTTCCCCTCTATGCGTCAACTTGTATCCTTCTTTCTTCCACTTACTTAGGAAAGTACGGAACTTCCGTGTCTAATGTGAACCCGGCGTTAGGCTTCTAGCAGTTCTCTAAGGACCAGGCAAGCTTAGTAATGAACAAACGGACACCACAAAACAGAGAGTGGGCAATTAGACCAGACCCCCAAGAAAAACAACACCTTACAAGCAATTCCAACCAACCTCACAGAACAAGCTCTAACCCAGCTAAGCAGATTCTAAGGAAATAATTAAACAGGGATCTGACCAAGTGAGCATATGTTTCAAAAACTGGATCTGCCCCCATTACTAAGCGGAATACATTAATAGCAAATAATGGATCCCCGACAAAACAAGGCAAGGATCTGGTCAGTGATTTAACGGATCCCAGATACACCTACAACAGCAGTGTCGAAGATAGGAATGAGTTACCAAAGATAAGTGAACACTCTTCTGTCAAATTTGCAACAACAACAAAAATGCTTTGGATCCCAATGCGTTGTCTGTTTCTTTCCCAACAGAAGCATTATTATATAGTAAGCAGTGTTTAAAGGGTGTTACAATCGTGGTCAAGACTGCAAAATACTAAGAAAAAATCTGATCTGGAGTTCGGTTATAATTTTGCATACATTTACAAGCTTGATATACTTTTACGTATGCAGTGTTTGATTCAACATTATCTAGCCGCTCTTCTTATATTTTAAAAAAAAACCCACAGTTGAATTACAGCATTTTTTTAAAAATTCAAATTAACCATGGGTATGATAAACAGCACAGAACAATTCACTATCGAAAAGAACGAAAAATGATTTCCAATGATTTCTTTAAATTTTACCTTTTTTTTGGGGGGATAACATGTCTAATAATCCCCTACTGTGTGTGAGCATGGATACAATCTTTAAAAGTACAATTTGATAAATTCTTTTTCAAAAGATCAACGATATAAAACGTGGAAATAAAGGCATGTTTCAGACTTTCCCGTTTTGCAACATTTGCTTTCACAAATTTGCTGATCCTAAATATTACAAGGTCTATCCATTAGCCCCTCTCTGTCCCCTTGAATCATTTGCTTTGTGCAGCTAATACAATCATTTATATTTCCATTTAAAAGAAAGCTCTTTCAACGTGTAAACACAGATGCTTTTACACAAACTTCAAGAAAAAGTTACAAACACTTTGACTGCATAATTACAATCACTAGTTTTCAACGCTTGTTGATTGTACTCGACGCAGATTAAGAAAACACACATGTGGCAGACACTGTCAGGTACAAAAAATGTTAATCAAACAGTTCGAAACATACAAATCAGCATGGAAAACAAGGCAAATGTTTCTGTTATGTGTTTTTTGATTCTGCTTTCACAAAGTTACGATCGAACATCATCCAACAGGGACAACCATTTCTATAATAATAAAAAAAAGCAACAATTCAAAAACCGTTTCTCAACTTATCTACTTGCACAAGAAGTAAATTTCATTTGCTATAGTTTTGAGTATATGTGTAAGACAAGCTTCTGTGTGTAAGCTTTTTTTTTCTTCTTCATGGGACGAATCACAATTCTAACTATGTAGGGCATCGAAACGTCGAATCTTCACAATCCAACTGTCAAAACAGAAATCGGGTAACCATGTTCTCCAAATCATAACATAGCAATACAAAACAACTGACCCCAACATACCTTTCTGTTCATAGACAATGCAAAACACAAAACAACAAATTAGTGTACAAAGCACAATAAATACAACTAAACGAGCAAACCCAGTGTATGTTTTCAAAACCAGAACTTCCTAGATACCTAGCGAGTTAGTGTCCCATTAAGTACTTTCGCATGCTCAAGAAGCGACCCTGGCCATAAACGATTGAAGAAAACATCTACCAGTCTTCATTAAAGCAACGGAGTGGACTTTCTCTACAATGCACATTCAGACATCGACATCGACTGGGAGACTACGGCTCCTTCAACAGTCCCTGATTGGCCCGGTGCGGTCGGATGGGCAAAAAATAGCAACAACGAGAGAAAGAGAGGGAGAAGGAAAGTAGTAAAAAACAAAAAAACAAAAAAAACATGGCACCTAGCAAACGGTCTAATTATAATAATTATGGTGACGTGACCAATTCTGCTTTTCAAGCTGGGCAATAAACCTGCACATTACAAATGAAATATGTCACACTTTGTTGCGATAGTTTGGAGATTTAAACCCCCAAAAAAACCTATCAAAACGCCTGGACAGTAATGTGTGTGTAATGGTCATTCGCACATATCTGGTCAAGCAACATTTTTTTTTTTAATTGCAAATTTGAAGCAAAAGATTAGCAATTTACCATGAAAATAACCAAAGACAAACAAAATTTATTTATTCATTAAAAAAAAAGACCCCCCCCAAAAAAAACCCACAAAAAGACCCAAACCAAACACATCTAAAGGTGGCTGAAATCTTCATATAAAATATAAACAAAATTCAGTGATCATTTTTGGGGGGAGATGTGGTGAGGGCTGGTTCTTAATATACTTTTTCCCTAAAGGGCAGAGAGTGATGAGGATGGGAGTGGGATGATGAGTAACGAGGAGATAACAAACGGGAGGAGGGGAGGAGGAGGGAAAGCAAAGCGGGGCAACTGAAAAGGATGTACGGGAGAGTGGAAAATGTGGAGAATACATTTAGCCCAGGAAGGAATTGGCATATCTGACCCAGCACCACGAAAGGGACATTAAGTCGCTGAGCTAGTTTCTCACAACAGGCTTGGAACGTCAAAAATCAAGTTTTTTAATGTGTTTTGTGTGTGTGTGCTCTCTAACATTTCATCTTTCATATTTATAAACAATGTTTATCATGGTCTCTAAAATACTCAAAAAGTGCTTTAAAATAAAGTATGCTGATGCATTTTTTCACCCAGCTAGGCTAGACTTTAGACTGTGATTTCTCAAAATGGCCAACAGTCACCCTACCAACTTTAACCCTTTCACCGCGAATGTCGCATTTTAGCACCACAATGGTTTAACACCCATGTCACTAAAAGGAATCCAATCCAGACCTGTTATCCAAAGACCCTATTTTTTAAATTTTGGGATGTTAAGGATAGGCCTAATGTTATACATGTCACAGAGGAAGTTGCAATATTGCTGATTTTTTTTCTCTGCCCAGTTAAGTTTAATGGTATTTTTTGGCAGAAAAATGGCTGGCGGCGAAAGGGTTAAATGCTCATAACTTTGGAACGGGAAAAATAGATGCAAGAATTGTTGTCCTCATTTCATTTTGAAAGAGAATTGTCTGAAGTTTCCAACTGTACCGTTTTCTCCAAAATGGTCATTTTGACACTTAATGTCCCTTTCGTGGTGATGGGTCACATGTTAATTAAGAATATGCATATTCATTTACTTAGTACAGTGGAATCTCCATTATAAGACCTTCAAAAACCATCCAAAATGAGGTCTTATAAGGGAGGTGATTTTAATACTTACAAAGAAGGGCAATGTCTCAGAGAAGTAGGTCTTGTATGGGAGGGAGTCTGGCGATGTTTAGCTTTACGTCCTCCCGGCCGAAGCCATATGGGACATTACTTTTTATTTAGTTGGGGGGAGGGAGTCTTATAATGGGAGGTCTTATCAGGGAGGTTCCATTGTACTTAAATCTGCGGGCGTTGTGAACACAAACAAGTCCATTGCACCAAATTCTGGGGCGTAAACCCAAGACGGCTGAGAGTGTGGGAGACTTGAACTGAACACTTTGTGAGTGCATCTGTACTAGTAAGTAAGAACAGTAAACGTATAATAGTGTAGTAATGAAAACAATGACACACGAACTACCTAACATTCATTCCCCAACAACGAAAAAAATTTTTGCTATGGATAACTTCACTGATCGTTAGCACAGTTATGTATAATAGTGTATCAGCACCAACAATGAATGAAAACAATGAGGCATTTTATTTTTTATTTACCAACATTTAAAACCTATACCGTAAAAATATATATTTCGTTTGAAATAGATAACTTCCCTGCATTGCGCACAATATATGGATGGGAAAAGTAAGGAATAAATGAAAAAAGAAAACCAAACATGTTGAAAATATTTCCCAATGTTTTGACCCTTAGGTCTCCTTCAGGTTCATGTATCTGATAATGGGTATTCAGTCAAAAACTTGTGGATACTTTAAAAACGTGAAAAAGCAAACAACCTGTTATAAATGACAAGTTAAGCAACAATAATTATAAATAAAATGCCTGTCCCTTATTTCTGTCCCTGTCAATACAGAAAAGCTACGCATAATAGAGATAAGTTTTCAACCACTTCACTTTCCTGCGCAGAAGAAATCAGTTAGCATCAAACAATGTTTCAATTGATGCAATCACACAAATAAGGCTGATATGACCGATATACCAAACAACCCCATTTGAGACCTTCCAGTTTGGTTGGGAGTAACTGGTTGCAAGTTTTACCCACTGCATGATCAGTCGAGTCAAAACTCACCAGCCTGTTGTGACCAACAAACTTGGACAGTCAGATAAGGGTTCTAAAAGGCTGACAATTAAGTTGATCAGCTGTACACAGATTTTTATATTAAACAAATAATGAGTAAAGTTTGAGGGGAAAGACAACTTGTAAGCATAATCTTTTTTTTTTTAAAACAAGAAACCTCTACCTTGGATTCAAGTAAGAGACTAGAGTGTGTGTGCTATGTTTTAAGCGCAAGTGTGTGTGTGTATGCTTGTTGAAATAAGAGCAGGTAGATTTATCTTCTATCTGTGTAAATCGTCAAAGCTAATAACAGCAGATCTGCAACATTACAATTTAAGACTATGTTAAGTTTGACGTCCTCACGGACGGAGCCATATCGGACCAAACATTTTAAGTGCTTAAGCTGCTTATTTGAAATATCGTCGGTGAAATTCACAAACCTCGTATCTCGATTTTTTTATATTTTTTTTAGTTAGAGTCAGCTCTCTAATTTTTCCCACCACATTCCACCAAAAGCTCATATCTCTAACGACTTTCTATCTGGGGTAAATGAGGTTGTGTAAGTAGAAGAGAAACTTGTAAGTCCGAAATTCAGATCTACTTAAGGACAAAAACCTTGTATCTTCGTTCTTTTAAAGTAAAAAAAAAAGAAAGAAAAAGTAATTTTCACAAAATGCAGGATTAAACTCACAATGTTTTGAACATATTCATCATACTTGTGGCAAACGCGGTTAATTTCTAAAACAGCTTTTTTTCATTTTTGTCAAAACTACCAAAATTGAGATATGAGGTTTGTGAATTTCACAGACGATATGGCAAATATGTGTACTACCATGATTGTGGCGATTGCGAAGATTGTGATGAATAAGTATGGATGCAATGTTCATACGTTGAAATTTCTGAACCAAGAGAACCCTTAAAATGTTCACCTTTCTTCTAAGGTGACACAATTTAAATATTACATTTATTTCTAGACTTCAGCTAAATTTGAAGAAAAAAGTATTCATTTCAACAGCATTGTTATTGCATCTTTTAAGAATGGTACCATTTTTTCAAATACTATTAATATTCAGATTTCAAGGAATTTTTATTAGAATTATTTATTGATTAAAAAACCCACATAAATTCTATTATCTACTGGGGAAAGCATAAAAATGCACCAAAATCTTCAATAGTGTTCGTTTGTATTATTCTTTTTAAAAAGGTTTTCAGGATTTTCCCCAAAATAAATCCAATACAGCTAAAATAAAAACCAAACCAAAAACAACAACATAGCTAACCATAACTAAGCACTGAATTAGCAAGACATATATAATGTGAATGCGTGCACCCACGCACACACACACACAGAGCAATATAGTATTGTTGACCCATTTTCCTGTCCCGATTAAAACAAAAAAGAATTTGACCTTTTTTTAAAACACAAATTTAAAACTGAAAGGGGAATCACTAGCCAATGCTAGCTTTTAAAAAAAATCAACACAGAGAGAAAAGAATACAAAATCTCTTGGCATTAAAAAAAAAGATCAACAGTTAATAATAATAATAATAATAATAATAATAATAACAACGTTCTTTATGGAGTTTAGATACAATCAATCAATCAATGTTTTATTAGTCCAATATTGGGTTGGGCAGACCAGGCTTCAGATAACAACGCAATTCATCATGATTTGTGGTGTGTGTATCGAGGTGGAAATACATCGTAAACACGTATTTATCTATATCTGATTAATACACTAAATTAACCAAGCAACATGCAAAGAACTACAACTTACAAGCGAGACCAGCTAGAAGGATATGAAATTTCCCAGAAATCAACAGATACAAACAAAGCCATGACAAGACTAACCTTGACCTACATATTGCAACGGACATCGTAATGATAATGATTGGGAAACGAACAGAGACTGACTTTGTAAAACAGTCACAGTCATAAGAATGTGAACAAATCGATGAAAAATAAAGCAAAGAATATAATCCACTGATGAGGGCGAGGAAGCGAAAAAGCCAAAACGAAGCTAAAACTAAATGGCTTTGTTGCTAATACAAGCAACGAACGCATTGCACACTGAAATTTGAACACCTTGTGTTTCGTGAACACCACAATTTGAACACTTTCCATTATGTGAACACTACGTTTGAACACTTTCCATTTTGTGAACACATCCAAAATCATGCCACTTGTAGAAAACAAAACATTTTAAAAAAACTTTAAAAAAACTTTTGACATTGCATACGTGTAGAAAAAATGCCAGGCCAAAAAATGAGAAAGAACACTTATAAACAATATACCATTTACCAATATAAGGGGGGGGGGGGGGGAATCGCACAATTATGTAGAGAAGTACTGGAGTTTGCTGACAATTCATGAATGATAATAAACATGTCAATTAACTGCTTTGTTTCACCATACAATGCAGATCTTCTCTTTTTTCGTTTTTTGACTAGCAGCACAAAAGTCATTTTAACAAGTTCCCATGATTCCTGCAAAGCGTGCGCATGTGTTAAAGGGCGAAAGAAAACCCACCCAATTCTTTCACTTTATTGATATTTTTATTAAAAAATGCAATTCACCATTGACCAATAATTATACCATTCATCATTGACCAAAAATTATACCCAAACTATAAAAAACAAACACACCAACCATTTGTTATATTTCTAAGCAATGACAATGACTAAAAGAAAAAGGAGAAAAAAAAAAAATTTCAATACTTTATCTGACCAACACTGGTCATCACTTAATGACACGAAAATAACAGTAAGGAGAAATCTGCAACACGCCTTTTCATTTGTTATCTGTCAACATTTTTTTCCCCTTTGAGGTTCCAACTTCATTTGTCAATACCATCCAAAAAAAGAAGACAAATTCCTGATGAAGTTAATTCCAGGTCAAAACGGGTGGAGTTTTAAATATGTACCTCAATTCAGGTTTAAAATCAAGGAGAAAAAAATAAACAAAAATCAAAGGTCAGAGGCTACCTCTGGCTGCTATTTATTCCATCTTCAGCAGGTCATATATGTGTGTGTGTGTGTGTGTGTGTGTGTGTGTGTGAAGGGGGTAGGGGTGGGAGAAAGGGCATGGGGGTTGGGGGAAGAAGGTAGAGGGATACAGGGGAGGGGGAGAGCGTAAAGGGAGAAACTAATGAATAGGAATAAACATTGGTGTTGGGGGAAGAAGGTAGGGGGATACAGGGGAGGAGGAGAGCGTAAAGGGAGAAACTAATGAATAGGAATAAACATTGGTGTTGGGGGAAGAAGGTAGGGGGATACAGGG
Organism: Phymorhynchus buccinoides; assembly: GCA_017654935.2. Taxonomy (NCBI): domain Eukaryota; kingdom Metazoa; phylum Mollusca; class Gastropoda; order Neogastropoda; family Raphitomidae; genus Phymorhynchus; species Phymorhynchus buccinoides. The sequence continues at coordinate 38,857,754 of CM065702.1, read as the reverse complement.
GAGGGGGAGAGCGTAAAGGGAGAAACTAATGAATAGGAATAAACATTGGTGTTGGGGGAAGAAGGTAGGGGGATACAGGGGAGGGGGAGAGCGTAAAGGGAGAAACTAATGAATAGGAATAAACATTGGTGTTGGGGGAAGAAGGTAGGGGGATACAGGGGAGGGGGAGAGCGTAAAGGGAGAAACTAATGAATAGGAATAAACATGGGTGTTGGGGGAAGAAGGTAGAGGGATACAGGGGAGGAGGAGAGCGTAAAGGGAGAAACTAATGAATAGGAATAAACATGGGTGTTGGGGGAAGAAGGTAGAGGGATACAGGGGAGGAGGAGAGCGTAAAGGGAGAAACTAATGAATAGGAATAAACATTGGTGTTGGGGGAAGAAGGTAGAGGGATACAGGGGGGGAGGAGGAAAGCGTAAAGGGAGAAACTAATGAATAGGAATAAACATTGGTGTTGGGGGAAGAAGGTAGAGGGATACAGGGGAGGGAGGAAAGCGTAAAGGGAGAAACTAATGAATAGGAATAAACATTGGTGTTGGGGGAAGAAGGTAGAGGGATACAGGGGGGGAGGAGGAAAGCGTAAAGGGAGAAACTAATGAATAGGAATAAACATTGGTGTTGGGGGAAGAAGGTAGAGGGATACAGGGGAGGAGGAAAGCGTAAAGGGAGAAACTAATGAATAGGAATAAACATTGGTGTTGTACAGCAGAACCTCCCTTTTAAGACCTTGAAAAATCATCCAAAATTAAAATCTTAAATGGGAGAGAGATGTATTAGGGAGGTAATTTTAACACTTACAAAGAAGGGCAATGTCTCAGAGAAGTAGGTCTTAAGTGGGAGGGAGTCTTATAAGGGAGGTGCCACCATAGCTATAACATGATTAAACTGTGCAGAGGACTTAGATTGTGTTTGCTTCTAGTGGGAAAACTGAAGAATATGAATTATAATAAAGCAAAGCTGACCATTTCACGACCCTTGAGTAATGTTTCTGCGAAGAACATTCAAACAAATAAACAAAGTAACAATTTTTTTAAAAACAAACAAACAAAAACCTGAACCTAAAGTGTAACTGAATATCTTCTCCATCCAATTCCCTTACACCCCCCCCCCCCCCCCCCCCACCCACCCTCTTTATTTCTCTCCTCTCCTTTGGTCACTGAAGGTTTGGCATCATACCCAGATTGCTGACATCTGATTGCTATACAACCTGTTAACAATATGTTTGCTTTCATTAATTGCTTTAACTCACTCGGCACTGGCCAGTTGCTTCCCCTTACAACCATTTAGGATGGGCCATTCGACTAGGTTCGAAAACCCATCACCACAAAAAAGTTATGAAAAGTTATGGACTGATATTTTCAGATACGATTACTAACACCATGCACTAAACGATCGTAAAATATCAGATTCCATACCTTCGTCGTTTGTCTCCTATTGACGAAAACAGCTAACACATAGAAAGAAGGAAAATTTCACATTCCGATCTTTGACCCCCCTCTACAACCAAACCTGAATGGGAAGTCTGCAATGATTGGTTGATTTCAAGAGAGGCAAGGTCAAAGCAAACTGAAAATAGGTTATGACGTTGCACCGGAAAGCTGGTTACACGCCAGAAATCAAAACCTCTTGAAAACTCTTATGAGCCGGATCCGGGCCATTCGTCCTAAATGGTTGTGCGAGCCATGAGCCGAATCCGGCTCATTCTTCCAGAGTGAGTTAAAACAACAACTAGAGCAAAACCCCTCTGAAGCTATATGTTCAATAGATTTATTCACGCACAAAGAGCTATTGTGTCACTGACAAAGTGAAGGCTTCTTCTTTTTTTCCTCTTTTGCACACTAAGTAACAGAACATGGAGAACAGAAACAAAAACCTCATTATATCAAAGTACGGCTTCAAAAGACAAACAAAGAAAAAAGCTTTATCTGATTTACAAATAAATAAATCATAAATAATGCAGAGGATTATACAATCTCTCATACAAATAAACAGGGTATACATTTTTTTAAAAAGGAAAACTTCCCAAAATGTAAAAACAGAAAATGAACAAAACAAATTGCAGATTCAGTTGAAAAAGCCTTGAGTCTCAAGTTACCACACTCTGCTCTCTCACTTCTTCCTCTCAAGCTACTCCCTCCTCCCTACCTCACCCTCCCCATCCCTTGTCCATGGTTAGTTCAGAATTGCATACAACAAAAAAAGGTAAAACAAATCTATTCCTGTATGAGAAACTGTTGATTCAGGTTTGGACTTTATAATAGTATTTCAAACAACGCACACGCATTCATACACAAGCAGGTGCACATGTGCGCATGCACACACACACACACACTCTCTTCAACAGATTATAACCACGGTCACTATGAAGTCGACTTAATAAGACCTCCCCAGAAAAATTATTCTCTACATAAACAACAAAAATGAAACCAGTAGAGATAAATACCATTATCAACAAACAAAAATAATTATGATTCCTCTAAATTCTAACCAATAAACTGCTTTACAAAGATATCAAACAGATATGATAAAGCCGCAAAAAAACACACAACTGATCTGAATCCATAAACATCAAATATACCGTAATTCACGGACAATAAGCCGCAACTTGTTTTTTTACACACACACCCCCCCCCCCCCCCCCTGCGGCTAGTACAGTGCCGCGGCCTAAACGTTACCGAAAGTCAAAATAAACTCAACTCGGTGGCATCCTTGATTCAGACCTTTGATCTGTGGCCTTGTTCATTGTTGATGACAACAAAAAATCACCTTGATTTCGGTATATTTTTCACAAAATGACGATCTGTTTCGTGGTTCCGACACTTTCGTTTTGGCAGTCAACACATCCGCGATCAACTCTAGACTGAACCGGAAGCGGACATCGTGCTTCGAAACGCTTCCGCGGCTTATGCGTTACTTTTTTCCGATTTTTGTTAAAAAGTAGGGAGTGAGGCTTATATTACGAAGCGGCTTGTAGTCCGTGAATTACGGTAATCTGACTCTAAGATGCATCAAAAGCTACAGTCAACAATGCCAACGTCATTTTCTCCAATTTCGACAAGCAGAGGAAGTTGATTCACAATATCACTGGCCCGGTTTCTTGGCTGGCTAGTTTTTGTTTTAAATCTAATTTATTTATAGGCCATATTTTGTAAACCAGACAATTTTACCCCTTCAACACCGAATAATACACACTGATCCTTTAACTAAGCATATACTGCATTAAAAACAAGTGTTTAAAGTAGCCTGTTAACACTATGTGACAGTTTTTCCATTAAAATTAAAAAGCAAACCAAAAAATGAGTACATCGCAAAATAAACTATCACTTGAGTACATCGCAAAATAAACTACCACTCTGTCTACTTTTACGGTAATTAAACAAAATGGTCTGTTCACACCTTTGTCTTTGTAAATTTAAAATAAACCTAAGAAAGCAAAACAAAAAGAGAGAATAAAACTTGAAACAAGGAATTAAAACAAAAAAACAATCATTTGAGTGGGAATTTTCTTTTTTCATTTGGTCTTAATTGTGTTTTTCATTTTTCAGACAAGTAACCATCAATTTAAAACACACATATTGATGTTCAGGGTTAAAATTAAATACAAATCATCAAATGGAGAAAACAACCACGCAAAAACCCTAACATATGTGAACACCGCTTGACCATCATAATTTAATTGTTAATTCATATTGCAATATATGTAAAAAATGAATTTTTCACGTGTTTGCGTGTGTGTGTGTGTGTGTGTGTGTGTGTGTGTGTGTGTATGAACGATCATGGCACAAGGCTTTACAGACAAGTCTGCAGCCTCAAACTCGCACATGGAAAGCAAGAAGCTGTAACACAATTGTGACATACTCCTTTCTGATGAACTGAACTCAAGGTACGGAGGAGAGAGAGAGAGAGAGAGAGAGAGAGAGAGAGAGAGAGAGAGAGAGAGAGAGAGAGACTTGATACTTTCACACTTTGATTGTTTAATGACATTAGCCAGATACAGCTTTCGTGTCATGGGGGTTTGTACAACACCATCATCATTTCGTGCAACTTTTTCTTGCAAAACAAATTAAGCATACACAAAAATAATGATCAAGAACAGAAGATTTAGAACTAAACATATTATCAACACACATACACATACAGACACACGCGCGCGCATGCGCGCACACACGAGAGAGAGAGAAAGAGAGAGAGAGAGAGAGAGAGCATGATTGTGACATATTCCTCTCTATAGACCAGATTCTGTGCATTATTAAAATATGATGTTTCAAATACTTCATTTACTTCCCTGAATATGAAGACAGATCAGAAGAAATCTTGGATCTTGGCTTAACAAACAAACAAACATCATCATTAATGTCTTAATTCCGTTCAATCATTTGCTACGTAAGAAGACTGATTTTTGCTGCGTTGAGACGTTACTGATTAATTAACTAACTCCAATGATGAAAACAGTTCTGGATAAGCAAAAACAGACATAGATAGCAACAACAACTGCAGTATGCATTAAGAGTCAGGCCGCACGCAAACAAAATTATCCTCAAATAAAACATAGTACTGGGAACGTGTGTTTAATTTAGCATTTCTTTTGCTTACTTATTGACGCGGATAAGGAACGGGATTACAACTTGCCATATACAACAGTTGTCTTCTGAATGTGAACTTGGGACTAAACACGAGTCTACGGGACAAACAGATCTTTAAACCTGCTTAATTAAGCGGATGGGTTTGAAAAATGTATCTGGGTTTAAAACTGCCACACCCATAGATAGAGTAGGCAGTTTGATGGGTTTTATATTATGCTATCTTCAGCAGTTAAGACATGAAATCTGCTAAAAAATATAAAAAATAATGTATCATTTTTTTTATTCCCCTTTCAAGCAGCGCATAACTACCAATAACAGGTTTACAGTGTGTAAAAACCATGGACTTTACAGTGCTTACAGTGTGTAAAGATAATGGGCTTTACAGTGTTTACTGATAGATCACACGTTCAGCGCTTTGGAGATGCACATAAAAAAACATACTTAATCGTCAGGATTATGGAGAAATATTGTGAGTATACATATGCCCAAAACGCTGTTTTCTTGTATGCTAAACTTGTGAACATACTGCAGAGCAAGCAAGAAGGCGGATACATTATAAATATAAAAAAAAACATGAGCTTATTTAACGGTTCTTCGAAATTAATGCTTTTAGTGCCAAAAAATATTTGCATGTGTGTGTTTTGGCAGCTGACCTTGTGATAGCACCGACAGGTTGTTAAGATAAACTACATGAATGCAAATGCTGGCATTCAAATATGTGACCCGTCACCACAAAATGAGTCGCATTGTCCCTAGTTCACTTGTCCCCTAGGGACAATTTTATGTGGAAGGGGGTCAAATCATCAATTCTCAGATTTTTACTTATTATTGAACAATGGGTCTTTATCTACCATGTACATAAGTATTGAAGTGTAAAAGCAATCCTTTCAGCCTTAAAAGTGTGTTTATATCAGAAACATCTGGTTGTTTTGTACACATTTAGAAATTTTCCAGTTGCATTTTTTCATTTCGCCGATTCCCTGAGTATACGATTTCAAATCTTCATAACTTTGCAACAAATAGTCCGATTTACAAACTTTTTGGTTTGTTGGAAAGCTTTTTTAATGCACAATAACAATTTGTTAATAACTCAAAAGTGACATCTGGGACATCACGACTCATTTTGTGGTGACATATATGTATCCAAAAAATTGTCATGAAAAATACGCTAACCAAGAAGTGAATGCAGGTTGATTTACAAGCGTTATTTTTATTTATTAATGTTTTGTTTTACTTCTTCTGTGTATTTATGCACAACTGGATCACTGAAATGGTATGTCGTCGGTGAAATTAAAAAACCTTGTATCTCGATTTGGGGGTTTAGAGTTAGATACATAGTCAGCTCTCTAATTTTTCCCGCCACCTTCACCAAAAGCTTGTATCTCTAACGACTTTCTATCTGAGGTAAATGAGGTTGTGTAAATAGAAGAAAAACTTGTCAAGTCCCAAATTCAGATATAGTTAAGGGGACAAAAAACTCGTATCTTCGTTCTTTTCAAGTCTAAAAAAAAAAAAATAAAAAAGTAATTTTAACAAAATGCAGGACTAAACTCGCAATGTCTCGAACAACATATTCATCATAGTTAATCAATTGTGGTCAATGCGGTTAATTTAAAAAAACAATTTTATTTTTCTCAAAACTACCAAAATTGAGATACGATGTTTTTGAATTTCATTGACGATGTATCAATGTAATCAGAATAAACTGCTGCATAATTTATCAGCACCTAAAAAAAAATGTCTTTGAGAATGTCGAGGCCTTCTTCTTCTTAACACAAAGTAAAAACTTCCAATGTTGGGTATCAGGTCTAAATGGTCTGCAGCGAGCAGGCAAACATTTGCATCATGAAATATGTGAATTCAATACCTTTAATTAGTATCAGATTTGTTTCTGATTTACAATGTTGGGTATCAGGTCTAAATGGTCTGCAGCGAGCAGGCAAACATTTGCATCATCAAATATGTGAATTCAATAATACCTTTAATTAGTATCAGATTTGTTTCTGATTTACAATGTTGGGTATCAGGTCTAAATGGTCTGCAGCGAGCAGGCAAACATTTGCATCATCAAATATGTGAATTCAATACCTTTAATTAGTATCAGATTTGTTTCTGATTTACAATGTTGGGTATCAGGTCTAAATGGTCTGCAGCGAGCAGGCAAACATTTGCATCATCAAATATGTGAATTCAATAATACCTTTAATTAGTACCAGATTTGTTTCTGATTTACAATGTTGGGTATCAGGTCTAAATGGTCTGCAGCGAGCAGGCAAACATTTGCATAATCAAATGCATGAACATCACCTTTAATTAGTACCAGATTTGTTTCTGAGTTAGAGAAATGCGCGTCTTTACTGTCACTGAGAACAGTTTAAAAATTATAAAATGATTTAATATTTTAATGCATGTTCTTACCTAGTATATAAGCCACTTTGAGTGTTTGGTGGTGCAATGTGATCCTAGTATATGAATTGTTAACTTTGTGGGTGCAATATGGTTGACGTATTAGTTCATTTGTGACTGTTTTTAAACTCTTAAATAATATAGTGTTCTATTTTGGTAATTCTGTGTTTGCACCCGAATGCAATTTCTCTGTATAGAGATAATAAAGATTTGTTGACTTGACTTATGACAGAAAACAGGGACACACTTCTTTCAGCTTCATTTGAGAATCATCACGAGGCAAGACGAGAGGAATATATAATTGTTCTGGATTTTGTTTTGCCTGCTAAAAGAAATGTCAAAAGATTTTAAGCGATAAGAAATGTTCATGGTAAACTTTTATGGGCTAATACAAAAATAAACACCTGGCTGTTGTTGTGCAAAGATGGAATCAGCAGAACCCTCCTCTCCTCCTTGGTCAGACACTGTCAATCTAAAACTCAGCAAAAGAAACTAAATTTGAAAGCGTGCTAAATTTGCATTAAATATGAAGATCCGTGTAGTTAAAGAACCGACTTTGCTTTTGTAGTGGTTTGTTGTGGGGAAACCAATCGGTGGAGAGAGCTTTTCTATATAAAGTCTACATATAAAAACGTCTGATCTACCACTTCCCTGTCAAAACCTGAAGTAAAAACCCACAATCTTCTTTCATTTCTCCTTTTGTTTATGTATGTTTTGCTTGTGTGTATGGCTGGAGTTATTTGTGAGTTTTTTTGAATAATTCAAAATTGTTGCGATGCGAACGAGTTAAAGAAAACTCCTGAAGATGGGAAAGAGTGCAGAAAACGGGGAGAGGGGACAGCAGAGGGAATCGGATGGGGGAAATAACGAGATGGCAATCGTTATTATCATGGGTCGAAGTTTGTTAGTCGTTCATAGTCCCGTCAGCATTATGGGTCGAGGTGCATCAAGCAGCCTGCCATTCAAAGTGAAGAGTCTCAAATTTCGCCAGTGTTTTTGTTCACGAAACATTGCATACTTTACACAAACATAGGGGTTAAAAAATAACAAACAAACAAAAACGGCAATAATAAAATAATAAAAGTGTTTTCATTTGTAATAATAACCTTAAAAAATGGAGTCAACCACGAAAGCGGATGATTGCTTTATAATAAACCGGTGGTGCGGATTATGCTAAGAGCTTTTTTTGCGTAGCAAAGAAACGCGCGATCAATCTGGGGAGAAAAACCAACCTCATTCAATGGTGACTTTGTACTCTATGGTATACGATTCTCAGTTGATTAATACAATTTCACGTTGAATGCTTTACACATGTAGAGTCAGGTTGTACAATTCACAAAACATAAATACTCATAACGAAAAACTGGCTATTAGACGACCATTCAAGTTAGGCACAATTTACGAGTGGAAAACACACCCGAAAACCAATTTGATAATCACCATAATATTTTTAACGCTAGTCATCAGTGTTCGATGAGTTGAAACTGATAACCATACTGACAACATTAACCATTTCAAGGTAAAACGAATCAATGGTACAACCTGTCTTTAAAACACACACAAAAAAACACTTTAAAATGTGTTGCTTTTGTACGCTTCAGTTTTGTGATTTTTCGACTTTAAAGACCTTTTTAAACTTGCAAAATCCCTTCATCATATTCCCAAGATAAAATACTTGTATTAGTAGTAGTCGTAGTCATAGTAGTAGTGGTAGTAGTCATAGTAGTAGTAGTGGTAGTAGTCACAGCAGTTGTTGATGCTGATTGCTATGTGTATTTTCTGATCATGTTATTGGATTTTTGTTTCATGCTTTTATTTCATTTCTATTATATGTAAAGCGCCCTGTAGCCTACATAGTAGGATGGGCGCTATATAAATTGTCCTCATTATTATTATTATTATTATTATTAATACAACAAGAGAGTAAACGAACGCAATCGCACGGCATGCATCTCTGCGTTAAGAATATCTGGTATTTTGCAAACAAACAAGTATTGTACAGTGATAATGTGAAATCATTAACCACTACAAGTACAACAACAAATATTCTTTCCTTTAAATGCATAATGAACAAAAGCTAAAAACGGTACAAGAGTAAAACAAAAAAACAAAAAACAAAAAATGCTTTCTAATTTACTTACTTGGTACTTTAAAGTACAGTCTAACAACTACTTCTATAATTAATTTAAACGAATACACCAGCACCCCACCACGCTATTTTAAATTAAACAAAATTTCATGCCTCAATATAAGAAAGAGTAAAAATGTGCAATACAGAGAGAGAGAGAGAGAGAGAGAGAGAGAGAGAGAGAGAGAGAGAGAGAGAGAGAGAGAGAGAGAGAGAGGGGGGGTGTGGATGTGGGAGGAGACAAAATTAAAGGTAAAAGAATCACTCTATAAAATATTTGCACAAAAGGAAAAACAAACAAACAAACTAAACAAACCAACCCATGAATTCTTTTTTCAAACCTAGTTGTTGTCTGCATACAAATTGTCTCGTTCAGACCGTCTTTACCATTGTGCATTACATATTATAAACGATCAGTGTTTTATAATCGGGTAAAATCAACTGCAAAAGCCAAGCTCCCGACAGTATCTCTGAGCCATTCTGTGTATTGTACAGATAGTTTGACACGGTTCAGGCGATGGTCAATTGATTCAACATTAGATCAGGTCAGGTCAGGTTTAAAAATTAAAAAAATCAATCCCAAAAAAATAAAATAAAGGTCATCGAAAATAAAGCCATAACAGATCAAACATGAAGTTAAACAGCCAACATTACGGAAATGTTAATAATCAATTGTGATAACCATAACATTACAACACCTATAATAACAGTGATATCAGATATTAAAAAAAGCACATAATCACGGAGAAACTCAATAACCCTTCAGAATTACTGTCTGGGCTTACTATTATTATTGTTTGTTTTTTTAAAAGAAGAGAAAAAACCCCATTTCATTGCACATGAGCTACTAGGCTTGTACAAAATATGGTGCTTCGATACATCAGTGCTGTAACGAATTACGGACTTGTTTTTAAAAAATTAAAACACACAAAAACAAAACACACACACAAAATAACCTGACTGGTGATAGAAATTCTTAGATTTGCGAGTTTTTTCAGCTGAAACCCTAACGTTTTTAGTCTTATCGTGACGAATATGTCACAAGTATTGCGACGACAGCCAAACTTTGGCAATGACACAGCCTAAGAAGACTACCGCTTAACTCATTCAAGCCGTTCCAGCCATATATGTCCGGAATTAATAGATAGCTGTCAATTTGATGCATTTGCTTCAAGGGAAGTAAATCTGTATGCACACCATACCTTGGCCACTTCTAAACTCGCTTCGCTCCCTTAGACCACAACTTTGCCTCTGACTTTGCTTTTGTAGTGGTTTGCTGTGGGGGAACCAATCGGTGTAGAGAGTTTTTCTATATATAAACAAAAAGTCTGATCTACCACTTCCCTATATCTGAACCTGAAGTAAAATCCCCGTCATCTTCTTTCATTTCTCCTTTTGTTTATGTATGTTTTGTTTGTGTGTATGGCTGGAGTGATTTGTGAGGTTTTCTTAATAATTCAAAATCTTTGGGATGCGAATGAGTTAACAGTAATTCGTCGATTGAAGAAGAACAGAAGATCAACAGAAGAAACAAAATGGTTCGCTGCTTTGGCTTCATTCATCAGGCAAGGTACTTCTTCTTCTTCGATCACTCAGACAGATTCCTGTCAATTATGAGCGCAGATGTGTCATGCTGCCACTCACTATGCCCCTAACTAAGAAATAGTTAGGCCCAGTAAGTCCGACTTCGGCTGGAAAGAAATGTTTTTGAAAGTGTTTCGTGGAATAAAAAAAGGCAGGAGAATGGACCGGCAAGGCAGAAAGATAGTAGATGACAGTAAGCTAAGGGAAAAGGCAGAGTCAAAGAGAGTGACAGATTAGATAAAGTTACAAGCACAGAACTTCCAGAAGGTGGGGGAACTATTTTTACAAAGACCCCCAGGTATCCCACACTGAACATTTTGTGATCTGCAGGGGAAACCTGACATAACTGGCACAGCACTTTTGAGAAAAAAGCAAAAAAACAGTTCACCACCCTAACAAACAAAAACAATCAAATAGGAGTTTCAAGCATATTTAAATCTTAATTTATAAGTATTCTACCAATATCCAAAATATAAAATACAAAATTTGAAAGTAAAAAAAAAAATGTAATCAATAAAAATAACTCAAATCAATAGAAGAATCAAAACAGCAAAAACTCTCTCTTCTATGTTAAGACTTCTGCAAATGAGGTATCTTCAATGCTAAGATCAGGAAGTGGGTGGATGCCTCATGCCTCCATACGGGGTGCTGGTCTCGTATTAATCCATTTTATAATTTTTTAAAAAGAAAATATTTTCTCAAATTTTCTCCGGCGTTGTCTTTTTTCTTCTTCTTTTTAATTGGACACTGTGAGAGAGAAAACCTGAAGAACTAAAGAAATAAAACAAGAAAGGGCAAATCGAGCGAACACCATACCTTTTTAACCAGTGCAAATGTAGAACGCAAAAGAGGGGAGGAAAAATACTGATCAAAGCGGGACAAGAAAAAAAATATATAAAAGGAACTGTTTGAAAACAATAACAGTTCCAGCAGTGTCACATTAAACCTGTTACGAATGCTTCGATCGTCTGTCAAAGTTATCTGAAATTAACAAAGAAATCGTTAAAAAAAGAAAGAAAGAAGGGGGAAATTAAGACAATGGGGTTTTTCCATGTTCATGGACAGACAACTCTGAAACCTGACAAAGAAAAAAGGTTAATAAATGTCAATTAAATAAAATATGATTAAAAACAAAAAAGAATTAAAAAAATTGAATGAATAAATAAAACAATTAAAATGACACCCAAACACGGGAAGTGAAATCTTCGCTTTGAGTGCCACGGAAAAAAAATTGATTCTTTTGATCCCTTATATAAACAGAATACCAATCTTTTTGCTAAAATATTTCCGTGGCAATGATCTAAGCAGTTTAACAACGAGCACCCACTCAATGAGAGAGAGAGAGAGAGAGAGAGAGAGAGAGAGAGAGAGAGAGAGAGAGAGAGAGAGACAATGAAGTACTAAAGTGTTAAATCAGTAAACTTTTCCCTGTTTGAATCTGCTTACATTACTTTCAATTATTAAAGGGGAAAAAAACAACAACAACAAAACAAAAAACAAGAAGAAAACCCTGAACCCAATCTTAAATCATGAGTTTGCAATCCCTTTTACGTATTTCAGATTCAACCTTCCTAACTCTTCTAGCACCATGGGCGAATATATTCGCCCAAGACATCGCTCTCGAAAGAATAGTTACTTCCCTCTTGTCGGTTATCTCAACCGACAACCAAGAACATCAAAGAAAAAACCAGCATGGCGCTAGAAGAGTTAAGCCGCTATTAACAGCAAATAATTGCGGCTATTTAAATTAAAATGTCCGTATCTCAAAACATGAGTTCATGATTCCCTTTAACCCTTTCGCCGCCAACCATGCTTCAGCAAAAAATGTCCATTAAACGTACCTGGGCACAGAAAGAAAATCATCTGCAATAGTGGGGATTCCTCTGTGACATGTATAAAGTAAGGCCTATCATTACCTCTCAAAATGATGAAAATAGGGTATTTGGATAACAGACCCTGGTTTGAGGCCTTTTCGTGACATGGGCGTTAAATTATTGTGGTGCTAAAAATGCGACATTGGCGGTGAAAGGGTTAAATATATTAGACTCAATGCATGAACTGATACAGTGGAACCATCATTCTGTGAATCGAAGGTAAAGAAGAAACGAAACAAAATGGCTGACATGATTTTGTACAATTTGATGTTCATACTTTAGGTGTTAGTTGATTAATTCAGACGTTGTGGTGAATGCTAATGTGACCATTAACTCCAACACTGATAATTAAAAATAAAATAACAACAAACAAAAACACTCTGACCAGTTTAATGCACAAAACCTTTTCTTTAAAAAAATAAGCACAAAAAAAACATGTGGCTGAGCGGAATAGCCTCTTCAACATTTTCCTGTCTACAAAAATAACTGATTACAAAAAAATTAAAATCATAATAATCACAATAAAAAAGACATGCAATAGTGCTGCAATACACTGGATAACTAAAAGCTAGTCAAATCTGAACAACTTTTTTGTTTAAAGGTAATGCACATTTTAATATTGTGACATAAGTATTAATAATATATTCATGTCAGGCAACATATTTCTATCTAGTACTATTCAAAATCACAACTGGCTAAAAACCTTTTTTCAAAAACTGAAAAAAATACTGAAATTAAGGTCTAAAGAGTGGCTACCAGAGGACAAACATTTGCACTTAAACTCGATCTAAACATTCCTTCAATTTTGGAGAGGTTAGACAATAATAATAATATATAATTACCGCAAACGGCTAACAATTATTTCCTTCTTTTCCACTTCTTCGATTTCAAAATGAACTAACTTTTAAATCAATCCATCCTCAATTCATCAGAAACCATGATTATTATTATTAAGGCATTGTATATTTTGAAGCTGCAAAATGAGTTACCAACAAAAGAACAAAAAATGAGAACTATAACAATAATAATAAGTTATTATAACGATACAGAAAGGAGCAGAACGTCATTCTTCAAGTTGATGCAATCACAAAACAAATAAAATCGCCCCCTCCCCAAAAAAAATCAATCAAAGGATAATTCAAGAGAGTTGATAAACATTTGCATCTGAACACTGGGATAAATCGGATTCTGTTTGCCCTTACATAAAAAACACCCCCCAAAACCTAACCTCTACTTGGTCGAATACACCCATGGACGAAACTCCATAAACCAGATAGGAAATCGGCACACACACACACACACATACCTTCGCCGTCTTGTCTCGGTCAATTCAAGAACATAACCCTCACACTTGTCCTCCAATCCTACGACGTACAAACATACACACGTAATCCAAAAAGGAAAGAAAACACAACATCCTCGCAGGCAATTCGGCAGTGATGGAAGAATTGGGAGGGGGTGGGGGAGGTTAACCCCCCCCCCCCCTACCCACCCCAAAAGAAGTACAAGCAATCTGATTGTGCCAGATTCATGTTTTGATAATAATGCTCATTTCGCCAGCTCTGAATTGAGGTAGCTGGAATGTACTTTGGTAAAAACATCTACTGTCACTACTACATTAATTAACACACATCTGAACTCAATCCGACGACACGCATGAAGAGTTGGGGATGACATGTGACCAAAAAATTTTAAAAAATTGCCATATGCAAAGCAATGTCGGTGAAAGGGGAAACAAACCCTTGTTTCTCTTCGTTTGTTCCAACACATCCTTAGCAAGTTTAGTGGGTTCAATAATATTGACTTGTCGTGGAAAAATCATTGCAAACAGAGAGGAAACAAAATATCAGTTGAAATGCAACAACAACAAAAACAAAAAAGAAACAAAAAGAAAACGCTTTTATTTTCATTTTTACTGGGTACACTGTCTGAATATATTATAATTTAATTAAACATGGAAACGGAACCACAAAAACGGAATAAAGCCTGAAAAAAAAATGGTGTAAAACTACCCCAAAAAATAAAACCTGCCTAATTAATCCACTTAGGAGATGATAAAAACCAACATTTACTATGTTGTCAAAACACAGCGAAATGGTATGGTTAGGCCTGAACCTGCAATTTTTTTTCCCCACAACAACAAACAAAGGACTTAATTAATAACCATTAATAAAGCCAACAATTATGATAACCAATTAACGATCAATTAGCAAGAAGCTGGTGTGAAGTAAATCTTTTCAATAATTAAACAGCTGCAGTGTGAAAAATGAATGTCCATTTTCCCCTGTCCCCGAACAATAGAGTTCAAGTGTTCACCATCACGATAACAGCATTTATGCGTAGTTTATTTAACATTTAACAGCTTGAGGGGGTATAAACGGTAGCTAAGGGATGCTACAAAGTTCATAGGCAAAGCGTGGTTCTATTGTATATTGTTACTGAGCGTCTGTGTGTGCGTGCATGCGTATGTGTGACTGTGCATACATATATGTGTCAGTGTCACTGTACTTTGTGTCTGTGTGTGTCTGAGCAAGTACATGCGCACGCATGTGTGCGTGTGTCTAAGTCTCTGTATATGTGTGCATGTGTGTGAGTGAGTCTATGCGTGTGCATGCGAGCTTGTGCGGGCGCATGCGTGCGTGTGTGTGTGTATGTGTACATGCGCAAGTGTGTGCAAAGAAGCTGTAACTCACAAGTTTTCCTTTAGCTTGATCGTCTATTTTTTCAGTCGTTCAGTCAATAGTCTTCATGGTTTTGAATACAGATCAGAAACGTTATTACAAAATGCACTGTATTTTACTGACTACAAGGTGCACCTGATTACAAGGTGCATCCCCCAAATTTTACACAAAATTCAGATTTTGTTCTTCTATTTTCCTACTAATTTTTAATTCATATTATAAGGCGCAGGGGTCTTGGTCTGGGAAAAAAGTATCGCCTTATAGTCCGTAAAATACGGTAATCTGTGTTCTAAAGTTAGTCGTGTGTTTTTTAATCGTGTTTCTCCTGTTATTTACAGTAAAAAAGAACTAACAGTAAAGTATGGGCGAAAGGAATCTGTATCAACTCAAAAACAGAATAACCTAAACCATCTCCCTTATTTCTAATGTCCAGCTTTTACCGGAGTTCTTCAAGACAACCCATGAAATTTTCACAAAATTGACTGTATGGTGCAACCATTAAAAAAAAAGTATATATTTATGTACATTTATATGTATATAATATAGAGTACCAGAGGAGGTTGCGTACCCCTCAAAATGACGCAAACAATGACGTGATTTCTCTACAATCTCTACGATTTCAGGGGGGGTATGCGCGTACCCCACCAACACGCAGATCTGTTAGTACTGTACTTCCTAAACCAGCCTTTTTCCTTCATACTCTAACATTATCATGTTTTTAATTAAAGAACAAATATTAAAGTGAATTACGTACAACAGTACTTTAAACAGATTTTGATGGATTCTTTTTTTATTTTTCTGTTTTCATTTTTAGTTCTGAAGAGTATTAGGACCAAATTCGACTTTGCAGTTTTAAGAAATTACTTTCATGTGTAATCACATACCTTTTCATATCCTTTTTCTTAAAAACAAATATAGGTAACAGGCATCCTTCCACCCAAAACGTTAAGGGTATCGATAACTTACTGAACACTGCGTGTTGGGTTTGGTCTCCATCTTTTTTGTTCTGTTATCCCAACAAAGTTGAATGTCAAACAAATAGATTCAAAATCTACCTTTTCGTAAGATGATTTTCGGAGAAAAAAACCTAAGAGAGAGCACTTCGTGAAAATTAGAGTTGATTACCTTGACTTACTCGGTCAAAACCATAGCGGCATGAAGTCGAAGCTTGAAACCGCAGGATGGGAGTCAGCGACTTGCAAACATTTTGTTTTATAAGGGGCGGCCAGTATCCACAAACTGATGGAACTTGCAAAATGTGACGTATAATATAAACAACATCAATTTTAGAATGACGCATGGTGTTCTAAGTGATGTAAGTCTACTCAAACACACGAGGCGAGAGCTGGGGATCTACATGATGGTAGAGTAACTTCCCCTGTTTGACCGATTGAATCAAGCAAGATCACTCCCACACACCATGAAATTACTCCCCTTAATTATTTCTGAACAATTCCTATTACTTCTCTAAAAGGGACATCCTTTCAGCAGGAATTCTTTCGACACATTCACTAACGCATTAACATTTTAAAGGTGGACCCTGACGGATGAGTTTTTGCAAGAAATACTCGGGATCACCAGAAAGATAGCCTTTTCAAGGATCGGAACACTCAAAAATGGAGCTATTTTCTTTGTTGTATAACACTTAAAAAAATTAAAAATAAAAAGGCTTGTATTGTGGAAATTTCGTGCAAATGATTTGGTCTAAACTCAGGCGGCCATTTCACTGAAAGAATTTGACTTCCAGAACCTCCGCCAAGGAGGAATCGCCAATTTGACGGTTTAATTTATAAGAAACCTGAGCAAAGTGAGTGTTGCTATCTCTGTAAAGGGTATTTTCCTGGTGATCTCGATCGATGTGTTTCAAGCAAAACTCATCCGTCAGGGTGCCCCTTTAACTATGCACTTTCTCCCACTTTCTGTTGCTCACTTATGTGAAATGGTGCGCAGTTCAAACAAAAGTTGAGAACTAAGACTGTAAGTCTGTTGATGCACTGCTATGCATCTTCAGTATGGTGCATGGGAAAAACCTACACAAGTCGCTCAGAATGTTTTTAGCAAAAGCTTCCAAAATAGTCAACAACCCCCAAAATATCAATTCTCCATTTAGGGCATATTTATGACAATTTGTAGGTGTTCTACCAGTATCCACAACATGAAAGGCAATGTTGAATGATTTCTTTGATTATTTGATTGTTTTCTAAATCAAGTCAATAGAAACAAAGAGGCAAAGTTGTATCTTCTGTGCCCAATTTCTGTAAATGATCTGTTTCGAATGCCAAACTTCAAATAATTATAAAATAAACACTAGACAAGATAACTCAATTCGGTTTTCTGTGTACTAACAAGGAATCTTTGCTCCACCATGGAAAATTAAAATCTCAATTTATGCAATTCCATTATGTCTGTTCCGTCACATTTATGTGAAAATAGCGTACAATTCAAATGAAAATCTAGAACAACAATTGTTTATACCAGAGTCTGTCACTGAAGTACTTACGTATTTTCACCTGCAGCATTTCCCTACTATTGTGGAAATGATTTTTAAAAGTAATCTGCGATTATTAGATCTCAAACTCTGTGTTAAATAACAAAACACAAGAAACAAACAAAAATCTATGCATACACCCAAAAAATAATGTAAACTTTACCAGGTTAGATCTTCTCCAAGTATTAAACTCTTCAATTATTAAACAGATCTTATTTTTGACGAGGTCGAATATGTACGGCAAAAAACAAAGTGACAAAAACACATTTATGATTCAATGTTTTCTTCCCTCACCCATCAACTACAGTAGTAGTAAAGCCACACTCAACAAAATCAGATATATGTTCGTGCTTCACACATTCTGCTGTTTCAACAACAAAAATTATACCACATAAGTGTCTTTGATGAAGAAAAAAACCAACACATAAAAACAATCTTCTGTTTCAATGATGAAAATATCTAAAATCATCAACAGAAATTTTCACGACACGATTTAGCGGACGTTTCCCACGTGTATTCATCAGTAAATAACGCCAATTTTCTTTTAATTTTTTGAATGACCAGAATCCTGCAGTTGGATAATCTACGGTTGCCTGCTAAAATGCACTATCTCCCAAGGAGTAAGGAAAGAGAGATAAGACTTTTCAGCGGCCAACCGTAAATCTGTTCCAGGGCTTTGGGAGCACGAAGAGTAAACCTTTGTGTTCAGTGCTTGAGTTATCAAGGTTTTTTTCTTTTCAATTTTTTTATTTATTTTTAACACAAGCAAACGGGAGGGAAAATAACAAAACATAAAAAAGGCGATCAGGATGATAAACCTCAGCAAAGACATTTAAAAATAAATAAAAAAATTATAAACTGCAGGTGTGTTTGCCACTTAACATGTTACTGCTGCAAGACCCAACTGCTTAATGGAAAAAATAAAGAAAAATAAAACTGACAACAACAAAAACCAAGAAATTGGCAGGGCATCGAAAAAAACAGATAACCTATGTACATGCACGTATTAGTTCCTATTAATGCTTACTTCTTTTGCACAAAAAAAATAATACACAACCCCCCCCCCCCCCCCCCCCCCCCAACAGTGTTTTGTCACATTACTACGAAGAATGTAAAATTATGAATGGTGTCAACTGTCATACATACATACAACGACCGCACTCGTTTAAAAAAAAAAATCTAAGCTCAAAATTCAACAATTCAGTGTTCAAAACGAAAAAAGACAAACAATCAGGCTTAAACCAAAAGAACAATCAATCAATCAATGTCATTTATCATAGTAGTATTTCAAAAACAAACAAAAAATGGCAGCAAGTATAATTGTAAGTTGAATATGGCAGACCAAAAAAAAAAAGAATCAATAAAAGATTTTAACCAAAGTACCAGGTCTTCACATACCAAAAAAAATTACAAAAAAATCAACTGGCAGGGTTGGTAGTTTCCATTTGTTTTTAAAGGGCAGTGGTCAAGAGTCACATGAGTTGGGAAAAACAAAACAAAAAACCCCCCAAAACCTCACAGCAGAAGACAAACAGAAGAACAAAGAAGCAGGAAGAGTCCAACACTGGTTCCGTGGGGGGGTGCTGGGCTTGTGAAGGTCGATCGATAATCAACGATTTTTAAAAAAAACCCACAAAAACCCAACAACACCAAGATGATTTTAAATTTAATTGACACTTAAAGACATAGTACTCATTAGTTAGCTAACAACAAACGAGGAGATGTGCCAGCATCAGTCCAGTGCATGATGGTAGGATCCCGATGATTGTGGAGCTTTTCCTTCGTAGCTGCCTGTCACATGGAACAGAGGGGATCATCACCACGAACATTGAAACCACAACTGTGCGTAGTTGTGGCTTTCTTCAGGGGACGTATTTGGTGGTCGATTTTCGTAAACCTTGTCAAGTCAAGTCAAGTCAAGTCAAGTCAAAATCATCTTTATTGAGGGTTAAAGAAAAAGGTGACAAAGCTTTTTTTTCCTCCTGCCCTCAAGCGTTAGTGATAATTGTGTGCTAAGCTAGATGCGCGCTTCACGTCTATACTTTTGGGGTTCTTTTTTCTTTTTAGTATCTAAAGCTTAAAAAAAAAATATATATATATATATCAAGGTAACAGCTATATATATATATATATATATATTAAAAAAAATAAAAAAATAAACGATTCCCCAAAATCTATACACAAAGAAACAACAAAGCACATACTCAACGTCCCCCGAATAACCGTAGTTGTTTTAGAGGGAAAAGGAAATGTACTCTTCGACCAAAGTCAACTGTATTAGTTTCATACTCCTGTCAAATTGCCCACAACAAACATCAACAAGTCTTGTGAAATGCTAAGTTAGAAATACTTTAACATCTCTTTAAGGGAAATTACAAGGTGAAGTACGTTGGGGTGTCAATGACGTGTCTGATCAACACTTCACAAGATTCTGTATTTTAACGATCAGTTTTCAATAATGAAAACAAAATCAAATTTTCTTTGTTCAGTTAGGAACGCCATCCTTGGGCAAAATTTTCATCTCTAATAATTTTCACCATTGCCATTTTGAAAGCCATTTAAACGAAAAGAAACCTAAACGTGCATAGAACTTGGCGGGAAAAAAGGCCGAAAACTTGTTCAATCCTTGGGGGATACAATGAATCGCACAAGGACATCCCGTAATGATAATCTCCTCCAAAGAATTACCAATAACGATTGCCTGAGAGAAAAAGGCAATGCAATAATATCGTTTCTTCATCATCAGAAACAATTTCCTTCTCCAGTTGGTTCCCTGATGTAATGCGAAGATCTGTGGCCACCTGATGATACTATGAAGCATAATTATCTAGTCATCTGACGATAACACAATGGTCAACCTAGCTGGCCAATTTGACCGCCAGGTGGCAACCAACTCAATAGGGGTTATCTCATGATATATATATATGATTGGGGGTAGAGAAAGAGAGAGAGGGAGGGACTCCTCTCCCCCTCTCCCTTTATCCCCAACTAAGAATATAGAGAGGATTAGCCCCACTCGAGCGCTATGCCACCCGGTGGTCAAAACAGCCAGCTAAGTCGCTCATTATGTAGCCATCATATTTCAGTCAGTACCATTGAAATCGGTGAAGTCCCCTGAACGTAGTTTGAAGTGTAAAGTTCACAGCATTTCACAGAGGTCAATCAATCTTGATTATCGGCATAGGTGCTTCACCATTTTCCTTGGCCTCGACTCATGATAAAATGCACACTAGTTACCCACCCATCATGACACAAGAGATTCTCATCAACTGTTTGTCCACTCGTAGATTTGCAATTTTTAAAAAAAGTTTGAGAAACTTAACATGCTATAGAGTTGTTGCTCAAGGATAGGCAGCATACATATAATATTAACAATAAGTTCCAACACATGGATTTTTATGAGCTTTAAATGAAGATAGGAAACAGAGAGAAAATAACATTTTGCTGTCATTGGCATAACAGAGTAGAAACCACAACAAGAACAAGAAGAAAGACAAAGAGAAAGAATTAACTGAAAACAACAACGGTAAAATATATCAAACAAAACAGCAAAAACAAGTGCAACACCAAGCGGCTGCAAAGTCCCCTCGCAGCATCGCCGAGGTACTCCGAAATCGGAATGGCGTAAATTTGACCTTAATGTAAAACTAAAAACATCAGTGGATAGCTTGCATCTTGTGCAACAAGTATACCAAATTTGACGATAATAGACTGAATAGTTTTTGACATATAGCCTTGGGGTTCAGACCCGTGATTTGAGCATGCGCGATCATGCGCACACGCGCGCACAGAAAACTTCATGACAACCGTGTTATAGACCATTCATCAAGAAATGTTGTGGAAAAGACTGCATTAAAATAGATGCAAAACTGCGCGATATATTAGTGATTATGTATCGCGATTATGTGTTTCGGGGTTTGAACCCCGTAACTGGCGCGACCTTGACCTTAATGTAAAACTAAATACATCAGTGGATAGCTTGCATCTTGGCAAAGTAGTATACCAAATTTGATGATGATAGACTGAATAGTTTTTGAGAAAAACGGACGAATAGCCGGACGGATGGAGGCACGCCGGATGGACGGAGGCATGCCGGACGGACGGACGGACGGACCAGACAAAAACAATAGCTCCCCGAACCTTCGGCTCGGGGACTAATCATAACTTTTGTCTTCCGAAACTAAAACTATAACAAAAAAGATTTCAACAATAATGGTGTTTGATCTACATTAACTTGTAAATTAGGACACAGACCTAAAAATATCCAGCTGAATATTCCAACGGATACTTGCTGCTATATATCTTGGCATCTCACATACTGTTCATATCGTAGAGTCGAAGAAAGCCTTTCTAACATTTCGAATATCAACCGTAACCATGCATGAACTACATCATAAGTAGGACAGATAATTCGACAAGAAATGAACACAGCATATATTGCCATTTTGTATTCAATAAATGAAAACTCAATCGAACGCCTATCCATTAGAAGAAATTCATCTTTGTTTCACCAATTTAAATTGCAAAAAAATAAGCATCTTTATAATCTGGATCCTTTCTTTAATCAATTAACAGTTTTCCCACTGTATTGTACAGTGCGGTAATAAAAATGCAAACATACATTTTTGTTTAAATCTTGAAATCCAGTTAACGGGGGAAAAAACCCAAACAAACAAACATTAATATTGGGGCATGCGGGTAAGGGAAAGTTTCTGTTAAAATCTAAACAAAAAGAAGTTAGTTACAAAACAAAAAAGTCGACTTGGATGGGGAAAATGGTGGGATAGATAAATCGAAGAAGCCATTTGAGTATATGGGTGTCAAAACCAAAATCACTGCAGTGTATTTGAATAATAAAAAAATCAGGTTCAACCATGTCAATAATAATCAATGATAAGAACGCTGTAACATCACTAACATCTTCTGTAAATTGTAAAAGCACTGGGAGGGGTTGGTGGGTTAATAACTTTCAGTATTCAACACACACACAAACGAACGCAAAACGAAAAAAACCCCGGAAGAAAGAAAGACTAAACAAAACAACCAACCCACGAATAACAGTCAGTTTCGACAACGAAAAGCCTGCAATCAAACACGAAACTCGACACGCAAAGTCAGTCAGACTTCGTTACATCGGTCAGTTAAAACAAAACAAAACAGAAGTAAAGATCAAAGTTAGGCCAGCATACTAGATCTGCTACTGTTTTAACAGTAAAAAAACAAACAACACACGTTAGTCCGCATCTACTGGCTTTAGTTGGGGTTTTTTAAAAGCACAACCAGCTGCAACCAATGAACCACAGCAACGAACAGTTTTTCTCTCTCAACATTCGATCTTAGATCTTTCGTTTTCAGCGAACTCCGCCGCCGCAGCCACTCCCCACCCTCACCCCCCCGCCCCACGTGCGCACGCTCAACAACAGGCACAGTAAACTGGCAACGTTCGGAAAGTCTTCGGTCATCAAAAAAGCGAGAGAATGTAACGTTAAACTCTTCATTTTCGTCTCACTTTTTTTACGCACGTCGCAAGCATTTTGCATCGACATTATAAGAACAAACGAACAAAACCAAAAAAGTCTCTTTTTTTCCTCCCCCCCTTTCAGTCTGGGATAGTGGTGTACTTACAGGCTTTGCTTTTTATCATTTTACCCTTGACGTAATCAAGCTACTATATTACCCTTCAAAACAAATGAGTCAACGGTAAGTGTCCGACGAGTTGAGTCAACAATTCTTCGCAAAAATGTTAGGATCGAGAAGATCCTCGTCATTGGCATGGCTATGTGTTAACGGGCGAAGAACCAACAAGCGTTTGTGGAAGCGAAGTCAAGTCCCAAATATGCGTTTTAACCTTTTGCCCTGATGGTATTATAATACATTGTTGTAATGGGAGTGAAAGTCGTTAGCACAAGGGACTACTGAGCGGAAAGCGTTGCTTTCTTCATTTTACAAGTGTTTTTTTCTCTGGGATAACATAGTATAAGCACATGCACAAAAAAACATGTGCACGATACACGCGAATCATGCAAATACACAAGCGATTCAACTTTTCTTCCGTGTTTACGACAATCGCAAAAACAAGTAGTTGTTTTTTGCTGAATATATAAAAAAGTATAAGGGGAAAATATCAACAATCGGCATTTTTCAAATTTCGCTGCAGCACACAGAAGCCTCTTTTCCCACGATAAATGCAAACCATGATGGTTCAAATCCAATAGCATCATCACACGAGCAAAATAACACCAGAAGATGTGAACACATTTTTTTTCTCCACGCAATTAAATGCACTTCCCCCAAAAAAAAACCGCAGGGGGGGGGGGAACAAAAATTGCGGGAGTCGAAGACAAAGGCTGTTAGAAACTCACAAGGTTTTCGTTCGTTTTGTTTTTTGTTTCGATCAATCAAATATCTGTACTGTCCTGGTTGGAAGATGCGGCGGGCGACTTTTCCGCTATGGAATCCGAGCTCCCTTCTGCAGGACTGGGAGCGTTGGGTTTGCTACTGGTGGTGGACGGGGGGGGACAGTCCTCCTCCTCCTCCTCCTCCCCCCCACCTTCCTCCTCCCCCCACCCCGCCCCCCCCTCCTCCAGCCCCTGTTCCAGTTTGGAGATGGTCTCCTCGCGGTGGCGCTCACTTTTCAGCACGCCGTTGCCATCGTCGTCCCACACTTCGTCCATCGGCTCTCCCCCAGCCAGGGGGTGTTCCGACACTGAGCAAACCCTGGCACTAGAATCCTCAGCAGTGTTGTTGTCGCTGCCGCTGCTACCGCAGAAAGCCGGGCTGTCTTCCTGGGAGAACACGGACACTACTCCTCCCCCGGACGTCGACGCTGCCGACATTTTCTGGAGCTTGGTCCGGTCGAGCTGAGTGCTGTCATAGACGCGCTGAGGGTTGGACCTCTTGCGCTTGTTCACGCCCGAGGAAGGCGGGGGAGGAGCGGAGGGGTTCGGGAGAGCCGCCGCAGCGCCCTCCCCCACAGAAGAGGCGGATTTGCCCGTTTCTTCCGCTAACCGTTTCACTGCTGCTGCTGTTGCCGCCAAGTTGTTGGGCGGGCCGTCCGTTTCGTCCATGCGCTCGTCCAGACTGTCCTGGTCCCACTCCTCAGACGCTTTTCGGGGCAAGAGCCCCACGGCCTCGAACCGCGGGAACATCCACTGTGACGCCTCCACCTGCCTCATGGCGGCGGCAGCGGCAGCCGCCACCGCTTGATGGCAGGCCGTGTCGCCCGACACGCTCGACATGTCGCTGTGGTTGGAGTTCTCGTCCGTCGTTGCCTCGGACTTGACGTTGGGTTCGCCGTTTCCTCCTCCCCCGTCGCTGGACGCCCCCGCGTGGTGCTGCTGCTTGGCCCGCATGCGGTGGTTGTGGAACCAGTTGATGACCGTCTTGACCCCCACCCCCAGGTCCTGGGCGAGGCTCTCGATGGTGGACTGGTTGGGGTAGGGGTCCTGGGTGTAGGCCGCACGCAGAGCGTCTTTCTGCTCCTCCGTGAAGAACACCCGCGGCCGTTTTGGGGTGGAGGGAGAGTCGAAGCCCCCGCCCCCGCCCCCACCCCCACCCCCACCACCTCCGCGCTCGTCCGCGCTGCTCTTTCTGCGTCTGTGGGCTGGGGAAAAATAAAAAAGAAAGATAAAATGCGTGGCAAAGGTAAGTTGTCATCGGAGAATTAAGGTTTCAAATCAGCAGGTAAAACATTAAAGCAAAAGGGGAGGACGCTTGTGACAGAAGTTAAAAAGATAAAAGCATTACTACTTGAAGTACACGAAAGACAGACACGTGTGAGAATATAATTAATCAGCACCGTATTTTACGGACAATAGGGCGATACTTTTCCCCCCAGTCTCAGACCCCTGCGCCTTATAATGTGACAGATAATATAGTAAGAAAACAGAGTAACAAAATCTGATTTTTGTGTTAAATTTGGGGGGTGCGCCTTATAGTCCGCAAAACTACGGTAGATGGAAGTATGAGAGCATTCTTTCCCAGTAGATAAAGTAACGGCCACAAGAGAACATCCCTTTAGCTACGATGAACATTTGAAGTCAAAGTCCATTTGAACGTCAGTTATAGACCCCTCCTATTAACCCTTTCACTGCCATAGTGCCAAAGTGGCATTTTAGCACCATAGTGATTTACCA
Source organism: Phymorhynchus buccinoides (assembly GCA_017654935.2). Lineage (NCBI taxonomy): Eukaryota > Metazoa > Mollusca > Gastropoda > Neogastropoda > Raphitomidae > Phymorhynchus > Phymorhynchus buccinoides. The sequence continues at coordinate 38,831,875 of CM065702.1, read as the reverse complement.
CCTAGTTCACTAAAAGGCATCAAATTGGGGTCTATTATCCAAAGCAGGGGTCGCGCTAGTGTTTTTGAAAACGTGTTTTGCTTACGCGACGTCGGCAAAAAAATGCGCAAGGGAAGCAAAAAATCGCGTCAAAGAACAAAATGATAAATCTAAGCTAAAAACAATGAAAACAAGAAAGCAACAAAAACATGCATTTTTATTCACTAACCAGTCATTTTCAAAGACAGAAGTCTGGCAATTGTGCAACAACGCGCTCATTTTGCGCCAAACGCTTCATTTACGTCACAGTTAATTGACTGGAATCTGGATATCCAGTGGCCAAGCACCATGAAAGGAAGCAAAGGCTGGAAGGGGGTGGGGGTGGGGAGATGGGGTGGGGGGGTGGAATCACACAATGCGCTTAACAGTGATTTTCCCGCCACTGCCTACGTCACAGCAGTACTGGACGAAATCTGGATAACTAATGAAAGAGAAAGGATGGGATACTTAGGCCTACCTCCTCACAAAGCAGTGGCACTTTTCTATAGTCTGGAACAGAATGTTTGATGTAGCAGAACCACTACACGTGTAGGGACCGTAGGACTTCTAAAGTCTGATTCACCATCTAGACTCAGATGCGATTTTGAGCGGACGTCATTTTGCGTACGGGTTACGCATAAACGCCGTAAAAATGGGTCAGCGATTTTTCAAACTCGTCAAATACGCAAGAAACATGTGTTAGCGCCACCCCTGCCAAAGACCCTATTGTCTTAGTTTTGGAGTAAGGATAGACCTTATTTTATATAAATGTCACTGAAGAATCCCCAATACTGCAGATGGATTTTGTTCTCGACCCAGGTAAATTTAATGGAAATGTTTGGCTGAAAAATGGCTGGTGGTGAAAGGGTTAAGATTAAGACTAAAATTATAGCCCCATCAACAACTAAGACCATGTCAGGGCTGTCACCACGTTAAATCTTGTACCTCTCCTGAACAAGACCTTAATAAATGCTATGGCTTGAATAACATATAGAAACAAAACTGTGGGGATACCGGGGGGTCTTTTGTATAAATAGTCCCCCCACCTTCTGGAAGTTCTGTGCTTGTAACTTCCTCTAATCTGTCACTCTCTTTGACTCTACCTTTTCCCCTTGCTTGCTGTCATCTACTATCTTTCTGCTTTACCGGTCCATTCTCCTGCCTTTTTTTCCAAGAAACCATTTAAAAAAGATTTCCTCCAGCCGAAGTCGTGGAGTTGCTGGGCCTAATTATTTCTTACTTAGGCGCATAACGGCAGCATGACGCAACTGCGCTTATAATTGACAGGAAACTGTCTGAGCGATCGGAGAAGAAGAAGAAGATCTGCCCGCAGAAACAATCCAGTCACCCACACTCAGCACCTTCACCTCGAGTGTGCTAAAATCATACTTCGCCCCCTGCCCCCCACCCCTACAAAATATTCAGCCAAGTTCATCTTTCCATATCTTTTATATCATCTTAAAACAACAAATGATTATCTAATATTTAATACCTATCTGAACTTATAAAATAAATACCCAACCAAATTACTTTCTTCATATCCTGTCAATATCATTGTAAACAACAAACGCTTTTCTATTATCTAATATATTTCTCAAAATCCTATCTCATCATCTTTGAACCCCTGTATATGTCAACAATTGCCGATAAACGGCTGGTGAACATTACTGGAAGAAGAAGAAGAGAAAAAGAAGAACAAAAAGTCCTTTCTTTTTTAAATACGCTTGAACTGTGGTAAAACAAAACATTAAACACAAAACATCCGGAAAACAATGTATAAAAACAACAGCATTATAACAAATAGAAAGATAAAAGTTGATAATGGTTGATAATATCTTCTGATAACTTACCATTGAACTGCACTACAATAAATCAAAAACAAATCTCAGTAAAGAAATAATATACGAAAACATACCATATTTTTGGGACTATAAGTCAATACTTTTTCCCCCCAGACTGGGACCCCTGAGCCTAATGACATGATTGACAATATAGTAAGAACATTTCATAACAAAATCTGAGTCTTGTGTACAATTTTTGGAGAGCACCTTATAATAAAGGGAGCTTTATCGTCCCAAAAATACGCAATATAATTTAATACATATCTGCATTGTTAAAAACTCGGGACTTTACTGGTGTTGCACTGCCTCCGGGCATTGCCTCCAGGATCGTTCCCACCATCTTTACATCTACTAATGTCCCATGTGTGTCTGTTCTGGACCGGAGGACGTTAAAGAGATGTTCGTCCAAACAAATACGGTCAAAATGATAAAGCATGAAAAACATCACGACAGCAGCAGCAGCAATCATCTGCACAGGAATTGTTATCAATTCAATACAAAACATATTAGCTGTAAGAATAAACCATATATATCTTTCAAACTTTATCTCAGTTTTACCAACATTCCTGATGACCACGGTCTGATTAATATTTATAGGAATACAAAAGAAGAAGAAAAATCAACAGCCATATTAACACATTGAAAAGAAAAAAAAAGTAAACTCCAGCAGTAGAATCTTCCTTAAAAATGTTTCACACAAGCACAGATCATCATCATTGTTACACTTACACTTACAGGTTTACCTTTATTTGCTCAGATTTTTTTTACCTCTTTGTGAAGCGCTTAGAGCCCTGTAAGGAGAATAAGCGCTATAAAATGGTCATTATTATTATCAGGAATGTGCACAAAGCTGCCCCCTCCCAACGACGACAACAACATATAATACAGTATTCACACAGCGTCAAGTCTTGATCAAAATCAAAATCGACACACACACACATGTACCACACACACTGGTTGAGAAAAAATTGTTACTCTGTGTGTGAGAGAGAGAGAGAGAGAGAGAGAGAGAGAGAGAGAGAGAGAGAGAGAGAGAGAGAGAGAGAGAGAGAGAGAGAGAGATGAGAGAGAGAGAGAGAGAGAGAGAGAGAGAGAGAGAGAGAGAGAGAGAGAGAGAGAGAGAGAGAGAGAGAGAGAGAGAGAGAGAGAGAGAGAGAGAGAGAGAGAGAGAGAGAGAGAGAGAGAGAGAGAGAGAGAGAGAGAGAGAGAGAGAGAGAGAGAGAGAGAGAGAGAGAGAGAGAGAGAGAGAGAGAGAGAGAGAGAGAGAGAGAGAGAGAGAGAGAGAGAGAGAGAGAGAGAGAGAGAGAGAGAGAGAGAGAGAGAGAGAGAGAGAGAGAGAGAGAGAGAGAGAGAGAGAGAGAGAGAGAGAGAGAGAGAGAGAGAGAGAGAGAGAGAGAGAGAGAGAGAGAGAGAGAGAGAGAGAGAGAGAGAGAGAGAGAGAGAGAGAGAGAGAGAGAGAGAGAGAGAGAGGGGACAATATATACATGTCTAAAAACAAGCAAACAATCTAAACAACAACCAAAATCCTCAGCTGAATACAAACAGATGCAAGCTAATTAATTCTCAAGAACATTTCTTCATAAATTAATTGGCAATTTTCAATGAAAAAGTAAAAGCGCTAATTCTAACTATGCAGTCATTTCTTCCGATTATTTTCTCTCGATTTCTTGGATTGCGACTGCAGTGCTCACCCAAAGGCAAAAAAGCATACGCATAGCAATTACACAAAGCATTTACATTAAAATCAATAAACTATCTTCTTCAGCTATAAAAAAAACCCAACCTATTAAGAGACATTCTCATGGTTGTTGTCTGTCTTATAAGGCAGAGGGAAGAACTGAGATTCTACAGCTAGTTATTGTGACAATATAACCACATGCCCTATTATGTTGCTTTTCATCCTTCAGAAGAGCAGAGCTGTTAAACGAAAAGAAAGTTAGCATTTTTTCTTAACCATCCTCAAGATGCAACAAAGAATGCAAAATGTATGAATAGGTCTACCATGGTTTTTGTTGTTCTTTCTTAGGCTAACATTTCATACTGAAACCATTCTTCCTAATTCATTTAAGTAAACACACACACACACACACACACACACACACACACACCAGACCTATTTACCCCCTACACAAGTCTTGAGTAGTCTAGATAGCTGAAATGAGTAGTTTGGGTGTGAAATGAGTAGTGCTCTTCATTAAACCATCAAACAATGTTCACTGAAAATGAATAATTAGAGCATTATTTTCATTTTGAAGAGTAGTAGAGGTCCAAATTGAGTAGAATACTACTTGAAAAAAGTAGAGTAAACAGGTCTGATGCATTGCACGCACGCACACACGCGCGTGCACACGCACACACACACAGTTTTATGTTTTAAGATAAATGACATGTACACAAGGTCCAATACACAGAAAAATTAGGATTCTGCAATAAATTGCTACAAGAGTTAGTAAAATTGCTATGTGGAATGCAAAAAAACAAAAACAAGTGGGTTGGGAATCTCAGGAATCACACACTGAAGTATAAAACAAAACTAAACACAGCAATCCAGCAGGAGGCACAAATTACGGATACGCTCTAAGGGGGTACAGTGGAACCTCCCTCATAAGACTTCCCATTATAAGGCTCCCTCCCATGTAAGACCTACTTCTCTGAGACATTGACCTTCTTTGTAAGTATTAAAATTACCTCCCTTATAAGACCCCTCCCTTATAAGATCTCATTTTGGATGATTTTTAAGGTCTTATAAGGGAGGTTCCACTGTATATATATAGAAAATTTTGGAAAAAAGATAAGAAAATCTCACATTTGGGGGAGAAAAAAAAGAAAGAAACATCCTGTACAGGCATGTCACGGCAGAGCAACCAACCCACACAAAACTCTCACACCGTCAAGGTAACCCGGGAAAGTCAGGGACAGCAGCTTTCTTTACCGTCCTCTCCCTCACTCGATCTCAACGCTCACAACAGACCATGCTTTTTTCCCCCTTCTGCAACAATCCCCGTATAAAGCCAAGAAGGATTAGCAGCAGCAGCAGCAACAAATAAACAACAGCAACACTTCAGGTGTTCTTCGTCACAACCCGATGCCAGTCCCAGGCAACGAACGAAACACCTCGCAGACGGGATCAGAAGAATGGTTCGATTCTGCCGTCCATTCCGACACACATAATGCTCTCCCTTTTCTCTGTTGCAGATCGCGGGGCTGGCTGCGTGTGCCTGTTGATGGGTCGATCGCTCCTTTTGCTGGCCGTCAGTGGAGACTTTGTTTTGTCATCAAGAAGATCCTATCTTCAGGAATACCGTCCATAAGGGTCTCCAACCAACTGGACGCTAATCTCATCATCTCTGGAGACTTTGTAGCTCTGAAGTCTTCCGTAGAATGTTGACCTGTCTCGTGAGTTTGTAGGAGGATACTCTTGGTTTCTTCGAGCGCTTGCCCGTATGTCAGATCAATTAAATGCTCCTTGTTTTCCCCAGATATTGAATAGTCATTCCTCCTGAATGCCTTTTTACTGGTTTGTACTGGGTGATTGTCTTACCATGATTTCATCCCTCAGGCCTGCATGGTTGGACATTGGGCTACGAAGGATCATGATCGTAACTGCTAAACAGTTAGAGATGATTCCATTTATCCAACAGAAACGAACAGAGACTCCAAGTCTGATTGACCTTCTTGCTGGTTTGATTGTGATTCAATATGCCCATCGTGTTAATGAATGTAGGGTAGGGTGAGCTTTGTTGATCTCGTCTAGCTTCTGCAGGCCTATTTTGTTGAGTGTGAAGTGGGTAGTATTTCTATTTGTGTCGTTAGTCACGTCGTAGAAACGTCAATGAGCGAAACTGGTGATCTTTTAATGCTTAACATACTTTGCAATCAATAAACATTACTGATTTATTTTCATAGAAAAAAAGTTAACTTTAAACAACGTAAATGAATGCATAGCCCTAACTAAAACATTTCCTGCAATTGCGCATTGTTTAGTCATTATATTATCTACAGCAATATAATACTGAAGCATGAATGGAATGTGGGGTTATCATAAGGTTAGACAAATGTAATGGAAATTAATATTATTGGCAATACACTTTGGCTCATAATGCAACATATTCCTGCACAGTTTTAGTGCAGCTGTTGTTGTTTTTTTACATAAATTGGCTTTGCTGCCTTACGATCTTTCAAGTTAAAAAATCCAGTACAAAGTTTACCACTATAGCAACATGATGCAAGTTAGGGCCTTTACACATTACACAGACATTTCAATTTCCGCTTCGTACGAATGATGAAATACACGTGACAACAAAAGGGCTTGAGCAAGTACATACGGCGGTACAGACTGCGTCAATTAACTTTACATGGGGGGATACACTTGGTGATTATTAGTGTGCAGGCCAGGCAAGGTCGGCAAGTATCACGAAGGAAAATGATGGGGTTTGGTTTTGTTTTTTTGGTGGTTAACATGATGAACTGAATCGTCTCAGTCTGAAGCGTGTTATGATGAATGAATACAAGAGGCAGCCAGCTTTGCGGGCGGTTTATGAAGTGGGATAAACATGGCAATGTTTACTTTGAGCTTGAGGGTGGGGGGTGGGGGTGGATCAGGCAAGGTGAGCAGCGATAAGTAGTAGTAGTAGTAGTAGAAGTAGTAGTAGTAGTGGCGGTAAATAAATGGTAGGCAAGCAAAAAAGCTTCGTTTCTTTCCGTTGTCAGGGGGGAGAGGAGAGGAGGCAAGCAACGCGGCTTACCTTTGATCTGACTCTGGTACACTTTGAGGTGCTCTACATTCTGCTGGTCGCTGAGCCACAGGTGCATTTTGATAAACGGTTCCCGCCCCTTGATGCTCAGCATGTGCCACGGCTTGGGCTTGGAGAGCAGCTCGCTGACGGAGCCCTGCGACAGGCCGAGCACCGCCTCCCCGAACAGCTTCTGCCCCAGGTTGTGGAACTGCAGCACGTCCTTGACCCGCGCCGTCAACGCCAGGGTCTCGATCTCAGAGGTCATGGCCAGAACTTCCAGCATGGACGAGGGGAAGGCGAAGTATCCCCACTGCCTCGGTGGCACTGCTCCTCCTCCTCCTCCTCCTCCTACTCCCCCTCCTCCTCCAACTCCAAGCTGCGGGCTAACCGCCGACATGCTCACGCTGCCCCCTACCGCTATTCCCGAAAGCTGCAATACATTCTCGATGCCGCGCTGAGGCTGTGCTAGCGATGGTGGGAGTGGTGGTGGTGGTGGTGGAGGGAGTGGTGGGGGTGGAAGGAGGGACGGGGGAGGGGGTCCGGTAGAAGGGGAGGGGGAAGGTGACGAGGCGAGGAGGAGCGGTGAGGAGGGTGGGGGGAAGGAGGAAGGCGGTGGTGGTAGAGGTAGGGGAGGTGGTAGTAGAAGTGAAGGGTGTGAAGGGGGTAAAGTGGTAGAAGTAGAAGTAGAAGAAGTAGTAGTACTACCCTGGATTCTAGCAGCCTGGTCCCCCAGAGGAGTGGGAGCAGACTCTACACAGTCAAACAAAACAGGGCGGGAGGGGGTCAGACAGACAACAAAGGGTACTAACTACAGGGCTCCCAATCACAAATAGAAAATATCTCTGAAAGTTTGACCAAAAAATAAAATTTAAAAACAATCTCTAAATCCCTGAAATCAAGTGTGGGTTCTGGTACCCCTCTTCAGTGTTTTTAGATTGTTGCTGTGACATACTGATAGTGATATGCTGTGACATACTGATAGTAGTTTTTCCTTCAATATTAAAACAAAATGTAAGACTTAAACAAGACCGCTTTAAAACTCAAAAGACAAAAGGTACCCTAGATCTAAACGTTCCAGGTTTTTGTTCCATCCCTTTGCTACCTGAAAAATAGTTTCCCCTAGACTTCAGTGAAATCACAAAGATTGGGAGCCCCGTGACTACTAATGAGGAAACCTCTACCCTCTCACAGCACACAGCACAGTTCAACTATCCTATGACAACAGTCTACAAGAATCGAGACATCGCTAGAACACACGCTCCACATCAAGCAGAATCTATTTACCGGCAACTTCACCCCAAAACACAAACTATAATATTATTATTAAGTACTGCAGGGTACTGCAGGGAACGTCAGTACACCCAGCAGACAATCTACGACAAGCACACTCATATCGTCGCTGTCCAACGCTAAATCAGTGATTTTACAGAAGCATCAAAAAACATGTTGTCATCTGCTGCAATGCCATTTTCCATTTGATACACGCTCGACTCTTCTTCTTTACCGATGAGTAAACATGTGACACAATAAAAATTGCCTAACACCTTAAGTTTTTGTGATAATTCAGTTACACGCTTCGCGTCGGAGTTGTCAAACAAAGGGAGATCTACAGCTTCAATCTCTGTACCGGCGGCTACACGGCTAGCGTGTCAAGACTAGGATTTATAGTGAATGCGTGTAGACCATGTGACAAATTTGAACATTTCCATTGGTCGCAGACACAAGATATTTATAGAAGACCCGTGTGAGGTCATAAGAATGGGTTTTAGTTGAAAATCTATTTTTGTCAAATTTTGCAGATACACGGTTAGCGCCGGACAGCGATGATATAATCTTTTCACCCGACACAATCTCTTTGATACCAGTTACCCAGTAACACCTTGACAGAAAAAGTCTAGACCACTGTAGAACACTGCTTTTTCAGCTGAAATATTGAGCTCAGAGTGAGTGGTGGCATAATCCCCCCCCCCCCCCCCCCAGTCCGTTCTCTGATCAGCAAAAGATTTAGGTTAATAAAAACGGTTTTAAAACAATACATTGGGGTTTTGTGGGTTTTTTTTTAATCATTTTATTTTTTGCTTCCTACATTATACCAAAAGTCGATGAGCCCTTCACGAAAAATACAATGCTCGAGCTTGTAAGTTGTATTAAACAGATTTCCATCTTAGGGGGAGGGGGGGGTGTGGATGTTGGAAAAGAATATTCTAACTTCGTAATGCTATTAACTGAAACAGGCAGAACTCACCACTTGCATTTGAATTTTCCATAATTTTGTTTCCAAATCATCTGCGTTTGTGGTTTAAGAGAAACATAGGCACAGGGCTCCCAGGGACCCCCATTTGGGGGTCTACGAAGTACTAAAATGCTAAAGGACCCTGTAAAAGAATGTGCAGGGGGTCCCAGGGATGTGCTAGAAAAATTCTTTTTTGCATTCGCAATGCCACTGGGACCCTCCCCTCTATCCCGCCTCTAGGACACTCTAAACTGTCCCTGGGACCCCTTGTTTTGCACGATTGGGAGCCCTGGCAACGCTTGCCTTCCAGCAAATTATGACCCTCAAACATTGACAGACAAATAACATATATGTGAGTTTGGTAGACCCCTTCCTCCCAGTCGCACACACAATTGCAACAGTTAGTGATGCTTCCTTCCAAAATCTAGATTTCTGACACTCAAAAACCCATTCACCAAAGTTAGATGCAGGAGGAGGATCAAATATAACTACCTCAATCAGAGAAAAATGGGCAGGAAAAGAATCTAAAGAAGCCCTCAAAATACCATCACAACAACTAAAATCAGCATAAAATAATTAACAGAAAGGAGGGGGGGGAGATCAAAACATTACGTGTTAAGCCTGTAAAGTAATAGTAAAAAAACACAGTCATGGATTACTACCAGGAAAACTATCTCAGGAGAAAAAGAAAAACTAAAAAATGGAAATACATTTTCCAAACCCCAGAAACGCTATCTGGGAAGAAAAAACAACAACTAAGGAAAGATGAGCATCAACAACAACAACAACAACAACAACAACAAAAGAACCGCAAAAAAAAAAGAAAAAAAAAAAAAAAAAAGAAGAGGAAAGAAAAGAAAACTTTCACACACACACACTATTTACCTCCACCCTCGCAGCGTGAGTTGTTCCGCAGCAGCTTGTCGGAAGGGATGCGGTACTGAGAAGACACCAGCTTGGGGATGGCCTCCGCATCGTCCAGGAAAATCTGCATGCGGATGAAGGGCTCCCTCCCCTTCTGCGTCAGCATGTGCCAGGGCTTGGGCCGGGCCAGCAGGTCGCTGACCGAGCCCTGCGACAGCCCCAGCACGCTCTCCCCGAACAGGCGCTGGCTGATTGAGTACTGGCTGAGGATCTCCTTCACCTTCCTCACCAGGTCCTCCGTGTTGACGTTGGCGTGCCGGTCAAACTCCTCCTGGGTGATGGGCGGGAGGACCGAGCGCAGCGGCTTGTTGCTGTTGACCGCGCCCAAGTTCGGCCGCGAGCTCAGCGAGTTGGCGATGCTCTGCATGCGCTGGAGAGGCGACATCGATTCCGGGACCCCCGTGGGGGTGCTGGGCGGTTGGGGGCTCTCGGCTTCGCTGTCGTGGCCGTTGACCTTGGGGCGTGGCGTCGACGGAAAGAAGGCACTGTTGGAAAGCTGGGACGACGACGGAGGAGCCTCCCCGCACATTTCGGCGGCGGTCGGCGAGGACGAGGAGGAAGGGGTGGAAGAAGAACCGTGCTGGTGGTGGTGGGTGGTGGGCTTGCTGCTCAAGTCGATGGGGCCGTTGGCGTCGTCCGAGGTGCTGTCCGGGGGCTCGTCCTTGACGGACACCTCCCCGTTGAGCCGCTGCTGGTGATGATGCTGGTGGTGGTGCCGCTGCTCCTGCTGCTGCCTGGAGGAGTGGTGGTGGTGGTGGACCAGCATGTCCTGGACGGTCCTCTGCATCTGCCTCTCCTGGGTCAGCCTCTCCAGCTCCTGCTGGTACATGGAGCTGGCCGCCAGGTTGCCCGCCACGTCCGCCGCCTTCTTCAGCTTCTCCAGCTCCTGGCGGTAGATCCGCGACACCATGTCCTGAGGGTTCTCTCCCCCGCCGGAATCGCTGCACTCCGATTCCGCGCGGTTACGTGACTCTCCGATGCCACCGACTCGAGAATCCGCGAGTTTTTCGGCGGTGGGGGCGGAGGAGGAGGAGGAGGAGTCGCGCTTCGAGGACTTCCGCGAGTGGTTCGGGTGGGGCTGCGGGTGGTCCAGGCTGTTGTTGAGGTGTTTGGGGTGGGGCGGAGGGGGCGGTTGTTGGGTGGTGGTGGGGTGTGGCGAGGTGGGGGGGAGGGGTGTGGGGGCCATGACCAGGTGCGGGTTGTTGGCCACCATGCGGGTCATCTCCATCTGGTAGAGGCTGGACACCACGGCACTGGCCACCTGCTGCTGCAAGACAGACAGCGGTCATCACTGCGGGGAAAACTACGCACTATTCTACCATATCACTACGCACTAACAGACCTGTTTACCACTATTTTGCAAATTTGTAGTTTCTGAAACCAAAAATAGTAATTTTGAAAAAAAAATGCAATCCAAGGTGCGGACGATTCTTTTTCTTCACAAAACCCGATTAACAAGAAAACTATTTGAAATTACACAATTATATGCAAGAAATAGTGCACTGGGAGACCTTTAAAAACATTTTTAAACCATACATTTGCCTTTTCTTTGGTGTCTTTCCATCAGATTTTGGATCATTTGACCTAGAACTCCACGCGGTCGCTTTGACACCATCTTGAAACAGAATGAAAAGAAATTGACGCGCGTTGTATGCTGGGAACCGGAATTACTTTTCACCGCATTGCTTCAAAAGCATCGGTTGCCGACGCAACTGTAGAGGTGGGTTTTTTTTTCGTGGGTTTTATTTTGTCGCTGTAATTATCGTAATTTGACTTTCGCAAAAATTACGGCAAAATTGTAAAGGTAAACAGGTCTGCACTAATCTACCATATCACGGAAAAATCACTGGCACGGAAAATCACCAACAATACATGCATATAATATCGTATATAGGGGGGGATGGGGGGTGGGGTGTTGCACCTTATAGTCAATAAAATACGATAATCGACAATCAGTTGGTTTCTTTTTTTTTATCTAAAAAATGTGACACAGTACCATGAAAGGGACATTAAGTCGCTGGGCTAGTTTCTCACAACAGGCTTGGAAAGTCAAAAATCTCATTTTTGGTCAATTTTGAGTTACGGGTATTTTTGTGTTCCCTAACATCTTATCTTTCATATTTATAAAGGATAATCTTTCATATGGTCTCTAAATGGTCTTATAAGAGCTTTAAAATGAGTAGGTCAATGCATTTTCTTCAGCTAGGCTAGACTTTAGACTGTTTTCTCAAAATGGCCAACACTCACTTCTACTACTAACTTCAACTGCTCATAACTCTGGAACGGAAAAAGATACAAGAATGGTTCTTGTATCATTAGAAAGAGAATTGGGTGAAGTTTTCAAATGCATAATTTTCTCAGAACAGTCAGTTTGACACTTAAAGGTGGACACTGACAGATGAGCTTTTGCAAGAAACACGTCGAGATCACCAGAAAGACAGCCTTTTCAAGGATCGGAACACTCACTTTGCTCTGGTTTCCTAGAAATTAAACCATTAAAACGGCGATTCCTCCTTGGCCGAGATGCCGGAGAGAGAAGCCATTTTGGATGGGATGGGTGGAGGTCATTCATTGTGGTTGAGGCTTTTTCTTTTTTTGTAGTGCAGTAAAAACAAAAAATGGAGCTATTTCCTTTGTTGTGAGCGAAACTCCTTCAGATAAACTGTATAAAATAAAATAATAATAAAAATGGCTTGTATTGCGAAAATTTTGTGCAAACGATTTGGCGGCCAATAGAAAAGAGACAGCACACGCCTTCTCTTTGGGTGAAAGAATTTGACTTCCAGTACCTCCGCCAAGGAGGAATCGCCGATTTGACAGTTTGATTTCTAGGAAACCAGAGCAAAGTGAGTGTTGTAATCTCTGTAAAGGGTGTTTTCCTGGTGATCTCGACGCGTTTCTTACAAAACCTCATCCATCAGGGTGCCCCTTTCATGGTGCTGGGTCACAAAATGTCCTCTGGGGCCATTGCAACGGCTGACAAATCCCGCCCCTGACACCCCAAGAAACCACACACCACCACCACCAATTCAGAGACAGCCTCACCTGTTCTGCTGCCTTCTTGACGTGCATGGCCTGCTGAGCTTCGCTGAGGATGGAGGCGATCCGGTCCTCCGTGGCGTTGTCCTCCTTATGGCTGTTGGCCGCTGGAGCGTTGGAGTCTGGTCAGCGAGAACAACACAGCCATGCAAAATGCAGTTAATATCACACCTAACACAACTGTTCCAACAACATAGATGCAACTGGAGAACATGGAAAAACAGGCAAGGCAGGGGCCTAGGGCCCTGGCAGGGTACAGGGGCCCCCTGTTGCGGGTTCAGGAGGCAACGCTCCCCTGAAGCTGGAGAAAAAGCAAAATCATACTCAATTTGAAGCTTATTCTCTTTAACTGTCTGTCTCTTTCTCTCTCTCTCTTTAATTTGAAGCTTATTCTCTTTAACTGTCTGTCTCTTTCTCTCTCTCAATTTAATTTTTGGGGTGGGTCAAAATTGTGAAAAACAGGCACTGCCTCGTATCCGAGGCCAGGTTGCATCCAGTGGCCACAAACTGATAAAACTTGCAAAATGTGACGTAAAAATATAAATGACATCAATGTTAGAATGACGCACAGTGTTCTAAGTGCTGTATGTCTGTTCAAACGCACGAGGCGAGAGCTGGGGATCTACCTGATGGTAGAGTAACTTCCCCTGTTTGATCGCTTGAATTAGGCAAGATCACTCCTACACACCATGAAATTACTCCCCTGATTATTTCTGAACAATTCCTATTATATCAACAAGATTTTCTGCCAAGGCATGTTTGGAGCAAAAATTACCAAATCGAAACACAGACGAGCTACGCTGTTCAAACAACAAAATGTATGTGCATAGAATGACACACACTGTGTTTCTTTCTCTTCCTATTTCAGCACATTTATTGCATATAAACATCTGCAGCTATATCAGTTTTCAGCCTTTTTGTTGTTCAACTCGCAAAAAACACACCAGAATACAATCATTCTACTGAATTCTAATCACATTTCAATCACTACATACACACACTGCTACACGAATTTACAAGAAACTCGCAAGAGTTTACCTTACATTCTTCAGAGTCTTTCTAAATAATTAAAAATTAAAAAAATAATCACCAAGCGATCTCTATATTCTGTCAACACACACACACACACACAGTAGCATAGGAAATAAACCACCATATTTTTCGGACTATAAGGCGATACCATTTTTCTAAGACTCAAACTCCTGCGCCATATTGGCCTCTGCAACTAGGGTTATTAACGCCCTTAACAGTGAGAGTGAAGCCCTTGTTGGTCAGTGCTGAAAAGGGCATTCACTCTTGCGAAAGGCAGCCATTCAAATAGGGTTATTGGTGAGAGTTATTCCCTTGTTTGGTCAGTGCTCAAATCTTCCCCCACCCACCAAGGGCATTCACTCTTGCAAAAGGTGATCTTTGCAGTAGCCAATACAGTGGAACCTCCCTTATAAGACCTCCCATTATAAGACTCCCTCCCACATAAGACCTACTTCTCTGAGACATTTCCCTTCTTTGTAAGTATTAAAATTACCTCTCTTATAAGATCCCTCCCTACTAAGACCTTTGGACGATTTTTGAAGGTCTTATAAAGGAGGTTCCACTGTAATGTGACTAGTAAAATAGCAACAAAATCTGAAATTTGAGTAAAATTTGGGGTGGTGCTAGAAAAATACGGTATTTCAACTAAAACTTACAAAAATGCATATAGAAAACATTTCAGCAAAATTTTTGGGGGTGCGCCTAATACAAAGGCGCGCCTTATAGTCAGAAAAATACGGTATTTTAACCCTTTCACCGCCAAAGTCGCATTTTAGCACCACAGTGATTTAACACCTATGTCACTAAAAGGCATCAAATTGGGGTCTATTATCCAAAGACCCTGTTGTTTTAGTTTTGGGAAGTAAGGATAGACCTTATTTTAAATATGTCACAGAAGAATCCCCCAATACTGCAGATGGATTTTGTTCTCTACCCAGTTAAGTTTAATGGTATTTTTTGGCTGAAATATGGCTGGTAGTAAAAGGGTTAACTCAAACCTTACAAAAATGCATATAGAAAACGGAACACACACACAAAATAAAACAAAATGCCAGAGTTGAGTGAAAGCAGGAATTGTGGAATGAAGGAAGGAAGAGAAGGAATACAAAATTATTGATTATTAAAAAAACAAATACAAACCAAGCGTGCGACTCACTTTTCTTGGGCAGCATGGCCTTGAGCGCCATGATGCTGGCGTCGTCTGTGGCCCAGGCGTGCATCTTGCGGTACGACTCGCGCCCCTTCTCCGTCAGCTTGTCCCACGTCTTGGGCTTGGAGAGCAGCTCGCTCACCGTGCCCTGCGACAGGCCCAGCACGTGCTTGGCGAACAGGCGCTGGCCGATGTTGTGGATGGCCAGAAGCTCGCGCACGTTCTTCGAGACGTACGTGGTGTCCAGCCCTCCGGGGGAGGAGGAGGAGGACATGCTCATCTCCGTCTTGACCATGTTGACCGGCATGAAAGCCGGGTGGAACGGCGGCGCCGACAGTCCCGGGTACCCGTAGAACGGGGACGGTGGGGGCATGGGGAAGTGCCGGGGGTCGAGAATCCCGGCGGCGGCGGCGGCTGCCGCAGCGGCAGCCGCAGCGGCGGCGGCGTGGTGGTTGCTGAAAGACGTGGGTGTCTGGGGAGGGCTGCGGACGGGGGCGGAGAGAGACGAAGAAGCGGCGGGGGTGGTCGATCGGGACGAGGAGCTTTTGGGGCGGTAGTGCTGCACCACCTCCTCCCCCACCAGCTGAGCGAAGGCGTTGGTGGGGGTGGGGGTGGGGGTGGTGTTGGCGGTGGTGGTGGTGGTGTTGGTGTTGGTGTTGTCCTCGCTGGGGTTGGGGGAGGAGGGCTGGGCCGACTCGGCAGACACGCGGCCTGCAAGAAAGGTGTGAAATGCAGCACATCAGTTCTCTTCTCTTCTTCTTCTTTCTTCTTCACAGGCCAGACTACAGCTTGCTTCTCTTCACTATTATTATTATTATTATCTCTTTCTTAGTGCTAGGCGACATCAGTCCTCACAGAGCAGAACTAGCTTTTCGTTCACTATTACAAGCGGAAGTGGAAGAAAAAAATGTTTAAATGAAAACTGACAGGACTGACATTTTATTTTCGAGATATTTCGAGATAAAAGAAGTTTGTTAACGTCTGAAGGATTAGATTGAGACCCCAAAAAGGTACTGTGAATTATCCTTTTTTTTCTTTTGTGGTACCTGTTAGCCAATTTCCATTGTACTTTCCCAAAAGGCGAGCACGACGACCAGAAACTCATGCCTTATTTATTGCTTTAAAAGCACTGCTTAACAGATTTCAGCTTAACCACCGAATTCAGCCTAATATCTATGGAAGACAAGCTCCTTTCCTGAACCTCTTTTCTTTTTCTCACTCTTTTCCATGTACTTTTTCCCACTTGCGGGACTGACGACATCCAAACACAAAACAAACAGGTTTACAATGTTGAGCAGATCATTCCCCCGATACAATAAAGGTACATTTCACCAGCATGCAGGTAATCATTATTAATATTTTTATTTATTTTGTATTTTCTTTAATCCACAGGTTTCCACAAAATCCAGACAATATTTTTTTTAAACAATAATTTTGCCAAGCAAACAAGATGAGCACATGCCATACTTACGCTGCATATATAATAACAGTGACTGTTATATGACTCTTTTTGTTCATTTATATTACGGTGCAGAGCAGACACTGTTCAAATACGTATCCAAAATTTGCTTCCACTTATCATTAAACTTTTTTTTTCTTGTTCATTAGTCTATAAAAATGTTCACAAAAACAAACTTTGTTATATACTCTGTTCCCTTTCTCTTCCTCTTGAAGAAGTTATCATTTCGATTTCTAAAAGCTACGATCTCTATTTCTTTCCCTTGAAACTTACAACCTCAGTATACGAAAAAGTAATAACTGTATAATAAATTGTTGTTTTCGTGTTTTTTGTTTTAATTTTCTGCTTAACTTGTGAAGGGATGGGCATTTAACACCTTTCTTGCGAGGCTTGGTCTGCCGGTCTTCCAGCCCCTCGACAGCGCAGAAAACACCGCCGCAAACCAAGTCTCAAGTCACATCATTGCTCACAAACACAAATTTTCCATCAAGTGAAAAAAAGAAAATGGAAACAAAAAGAAAATCCACACACTTTCTTTTTTTGTTCCAAATTGAAAGCAGACACCCCAACCCAAGTCCAGGTCCAAAGTTTCTTTCATCTACGAGAAGAAGCGGACACAGGCAAAAACAGTTTGAAAGTGCTAAACAGACAACAAACGTACTAAACTAGAAACAGACAAGAAAAAGAACAAAGCCGCACCAATTCCGTTTGTATTTTATTCTAGTGAACAACGCTGAAAGCTTTGCGCTTGTTTGGTTTTGATTTGTTTCTTCTTTCTTTTCCCCCTTTTGTGGAAGACTTTTGATGAACTAGACGAACTACAGCAGAACTAGTCAGAATGTGTCTATAGTAGTTTGGGAAAAAAGACAGAAATGCAAAGCTATGGGCTTACCTGTTTGTTTTGTCCTTGACCACCAGTGTCTGCTCTGTAAACACCTACCTTGTTTCTGTTCCCCCCGAACAGCGACGGATCATTTCTTTCAAACATCACAACACACATACATACACTTTACACAGACACAAGACAACACGGCACATGTACACAGACACTAACAGTAACACACTTGACACGCGATATAGCATGTCAACATAATACCCTTACTCACACGGACAAAACACAAGCAGAAGCGGAAACAAACCAATACAAATACAGATCGCGACGTGTGCTCTGCATACAAACAACAACAAAATGGACAACAAACAATGGACTTGTAATTTATTCTTATTTCTTTTTAACCCCTTGACTGCAAGAGAAAATTAAAGAAAAAATAATTGGGCAAATCATGCCATGAAAAAGACAACTGATAGAGCCAATCTGGCAAAATGGTCCGGGGATATAACTCTCTTGACTGTGTTAGAGCAAAAGCCAGCATATCAGGGTTATTCGGTGATATGTAGGTGGCAGTCAAGGGGTTAACCTAGACTGATTGTAATATGTTCACGGTTGGAACATTTTCTAAGAGATGTGATGATGAAGAGCAAGATGATGACATAGGATGAAATCTATAAGTTGTACAAGTCTTTTCCATGCAGTTCAGATTCCCAATATGATAATGATGGTAAACATTTTTCTTTTTTTACAAAACCAAACCCAATACAGGGGAAAGAAAGAGCTCATCTTGTAATCATTTACAACAGTACACATTTGGAAGCTAATGTGTTCAGTTTCACAAGAAATCTACTAGACTTTGAAATGTTGTTCATTCGGCTGAAAACTTTTCTTTGCCATAAATGTTGTTCATTTGGCTAAAAACTTCTCTTTCCCGTAAACTTTGTGACTTGCTAAAAGGAAAGAAAAATCGATTTCTACAGCTAGACCACATTTACTGCTAGTTTTCAAGCTTACAAAACTCTAAGCAAAATTGAATTCCATAATTTTAAAGCAGTCATAGTATTGCCTTCCTTTGCAATTTCTTTTCTCCCCCCCCCCCCCCCCCACCTCCCCCCAAAAAAAGAGAAGACAATTGACCAAGCAAAAACAGGTGCTCATTTCCAATACTAAAATCTTAACGCTAGATACTGAAAAAAGGGCCATCCGGGATATTAACAATGTTCCAATCAACGCTATCATAGCTATACTGAATTCAGTAAGTGTGACCCAACACCACAAAAGGGACATTAAGTCGCTGGGCTAGTTTCTCACAACAGGCTTGCAAAATCTAATTTTTGGGGGTCAATTTTGAGTTATGGGTATTTTTGCGTTCTGTAACATCTCATCTTTCATATTTATAAAGGACAATCTTAAAGGGGCACCCTGACGGATGAGTGTTTGCAAGAAACACATCCAGATCAGCAGGAAAACACCCTTTACAGAGATCGCAACACTCATTTTGCTTTGGTTTCCTAGAAATCAAACCGTCAAAAAGGCAATTCCTGCTTGGCGGAGGTGCTGGAAGTCAAATTATTTCACCCAAAGAGAAGGCGTTTGCCGTCTCTTTTTGAATGGGCGCCTGTGTTTAAATCAAATCGTTTGCACGAACTTTTCGCAATACAAACCTCTTTTTAATTTTTTTTAAATTTTTAATACAGTTTATCAAAAGGAGTTTCGCTCACAACAAAGGAAATAGCTCCTTTTTTTTCTTACTGCACTCCAAAAAAAGCAAAAAAGCTTCAACCACAATGAGTGACCTCCACCCACCCCATTCAAAATGGCAACTCTCGGCATCTCCGTCAAGGAAAAATCGCCGTTTTGACGGTTTAATTTCTAAGAAACCAGAGCAAAGTGAGTGATTCGATCCTTGAAAAGGCCGTCTTTCTGGTGATCTCAACGTGTTTCTTGCAAAAACTCATCTGTCCGAGTCCACCTTTAAATGTGGTCTCGAAATGGTCTTATTAAGTGTTTTAAAATCAATCAATAAAATTAAAAAAATGAGTAGGTCAATGCATTTTCTTCAGCTAGGCTGGCTGGACTTTAGAATGTGCAGACCTGCCAACCTCCTAACAGACCAAAGAGGAATATTTGTAGCAGCAAAGAGGAATTTTGGGGAGCTGAGAGGAATTTTGACGCGGCATCTTACCTTTCGCGCGTAAATATAATTTGAAGCAAGCAATTTTCATCCTTGTGAACTTGTCTTGTTTAAAACAAATCTTGTCTGGAAGTGTCACAACTATTCCTAACACAATAGAAGCTTTTGGTTTGTTCCTCTGTCCTTTTTATTTGGGCAGACCAAGACGGTTGGTGCCATAGATGACTTAAATAATAAGACTTGGAAGGAAGATAATCAATCAAGTTCATCGTTGAAGTGTCACAACTATTCTTAACACAATAGAAGCTTAGGGTCTGTTCCTCTGTCCTTTTTATTTGGGCAGACCAAGACAGTTGGTGCCATAGATGACTTCAATAATAAGACTTGGAAGGAAGATAATCAATCAAGTTCATCGTTGTCCTCCTTTCCTTCTGTAGGCTTGAAAAAGTCTGTGACAGTGGAAGACGAAGCCAGGGAGTTTGCAGTTTCAATGAATAAGACACTAAGAGGTAATGTGGCATTTGATGTCTTGATACCCTCCATAGGAGACTTTTAAGTGTAGTGAGCACATCGTACATCAAGCATGATGCACACTTTCTTGATCTCTGAATGCACAGATACTTTTCCATGTAATCTTGGCAAAAATATTGGTCTATTCTCTTTCTTTTCTCCCCAGAGTCTCACACACATCGATGTGTCGATCGCCATCTTGACGGAAGTGCACAAACAGAAACTGGAAAGTCGGCTATACGCACAACAGCTGTGCTGCTCTGTATATAAGACGATGAATTTGTGTGTTCCAGAATTAAAAAAATGTAAGTTTTGAAAGCGGAATATTATGGACTCGAGCGAAGGGCGGAAGAAATGTAGTCTGAGCGGAAGAAATTCCGCTCAAAGCTGAAAGGCTTGCAGGTCTGAATGTATGTCTCAAAATGGCCAACCTTCACCCTACTAAACTTCAAATGCTCATAACTCTTGAACGGAAAAAGATACCAGAATGGTTCCAGTGCGATTAGAAAGAGAATTGCCTGAAGTTTTCAAATGTATAACTCAGAATGGTCAATTTGACACTTAATGTCCTTTTCGTGGTGCTGGATCACATTTACAGACCTGTTTACTCTACTCTTTTCGAGTAGTATTCTACTCAATTTGGACCCCTACTATTCTTCAAACCTGAAAATAATGTTCTTTAATTCTTGAGTACTACTCATTTTCAGTGAACATTATTTGATGGTTTCGTTAATAAAACTACACATTTTGCACCAAAGCTACTCATTTCAGCTATCCAGACTACTCAAGACTTGTGTAGGGGGCAAACAGGTCAGCATTTATACTGAAGGACTCCCACCCCCGCATTCATACGAGTAAAAAAGGCGGGCTAGTCTACAAAAGGTCCCGGCGACAAGAAACTCCCCCCTACCTGAGGCGCTGGCGTAGGAGACCTTGAGCTGGGTGTTTTCGCTCTGCAACGCCTTGTTCTTCTCCAGCAGCAGCACCTCCAGTGACCTCCCTTTGCCCCGCTCCTCCTCGCCCTCCGCAAACTCCATCGACTTGAGGACCCTGCAGGGAGCACAGAAGTACAGTCTTAAAATAAAATCGCTTAACCCTCTCATCCAGTCGTCATGTGTGTGTGTGTGTGTGTGTGTGTGTGTGTGTGTGTGTGTGTGTGTGCGTTGTGCGTGTGAGAGAGAGAGAGAGGGGGGGGGGCAGGCAGGCAGGCAAGAATCTCCTACTAACTACAATCTTCATTCTCATCAGTGGATGCCAAATGAATAATACAAGGGAAATAACCGCTTGCATCCTGTTCACAGACAGCTGTGACAATGAAGTGCTTACCTCCCTTTATCCATGCAGCCACAAAAGGTCACTCCCACATGATCTTTCCGTTAAAAAAAAAGAGTGCACCTGTGTTTTAAAACATTCTACAAGTTATAAAAAATTAAAAAAAATTAAATTAATTAACTCACTCAAGTCATATATGTCCAGAATTAAATAGATAGCTGTCAATTTGATGCATTTGCTTCAAGGGAAATAAATCTGTGTGCACACCATACCTTGGTCACTTCTAAACTCGCTTCGCTCCCTTAGACCACAATTTTGCCTCTGACTTTGCTTTTGTAGTGGTTCGTTGTGGGGGGAACCAATCGGTGCAGAGTTTTTCTACATAAAGTCTATATATAAAAAAAGTCTGATCTACCACTTCCCTATGTCTAATCCTGAAGTAAAAACCCGTAGTCTTCTTTCATTTCTCCTTTTGTTTATGTCTGTTTTGTTTGTGTGTATGGCTAGAGCGATTTGTGAGCTTTTTCAATGATTCAAAATTGTTGCGATGCGAAGCAACTATCTGTAAAGAAATGTTTGAAAAATTTGAAAGTTTGTGAAGCACAGAAACAAAAATAAAAATTAAAGGTGTCTACCCACTCACCTCAATTCATGCTGGAACATCTAGTTAGCCCCGAGAGCTGAGCTTTGTTTTCCAGGATGGCTAGAGCCTTGTTTTTTCCCAAAACATATCTCTCTCTCTCTCTCTCTCTGTCTCTCTCTCTCATTGTACATCACATGAAAAGGCTAACCTTTAGCCTTGTTACATAACATTCAGTGTCTATGAAGGCTTTTCGAAACGCGTGTATGTACTGCACATTACGCCCCCCAATACAATTGGTTGGGTAAATTACCTACGCAATAAACCATCTGAAGTCTAGTCTCTCTATCTCTCTCTCTCTCTCTCTATCCCTGTTCATTTCTATCCCTCTGTATCTCTCTCTATCTCTGCCCCTCTCTCTCTCTCTCTCTCTCTCTCTCTCTCTCTCTCCCTCTGCCTCTCTCTCTCTTCATCTCTCTCTCTCATGTGTACCTACCCCAGTTCTCTCTTGATTTCCTCATAGTCGACCTGGGAGCTGAGCCTGTCCCCCAGAATGGCCAGAGCCTTGTTCTTCATGGACAACTCTCTCTCTCTTTGCCTCTCTCTCTCTCTCTCTCTCTCTCTCTCTCTCTCTCTCTCTCTCTCTCCAGGATGGCCTCTCTCTCTCTCTCTCTCTCTGTGCCTCTCTCTGTGTCTCTCTCTAATGTGTACCTACCCCAGTTCTCTCTTGATTTCCTCATAGTCGACCTGGGAGCTGAGCCTGTCCTCCAGGATGGCCAGAGCCTTGTTCTTCATGGACAACTCTCTCTCTGCCTCTCTCTGTGTCTCTCTCTAATGTGTACATACCCCAATTCTCTCTTGATTTCCTCATAGTCGACCTGGGAGCTGAGCCTGTCCTCCAGGATGGCCAGAGCCTTGTTCTTCATGGACAACTCTCTCTCTGCCTCTCTCTGTGTCTCTCTCTGCCTCTCTCTGTGTCTCTCTCTAATGTGTACATACCCCAATTCTCTCTTGATTTCCTCATAGTCGACCTGAGAGCTGAGCCTGTCCTCCAGGATGGCCAGAGCCTTGTTCTTCATGGACAGTTCCTCTTCCAACTTGGACACCTGGTTTATACACACCACACACCACCATTGCAGTGAATTATTCCATGGAATTACAGCGGAGCCTCCCTATTAAGACCTTGAGAAATTACCCAAAACAAGGTCTTAAAGACACACTGACGCACCACGAATAAGTCCCTTGTTTTTTTCTGGGTAGCTATGACCCACATACAAATGTCCCCAACTTCAAATTGAGGCTGCTCTTTAAAATGATGTCTCGGTTTGAATTTGGGAGCATTTGTATGGGAGTCAGACCTGGTCAAAATAAGACTTCTTTCCAGCTATGAGGGAAAACCCGTGAAACCCGTGATTTTGCCACGTGAGTGAAAATCACCCTTGATTTTGACACGTGAGTGAAAATCACAGGTTTCATCTGTTTCCCTCTCTCGCTGGTAAGAAATCTTATTTTGACCAGGTGGGACTCCCATACAAATACCCCCAAATTGAAAACGAGACAGACTTTGAAGAGCAGCCTCAATTTGAATTTGAGGAAATTGCATGTGGGTCACATCTACCCAGAAAAAGAAAACCAAGGGACTTAATATTGCTGGGTCAGTGGGTCTTTAAGTGGGAGGGAGTCTTTAATAATAGGGAGGTTCGCCTGTATCAGGTTGTTTACGCCACACACTCACATGCGCATGTGCATACACGCATGTGCACACCAAGTTGATGCAAAATGCATCCTCCCAGAAACACAACCATGTATGTCCTCTCTATCACATTTACTACACTCACCCTCTCTCTCTCTCTCACACACACAACAACACACACCCAGTCTCTCCCTCTCAACACACACACACACATGCACACACACACATGCACGCGCGCGCACGCACACACGCACACACACACACACACACACACACACACAGTCACACACACACACACACATAAACATAAACATGCACACAACAGAAACGACCGAAAACACACCTAGAGTGAAAATCGCTTAACTCAAAATTGAAAGGACTGAAAGTTTTCTTATTGAAGAGTTTTTGACACAAGGATTATTAAAGAGGGACCGCAAAATTATCCAGTCTTTTTGAGTTATCAGTTTTTTAGTGATCAGGAATCCACTGTACACACATTGCCCTCCCTCCCTCCAATCCCCCATCTCCAAACAAAACACATTCTTAATGGACACAGGCAGAAACATCCAAGAACACAACACACACACGCACAAGCAAAACAGGGAGAAAGGTGGCAGAGTGGTCAAGACGTTCGCCTGCCAAATGAAGGAATGTAATGCGTGACTGCAACGTGAGTGATCGTGGGTTCGAATCCCGGCCTCCTCGCCCTTTCTTTCTGGTTCGACAGGAAAATCGAACTGAAGGTCGAGTCCTTCGGATGGGGACTTAAAGCTAGTCTGACCCGTGCATAAAAACACACGTAAAAATCCCACGGCAGTTGAAAGTCAGTAAGAGCAGGGAGAAATCCCGCTGCCTGGTATGGTCAAAATGATAGCTAGGTTTCCCAAGTCTACCCCCCACCCCCACCCCACTAAAAAAGGTAGGCGCTGCACTTGCGGTGACGCGCTCTCTGGAGGGGAGTAGCCCAAATTTCACAGAGATAAGTCTCTGTGACTTGAATATACCAAATGCCAAGCACACACACACACACACCTTACCCATCCTCCTACAAACCCATCCCAAAACACACACAGTCACTCTCATAAACTTATATGGACAAATGCACGAACGACTGAAAACACACATACATGCAATTAAAAACACACATACATGCAATTAAAAACACACAAGTGACAACAACAAAAACCCACACACCCGACCCCTAGCCAACTCCACACACACACATACACACATACACACACACACTCTCTCTCTCTCTCTCTCTCTCTCTCTCTCTCTCTCTCTCTCTCTCTCTCTCACACAGTGACACACACACTCTACCCCACCCAACTCTACACACACAATTCACACATGAGCCCCCACCCCACCCCACCCCACCCAACTCACACATACTCACTCTCTCTGTCTCTCTCTCTCACACACACACACACACACACACCAGGGCTCCCAATCGTCCCGCAAAACAAAGGGTCCCAAGGACTCCTTCACTTAGAGGAGGGTCTTAGAGGCGGGATAGAGGGTCCCAGTGGCATTGCCAACGCTAAAACGTTTTTTCTAGTGCATCCCTGGGACCCACTGCACATTCTTGTAGAGGGTCATTTAGAATGTTAGTACTTCATAGACCCCCAAATGGGGGTCCCTAGGAGCCCTGCACACACACACACATTCAGACACCCACCCCACCCAACTCCACACCCCCACATACCTGAGAGGCGGCAGACTCGCGCAGCTTGCTGAGGGAGGCCTGCAGCTTCTGGACATCCTCCACCAGCTGAGCCACCTGGGAACCCACACAACAGGCCGCGTTACCACAAAACCCACACTGCTCCCTACTACTGTCCGCCACGCACCACGACGGGCCAGGGCTCCTCCGCCTGGCCGGACAACCAGTAGTGCCCCCTCCTTCTGCTTCCCCCAGCGCGCGCCGTCCGCTATTGTCGGCTTTCTCGTCCATGGACACGGAAGCGTCATTGTCGTTGCTCACATTCGAGTTCGGAAAGCTCACATCGGTGGCGTTCGCGTTGTTGCTCGGGTTCGAGTTCGGGTTCAGAAAGTGCAGGTTCGAGTTCAAGCTCGCGTTCAAACTGCTCAGATTCGAGACGAGGTTCGAGTTCAGAGCGCTCAGACTGGAACTCAGGTTCGAGTCGAGAAAGCTCATGTTTGAGTTCATCACACCCGTACGTCCATTCACAATCCGCTTCACCAAAAGAGAGTTTTGAAAATCGGCCATCAAAGAGGCGCCGCCGGAGGGTCTTTTTGTGAAGATTCCGTTTTGAAAATCTGGTAGCTGAGAGGTTGTGCTACTAGTACCAGCGAGGTAGAGTTTGTTTCGCTTTGTAGATTTTCTGCGTTTCGCTGCAGTGGCCGTTCTCATTGCGCCTTTGATGCGCGCTTTCTTGGGTTTTTCGCACGCTTTAACCAACCTCTTTGCAGAGATTTTGATCTTGACGCCGACACCAGTTTTCTGGGGCATGTTGTTATTGCGTTCACCAACAGAAAATGTTTCGCTTTCAACAGGTTGGCGGCAGACGACTGCCTCATCTTCCAAAGTTTTACCCTTTTTGTTCAGCTGTTTTTTCAGCTTGTCAGGTTTCTTAGCACTGCCTACTTTCAGCAGCCTTTTCCTGACTTTGGTGGCTTTGGCTTTATGCGAGGTCTTTGCTGCTTTCCCCATTTCAGAGGTGGCTGTGTTGTCCTTCATGTTGAACCCCCTTTGATTCAGTTCTCAACAACACTCTGGTCAGCTCAGTCTATAGTAAGTCTATTGGGGCTGTGCCGGTCGGGGTTTGTCCCCGGGGAGCCGGATTGACCTGACTGGAGCCATGAAGCGCTGGGGAGATCTCTATATCTTTAGTTCATTTTTAGTTCATTTCAGTTGCTTCTTTCATTTTGTTTTATTTTTCTTCCTGCTGCTCCACAACTACAATTATCCAGTTGGATAGCCCAACGTTACGAGTCAGAGTCAGATTCGCCAGTATACTATGGCCTGGAGGCCTGTTGATAAAAGACTAACAGAAAGAAGACTTCTGTTTTGTGTAAAGAATTCACAGGGTGCCTTCAGTTCAATAGTTCAACTCGGCATGTTTGCTGCTAGTTCTGTGTTCCACTAAAAAAAAAACCCGCAACATATAACAACAATCCGTACATAAAGTCATGAAGTTTAGTAGTCCGCTTGTGGTCAGTTCAGACTACCAAGCAATCTGCACTTTTGATGGACTCAAAGTCATTACATTAATTAAGAGAGTTCACACCTCCGAAAACCAGTTTTTCTTCGTCGCAAATTCACCACCAATCTGCAAAGTTTGATCAGAAGTTTAAACGTTTTAAAGACCCGCCACGTCACGTGTCAAAATCACGGTTTTCACACGCGTTTTCCCTCTTATACCTGGTAAGAAATCCTATTTTGGCCAGGTGTGACTCCCATACAAATTACCCCAAATTCAAAACGAAACATCACTTTGCAGAGCAGCCTCATTTCGAATGTGGGGAAATTTGTATGTGGGTCACACCAGGCCGGGAAAAAAAATCAAGAGACTTAATTCAGCTGGATCTTTCTTTAACAAGCACAATGTTATTACCGGTAGTCAGAAGGAGAGGTAAAAAAAAAAATCCCCCTCCTCACCCCCCCCTCCCCTTTCCATGCCCAGGTATTAACCTATTCCATACTTTACAAAGTCAGCGGGTGGGGTGGGGTGGGGGTGCAACTACCCAAAATGAAACAAACTGAAAGGCCGGGGTCCAGGGGTAATGTCCCCCTGCAGCTGAAGAAACAAAAATAATTGAAGTTATTTTAGTTTGCTTTTTCCACAATTTATGCAAATGCTTATTTTAAAATGTTTGAAAAATACAGTAGACACACAAAGATCTTGTTTGACAAATTTGAAAAAAAGGAAATTCCTTTCCTGGTAAAATTTCAAAAAACAGGAAATCCTTGTATACCAGGAAAAGTTGCACCCATGTATAATCTATTGTAATCAGTAAACATACCAGTATCAACTTAATAACTCGACAACTGAAACCCCTTACTGTCCTGAAGAATATATTTTGTGAGGTGTACGTGTGTGATGCACTGATTTCTTTCCATCTTATCTTTTAAATAACTAAAGAGAATACAGTACAGTGGAACCTCCCTTATAAGACCTCCCATTATAAGACCCCCCCCCCCCCCCCCCACATAAGACCTACTTCTCTGAAACATTGCCCTTCTTTGTAAGTATTAAAATTACCTCCCTTATAAGACCCCTCCCTTATAAGACCTCATTTTGGAGCGCGAGCGCGCAAAAATGGTGTTTTATGTCCTCTTGGTCTGAATCAGACACATATGGGACATTTGTAAATACAAATATGGTGGGAACAATACTGGAGGCAATGCCCGGAGGCAGTACGAAACCAGTAAAGTCCCGATTTTTAAAAATTAATACAGATAGCTGTAGCGGTGACCACGCCTCGGTTAAACCTCATCGGCTATGGCACCGCCACAAGTAAAGGTAGTATTGATGTACCTCATTTTGGATGATTTTTGAAGGTCTTATAAGGGGGGTTCCATTGTATTATAAACGAGTGGCTACACTGGGAGAGGGACAATACTGTAATTTTCTGACCATACCATAAGGCGATACTTTTCACCCACACTGAGACCCCTGCGCCTTATAATACGACTGATAAAATAGTAAGAAAACATAGTAACAAAATCTGAAATTTGGGTAAAATCTTGGTGGGTGGGTGCCTTTAAGACCCACCAGATCACGTGTCAAAATCACGGGTTTCACATGCTTTCCCTCTTATAGTTGGTAAGAAATCTTGTTTTGACCAGGTTTGAATCCCATAGAAATGTCCCCAAATTGAAAATGAAACATCTTAAAGAGCAGCCTCAATTTGAACTTGGGGACATTTGTATGTGGGTTACAGCTGCCCACCCCACGGGGAGTCTTTTGTTACAAACAATAACCACCAACCAAAAGAAAGACAGAAAGAATGTCAAGTGCTTCAATACACACACCTAGCTATGAAAAGGATGGAAGTTCAGTTTAACGTCGCGTATCGGCTTTCGCCATGTACGACGGGCTGAACAAACAAACCAGGGTATAAACAAAAATTTATGTTCCTGAATCACTGTCTTAGCCAAAAGGCCGAGAAGCAATCAGAATTCATGATAACTATGAAAAGTTAAACCATCTCCCCATTTCACCTATTCCCCCTTGGCTTACAGTTATACCCATCCACTGCTATCTTACCAACTACTCCCCCCCCCCCCCTTTTCCTTGGCTAATTCATCTATAATTATTATAATCTAATGATTTCCATCCTTTGCTATGGCTAATATAATACGTCCATCCTTGCCATCCTAAGAAAGAAAGAAAGAAAGGAGAAAAAGAAAATGTCAAGTGCTTCTAGAAGTGTAAGTAACAAACTAGTGTTCTCTGGAGCCTTTCATCTCACTATCCTACCAGTACCACTGCCCATCTTCTTCTTTCATCGCTCAGACAGTTTCCTGTCAATTATGAGCACAGATGCGTCATGCTGCAGTTATGCGCTCAACTCAGAAATAGTTAGGCCCAGCAAGTCCGACTTCGGCTGGAGGAAATCGTTTTGAAAGTGTTTCATGAAAAAAGGCAGGAGAATGGACCGGCAAGGCAGAAAGATAGTAGATGACAGTAAGTAAAGGGAAAAGGCAGAGTCAAAACGAGAGTGACAGGTTAGAGGAAGTTACAAGCACAGGACTTCCAGAAGGTGGGGGAACTATTTATACAAAAGACCCCCCCCCCCGGTATCCCCATGGGGGGGGGGGGGGGGGACTGCCCATCTGACCACCACCAATACCCCCCCCCCCCCTCCATTCCTTTGGTTTATCCACCTCCTGGTTCGCTCATTCCTTGCCCCCCCCCCCCCCCCCCCCCTTGTTCTATACTGCTTAGCCTTATGATATCCACCCCCTTCTTTTTCTTTTTCCATATATCATCACAGTGGTCATTGTTTGGCGAGGGGGCCCAAAACAAATCATGCATGCACACACACACACACACACACACACACACACACACACACACACACACACCACACCCCCACCCCAAACATCAAAGCCAGCTTCCTTTTTTCTTTAAGTTCACAACACCCTCCCTCCCTTCCTGCCGCCCTCAGCTTCCTTCTTACTACTACAACTTGCATGAAGCGTTAAACAAAACCCTGACAAGCCAACTCTTTGCCAATCAAGGCGGGCTGGCTTCCCCACTGAGAGCGACAATTAGCAGGCAGGTCGATCGATCGGTGCCAACCGTTCAGCCGTCAACCCCTATATTCCTTCTTTTGTCTCTTATTTCCCTGCTTTGGCTGTGCCTGCCTGCCTGCCTGCCTGTCTCACTCGATGCCTTGCTTTGCATCCAGGCTTGGCCAACTATAATAAAAGTCTTCATCAACTGTGTAAAGCGCTGCTTGCACCCCCTCCATCACCCTGTCCTTCCTTTTCTTGTAGCTGTTCTAGTCATTGAGTAAATTGAAAGACAACTCCACACTACTATCCCGTTTAGTTCAGAGGCTAAACACAGAAAAGCCAATTACATTTCCTATCCCTTTCCAACCCCCCCCCCCCCCCCCCCCCCTCCCTCTCTCCCTTCCCATTCTGCCCCAAGCTCTTTCTTATCCGGGTTTTTTTCTCTCTATTGTCTTTCGGTAAGCTTTCATCGCTTTCCACACCCATCCTTCTCTACCCCCCCCCCCCCCCCCCCCCCCCCCCAAAAAAAAAAAAAAAAAAAAACACCCACCCAAACAAACAAAAAAACAAAACCCATCCGTTAAAGTCTCTGTCCACGGTCTCAGTTTCATTTTCCGACATTATATTCATTTTTTTTTTTTTAAAGTGACGATTAGATAGATTAATGATATTAGATCCCTCCATCTTTTTCGACTCAACTCGAAGAGTACAAACTAAAAGAAACGGCGAAAGGCGACGAGATTTGACCACCATCAGTCCATCACTACGACGCTGAACACGCAAACAGCTTAGAAGACGCTGAAGAAGAAGAAGAAGAAGAAGAGCCTCATTGTTTTAAGAGTTCCGAGGTGAAATCGTTTTGCTGATCAATCAATCCACGACGAAAACCACGAAACTGTTCGGAGTAGTAGTAGTTAGGGGCTAATAATAATGCGAGAACAAAGCCTGCCGCTAACACACACACCGGCACTTCTGCATCACACAGAAATCACTTCGCTTGCACTACACTACACAACAACCCAGTTTAATCCTTTTAGGAAACAAGCCAACTCAATTCGTGTGCATTGTGAAAAAAATACACTGGGGATTGTCAAGCCAAACATACTCCCCCCAAGCCTCCCCCCCTCCATCAAAAATCACTTGGAATCGTATTAAGTCAGTGGTGAGGATGAAAAACACAAAGGAAAAACAACAACAAGCGATGCCCCGGGCAGAAGAAAGAAGCTAGAGAGAGAGAAACAGAGCTGGCTGCTTTGAAGTAGGTACAGCCAGAACGGATGGAAGAGAGCTGAATGTTGAAGCGTGTTCAATATCTATCGTGCAGCAACAGCAGCAGCAGCCAACTTGCCGATCACAGTTGGCGCACAGAGAGAGATGGAAATCGATCAGGCTTTCAGTTCAGATAGGGGAGGTAGATAACAACAGCCAACCGTTTTTCTCCCCAAACGATCGATACCCCAACAAACCCAAGCTTTTAATGCTCACAGCCTGCTACATATATACCCACACCCTTCTTCTTACTACCCCCTACTCTCCCTCCTGAAGCCAAAAAGCAAAAAGAAAAGCGAGATAGATATAGATAACCCGGGTCATCGATTTAACGTTGCTGCGAGCTTGAGCGAGTTGTCGTAAACATCTTTACATACAAGGAGCTTGTAGCGCTCAGGCAAGGAGAAGGCGATCGATTAAGTATTACAGCATGGTAGATAGATAACAAGATGGTGCGTGTATAATATGTATGTAGCAATGTGTGTGTGTGTATGTGTGCATGATATAATTATATAAAAGCAAGCGAAAGTGAATAATGCGCGCATGCATGCACGAGTGTGCACGTTAACGAGGGTAAAATTATGCATGCATTATATGATTTAAAACAGTGCATAAAAGAGACAGAGAAACTGGATATAGAGTGCAAAAAAGACAGACAACTGGATAAAGTTGAGAGAGAGGGAGTGTGTGAGGGGGTGGGCGGTGGAGGAGGAGGGGGTGGGGTATATAAACCCATGATCATCAGTAACCGAATTAGACCTAAATGAATGATGGTTGGTTGATGGTTCGTCCCATATGTGCTGTTTTGCTGCTGTGTGGACGCAAAACATAACTACCACTAACCGATTCAGACCGTTTGCATGTGCGCAACACTTCGTAAAAAACTGTACAACTCATTAACTGTATGGCTTCAATTCTCGTGTGAAAACAATGTTCTCCTTTATCTACCTCTCACCTCCCAACCACCCCCTCCCAGGCAAAGCAAGTCGTTACATATGCCTTGCTCATATTAAGGCTTCTTACAACAAAAACAAACACAAAACAAGATTTCTACAAGTGTTTTTTCCCCCCAGCCCAATGGAAATCGAAGTTTAGAACCAGAGAAGAACGACAGAAGTACAGTTCAGCTCAAAAGAACGAAACACACAGAGCTCTCATCAATTCAATATAAGCCTTAGTTTATTTCATCCATGACTCACTTTCACCTTCTGTTTAAATAAATACATAAATAAATAAATAAATAAAATTTGTGGCGACTGAGAAACCGCCATTCGATCTTTTCCCTCATCTATTAGTAATAGGAAACAAACGAAACTGCCATGCCTTTCAGTTAGAAAGAAGGAAAAAAAGTAGAGGGAAATCGTGTATAGGAAGAAAAAGAAAGAAAAAAAACCTCCTAACGTATCCCATACATCTCCTAAGACTCCCCCCCCCCCCCCCCCCTCCCTTCCCCTATATCTATTTTCTTTGATTTTCTTGTGCGTAAGCAGCAGCAGCAGCCCAGGATTGAAGAAGCTGCCGGGTGGAAATATTGTGATTCCACTATGGATTTTTAGTGCCGCTTTTGGCTGCGGTACGGGTTGGAAATATAGGAATCCAGCCAACAACCCATTGATCACCCCCTCAACTAGCTGGAGAGAGAGAGAGAGAGAGAGAGAGAGAGAGAGAGAGAGAGAGAGAGAGAGAGAGAGAGAGAGAGAGAGAGAGAGAGAGAGAGAGAGAGAGAGAGAGACTAAAGCTGGAGAGGGAGAGAGAGAGAGAGAGAGAGAGAGAGAGAGAGGGGGAGAGAGGGAGATAGGGAGAGATAGAGAGAGGGGGGAGGGAGAGAGAGAGAGAGAGAGGGAGGGAGGGAGAGAGAGAGAGGGGGGAGAGGGAGAGAGGGAGGGAGAGAGAGAGAGGGAGGGAGAGAGGGAGAGAGAGGGGGGAGAGAGAGAGAGAGAGAGAGAGAGGAGGGGGGAGAGAGAGAGAGAGAGGGGGGAGAGGGAGAGGGAGAGAGGAGAGAGGGAGAGGGAGAGATAGAGAGGAGGGAGAGGAGAGATAAGAGAGGGAGGGAGGGAGGGAGGGAGGGAGAGAGAGAGGGGGGAGAGAGAGAGATAGAGGGAGAGAAGGGAGAGAGAGAGAGAGACACAAAATGAAATTTTATTTACCCAGGGTAATGTGGTAAGCAATCTACAGCTTTTTTACACTCAGCCCTGCCACAAATGCAAAGAGCAAAAAAAGAATGAAAATGAAAAAAAAAAAACACCTTTGGGTCTATCAAGGCATGTATGTATGGAGAGAGAGAGAGAGAGAGAGAGAGAGAGAGAGAGAGAGAGAGAGAGAGAGAGAGAGAGAGAGAGAGAGAGAGAGAGAGAGAGGTGTCCCAGAAAAATAGACATATTTATATACCGCTACCAGACAACACCCTTTTTTTCTGATAGCACCGACTGTATCATCATGATGAGCATAGCGGGCTTCCTCAGCAAAGCTACACACTACTAGCAGCAGCGGAAAACGATCGTTGGCTCGTTATGTTGCTTTATATGGGTGTAACGATCACTGCTTCGTTTCTTATTGTTCGTGTTGTTATCATCTAGGCCGTTGCCCCGCCGAACAACACAATGGGTACAGCATTATTATTATTATCATCATCATCCAGCATAATTCAGTCCTTGTCTTCGTCCTAACCCACCCCCCACCTCCATCTTCACCACTTCTTTTCTTACCCATCTACAATAGGAGGCAGCAACCCCACCCCACCCCGACCCTCCCTTCTCCTCTCGCTGTTCGGGGGGGGGGGGGGGGGGGGGGGGGGGGGGGGGGGGGGGGGGGGCGATACTAATTTTAACCCTTTCGCCGCTAGCCATTTTGGGGGGCCAACATTTCACATTAAACTTATATAGGTAGAGGGAAGATTTTGCTTGCAATATTGGGGATTCCTCTGTAACATGTTTAAAGGTAGGTCTGTCCTTACCTCCCAAAATTAAGAACACAGGACCATTATCCGGATAACAGACCCTGATTTTAAGGCTTTTAATGACATGGGTGTTCAGTCATTGTGGTGCAGAAATGCGAAATTGGCGGTGAAAAGGTTAATGATCACCTTTCCTCACGGTCATCACCTGAGTCAGTTAGATCAAATGATTTCTTCTTCTAAAATGTGCATCTCTGCTGTTAAAACATGGATGTTTTACAACAAACTGCAACAACTAAATGCTGATATGACAGAGATGATTCTTGTAGCCTCTAACTATACAATTAAAACTCAACTTCTCCCAGGTTCTGTCGACATTGATGGCACTGAGATCAAGCTATCGGCATCCGTCCGCAATCTAGGTGTTACTTTGGACCAAACCCTTTCTTTCAAACAGCATGTTTCCAATGTTTGCAAGGCTTGCTATCTAGAACTTCGAAGAATTAGTTCCATCCGCCGTTTCCTCTCTCAAGATGCCCTGAAGATTCTAGTATGTGCTTTTGTGCTGTCTCGCCTTGACTACTGTAACTCACTTCTTGCTGGCTGTCCATCAACTCTCATCTCTAAGCTCCAACGGGTCCAGAATAATGCTGCTCGTCTCATTTATCGCTCCCCTAGGTACGATCATTATCACTCCGGTTCTTCGTTCCCTACATTGGCTCCCAGTTCAATCACGTATTGACTACAAAATTCTCCTCCTCGTCTTCAAGTCACTGAATGATCAAGCTCCCCTGTATCTCTCTGATCTTCTTCATCTCTATGTCCCAGCTCGCCAACTACGTTCGTCTTCTGATTCTCGTCTCCTTTCCCTTCCCTCCATCCGTCTCAAATCTGCTGGCCAACGTTCTTTTTTTCGTCAAGCACCATCTCTTTGGAATTCTCTGCCTTCTCCTCTCCGACACTCCAACTCAGTCTCCTCAATCAAAACCTCTCTTAAAACCCATCTTTTTCCTGCTGCACCCTAAATATTTGATCAGTTGTCTATCGTTGTGTGCACGTGAGGGAAGATTGAATAAGAGGTTTGTGCTGTGTTTTGTGGTGCGTGTGTGTGTGTGTGTGTGTGTGTGTGTGCGTGTGCGTGCGTGCGTGCGTGCGTGCGCGTGCGTGTGCGTGCGTTGTGTGTGTGTGTGTGTGTGTGAGCATGCATGTGTGCATACATGTGTGCTTGTGTGTGTTTTGGTTTTGTGGGTTGTGTGTGCACGCATGTGTGTGTGTGTGTGTGTGTGTGTGCGTGTGTGTGTGTGTGTGTGTCTGTCCGCGTGCGTACGTTGTGTGTGAGGGTGTTTGTGTATGTGTGTTGGTGTATGTGGTCAGTCCGTGCGGCTCGGTTGCTGTGGCTTACTGAATGGGGTATGAACAAGTTGGCGTTGATAAATGTGTGTGTGTGTATGTGTGTGCGCGCGTGCACACGTGTGTGTGTGTGTGTGTGTGTGTGTGTGTGTGTGTGTGTGTGTGTGTGGTGTGTGTGTGTGTGTGTGTTAGAGAGAGAGAGTTGCTTTGTATATGCGTTGTTGCTGGTTGGTGTCATTCTTGAATGCTGTTTTTGTTGTCTGTTGATGAATAATTGATTGTAAAGCGCTTTGGGCTCATCTGAGGTAAAGCGCTATATAAATGTACTATTATTATTATTATTATTACTATGATTATTATTATCACACCCCACACCCCAAATACACCCTCTCCTCTCTCCCCTCTATTCCCTTATCCTCTCAATCATCCATGGGGCAGAACTACCTTTTTTCTGAGATATGGATATAAACTGTAAAGAACGCAGAGCTTCAGATTGTTTAGACTTCATGGGTCCTATGGCCCATGCCTACACAAAACCAGGGGTCAGTTTTCAAAATGATGGACCAGTTATGTGGTCTGTGCGTGTTGCACACGTGCAAATAAAGACAGTTTATCTTAGCAAAACGACTAGAGGTCAGCAAAATACCTTGGGGAAAAAAGCAAAAACGAACAGCTTTTCAAGTTTAAAACTTTTCTCTCATTGCCTCATGGAATGGGAAGGGCGCATCATAAGGTGTTGACATGCGTCATTATTTAAAAACGGGTCAATGACGCGGGCGCACTGACAATCTGAAGCTCTCAGAACGACGGTAATATTTTACGGTGGGTCCTCCTATTCTTCTAGAGAGAGAAAATATTGTTTTACGTCCTCTCGGCCTGGGGAGACATTTATTTTGTTAGATACTATTATACGTCCTCTCGGTCATAGACACATATGGGACATTTGTAAATACAAAGATGGTGGGAACAATACTGGCTGCAATGCCCGGAGGCAGTGCAACACCAGTAAAGTCCCGAGTTTTTAACAATATAGATAGGTGTAGCGGTAACCACGCCTCGGTGTTATTAGACGACTGCAATCCGCTTTTATCCCTACGTGCCGTAATACACATCACTTCTGTACGGTACCAGAGAACTTAGTAGTAGTACTACTACTACTACAGTGGAACCTCCCATCAAAAGACCTTGAGAAATCGTCCCAAATAAGGTCTTCAATGGGAGGGAGTTGCATAACTTAAGGGAGGCAATTTTGATTACTTACAAAGAAGGGCAATGTCTCGGAGAAGTAGGTCTTAAGTGGGAGGGAGTCTTCTGTAGGTGTGTGTGTGTGTGTGTGTGTGTGTGTGTGTGTGTGTCTGTGTGTGTGTGTGTGGAGGGTCTTAAGTGGGAGGGAGTCTTATGTAGGTGTGTGTGTGTGTGTGTGTGTGTGTGTGTGTGTGTGGAGGGTCTATTACGGGAGGTTCCACTGTAGCAGGTTCTCTGATGGTACCACCACAGAAATGAATACCACCAGTAACTAATACCACCCAGTAGTCCCCCCCCCCCCAACCCCCCCCCCCCTCTCTTTCCCTACATTATACCCCCCCCCCCCCCCCCCCCCCCCCCCTTTCATTAGTTCCCGAGCCGAAGGTTCGGGGAGCTATTGTTTTTGTCTGGTCCGTCCGTCCGTCCGGCCGTGCCTCCGTCCGTCCGGCTATTCGTCCGTTTTTCTCAAAAAACTATTCAGTCTATCATCATCAAATTTGGTATACTAGTTTGCCAAGATGCAAGCTATCCACTGATGTATTTAGTTTTACATTAAGGTCAAGGTCGCGCCAGTTACGGGGTTCAAACCCCGAAACACATAATCGCTAATATCTCGCGAAGTTTTTTTGCATGTATTTCAATGCAGTTTTTTTCTCACAACATTTCTTGATGAATGGTCTATAACACAGTTGTCATGAATTTTTCTGTGCGCGCGTGTGCGCATGATCGCGCGCGCTCAAATCACGGGTCCGAACCCCAAGGCTACATATCAAAAACTATTCAGTTACGTGCTGTTTTGATGCGTTTTTATGTAGTTACGTGCTGTTATGATGCGTTTTTATGTATGTGTACAGCCGACACATTCCGATTTCGGAGTAGCTCGGCGATGCTGCGAGGGGACTTTGCAGCCGCTCGGCGTTGCACTTCTTTCACCCGCCAACTCCGAGACGGGGGTACGCCCACAAGATGTGTGGGTACCCCCCTACCATGTCGTTTCGCTGGTCACCCCCCGCCCCCCCACCCCACCCCACCCCAGCATTGTTCTGGATATCGCTTCATGTCAGTGCTGTATCAGTATTACATGTAGATCATTCCAAAAACTCCTAAAATATGGGAGCTCTTGAGAATCAATCTTGTACGTCAGTCAATGCGTGCGCGTGTGTGTGTGGCTGTGTGTTCTTCTTCGATCGCTCAGTTTCATGTCAAGTATGAGCGCAGATGCGTCATGCTGCCGTTATGCGCCTAAGAAATAGTTAGGCCCAGCAAGTCCCGACTTTGGGCTGGAGGAAATCTTTTTGAAAGCGTTTCGTGAAGAAGAAAAAAGGCAGGAGAACGGACCGGTAAGGCAGAAAGATTGTAGATGACAGTAAGCAAAGGGAAAAGGCAGAGTCAAAGAGAGTGATAGATTAGTAGAGGAAGTTACAAGCACAGAACTTCCAGAAGGTGGGGGAACTATTTATACAAAATAATCCAATCCCCCCCCCCCCCCCCCCCCCCCCCCCCCTATGTGTGTGTCCGGTCGTGAGTACAGTCTCTACACATTCTCTGGTACAGTGTAGTTGTGGATAAATCACAAGGCAACCAGCCGGCAACGGGGGGGGGTGGGGGGGGGGGGGGAGGAAGGGAGAAGAGAGAGAGAGAGAGAGAGGAGAGAGAGAGAGAGAGAGAGAGAGAGAGAGAGAGAGCAATGAAATGACTTAAGAGTCAAAACGGACTGTCTCCAGTTAGTCCATTGACTTAATCGCGAAAACTAATAACTTGTATTTTTTTAAAAAGACTAAAGAAAATATAAATAGCATAATCCATACATTTTTATATTATTTTTAGTGTTTAGTGTTTCACAATAAGTTCAATAATAAGTCAATGGGCTATCTGGAAATAGTCTGTTCTGACTCATAAAAGGCATCGGAATAACTGTTTAATGACCAGGCCATCTGTCCATGTCATGGAGGAGGGAGTAAGATCCAACTGAATTGATAATTATTAAATAATGCGATCTTTTTTGTTCGTTCACTTGTTTCACCAGCAGGGCAATTATCCTCAGATACACTGGAGAAACAATATATGGCTTTCAACTTTAACTTCATTAAATTAATGCAGAAATTTGCAGTCAAATGCTTCAAAATGGGTCGAATTAGTTCCCTGAAATTTTAAATGATTGAGTGGATTTTGCTTCGCTTTGCGCTTACTGTCTTTTCATTATTGTCCAATAATGAAAAAAAGGGGGGGGGGGGGGGGGGGGGCAGGGGTAGAGACTGAAATTTTGGAACAACAAAAAACAGCTAGAAAATGTCGGGGGTTGTAAACTTGTATTCATGAACATTATTCTAACGTCTAAGTTTTTCCAACGAGCTTCATCAGATAATTAATCTATCGAAATCTGAGCCTATATTCTTTTATTCTGGAATAGTCGGCACGAACTATATCCCACAGACCTTTACCAAAGATTCTAAAAGGGTAAGATGGACTACTTAAGAGTTACGGCGAACCGGGCTGATAGAGTTATCGTTAGTGGGAACAGTACACCACACACAGTGGAGGCTATCTAAAAACTCAGACGGGAATTTGAACGGAGAATTCAACTGGCCTATCGACGTGTTAAATGTGTACTGTTTTGAAGGGACATAACCAGTGTTTCTGTCCTCACTACTCATATAGGGAAAAGAGACCGGATGTTAGTCTTTTCTTTTCAGGGTCTTTGTCTTTACCCAACATCGTTGAGAAGAAAAACAACCACCACCCAACAACTACAGATTCTCGTTATAGAATTATCAACAATCTCACAGCAGGCGGTCGAACGATCTTTTCAGATCAGCCTCTCTCTCTTTTTCCTTTTGTGGATGGAAACACGCCCGCTGCTGTCTTTCTTTCCAACTCTCCTTCTTCTTCGCTTTATTTTGTAGCAAACTTTCGATCAATGGCAGGAGAAGGGAAAGCAAACCGACAACAATGGAAGCAGACGACAAAATCGGCAGCTGCCGAATGACGCAAGAAAGACACAATAATAATATAATTATACTCTCTCCACCACAAAAAACCCCTGCACGCGGCAATTTCAAAAGACTTCGGCACAGATTTAGTTCCTCCCCATACAAGGAATGATTGAAAACAGAGACGGGTGTTCTGAGAACAAACTTGTCTCCAAACTTCGTTCAGTAAGTAGCACAACACAACACCAAAAATGACCAAAAACTCAAAAGCTCGCGCACGTCAGATTTTTTTTGATTTTTTTTAAAGAAAATCACATCCGGGACATGGATGGTTAGCACGCACAGTTGTAAATTATTCCAACACAGTTCACAAAACCTTACGGTACAGTCCCTCTGAACGCTAAAACAAAAACTAAAATACGAAGAGCTCGCTACCAACGTGACTCACTCCCTCTTCCACGTGTCCATCTGTCACGGGCAGATCAATCAACAAGATCGATGAGCCAGGGTCGATCAATCAAGCGATCAACTGATCAATCAGCAAACCCCGTACCTACCAATGACGTGAACCTATCGACGCCCCAGCAACCAACCAGTAATAATAACGGCTGGGGCCCCGTTACCAAGGCAACGCATGAAAGCGCCATGATGGGGGGGGGGGGGGGGGTGGGGGGGGGGGGGGTTGATCAATAAACTGGCAAAGAAGATGCGATCAATCAATCAAATCAATCGGGGGCCTGCCTCGTATAGGAGGGAAGAACGGGGCGAGGCCCGTGTACCAGTAAGCATACTAGGCTTTGCTTAGTGGGTTTGTATATATGTATAGTAGGCACGAACTAGGAGCCAACATGTGTGTGCTTAGTCCCCGTGGGGATACCGGGGGTCTTTCGTAAAAATAGTTCCACCGCCTTCAAGAAGTTCTGTGCTTGTAACTTCCTCTAATCTGCCACTCTCTTTGACTCTGCCTTTTTCCTTTGCTTTCTGTCATCTACTATCTTTCTGACTTATTGGCCCATTCTCCTGCTTTTAAAAAAAAAATATGTTTCAAATAATTTTTCGTGTCGGCTGTGCGCAGCGAGGAGACCAGTGAAATCTGAAAACCGGACACATATGTACCTTACCCATTATGGCCATATGGCCTGGGAACGCAGAAGAAGAAGTGTGTGTGTTCGAGGATACGTGTAGAAGAATAGGGAGGGGAGGGGAGGAGAGTTGGGGTGGGGGGTGGGGTGTTGTTGTAAGCATAACAGTTGAGTGACACGCTGACAGGGAATCGGTCTTCTATGGGAAATCGATCCGTCACTGACAAGGCAGCAGTGACAATACGTGCGTTGTCTCTCTCGTCACTCACATGCCCATCGTTGTACCTCTCGTTGTGCGTGTGCGTGTGTGTGCGTGTGCGTGTGCGTGTGTGTGTGTGTGTGTGTGACAGTGTGTGTGTGAGAGAGAGAGAGAGTGTGTGTGAGAGAGAGTGTGTGTGTGTGTGTGTCAGTGTGTGTGTTTGTGTGTGTGTGTCAGAGTGTGTGTGTGTGACTGTGTGTGCGTGATTGTGTATGTCAGTGAGTGTATGTGTGTGTGTGTGTGTGTGTGTGTGTGTGTGTGTGTGTGTGTGTGTGTGTGTGTCAGTGTGTGCGTGTATGTGACGGTGTATATGTGTGTGTGTGACTGTGTGTGTGTGTGTGACTGTGTGTGACTGTGTGTTCCTCCAAACATAAGCTTCATTTGTATTCTTTTTTGTTGTGCTTCACATCTTTCTTGTGTGTGTGTGTGTGCGCGCGCGCGCGTGCACGTGCGCGTCTGCATGCGCGTTCACACTCCCACACGCAACCGCGTGAAATTGCGAACAGCACATGATTTGGGTATATACAGCACTCCCTTATAAGACCTTCAAAAATCATCCAAAATGAGGTCTTATAAGGGATGGGTCTTAAAGGGAGGTAATTGCAATACTAACAAAGAAGGGCAATGTCTCAAAGAAGTAGGTCTTATATGGGAGGGAGTCTTATAATGGGGTCTTATAAGAGAGGTTCCACTGTATTTTCAATCGGTTACAAGAGGTGCTTGCCTCTTCCCTTCACTTTTGCCATTAAGTGTTTTTCTTCCAACATCGCAACATTACGATGTAGAGAACGGGCCATTACAGAAGCCCATAGATTACAAAAATATGTTATCATAAAGTCTCTCTCTGGACAACCCTCTTCACCTCTAATTGCAAACGTTGAAAGTGCTTTAAAAAAATATTTAATTTTAGAACAACGCTTTTAAAAGGAGAAAAACACACACACACACACACACACACACACACACCCACAAAAATAGCTCAAACACATACAGGAAAACAAGAGGGGAAAAAAGAAACAGACACACGCACGCACACACGCGTGCACACATACACACACGCGCGCGCGGAAGCACACACACACAGACAAGCGCAGGCGTGCACACACACACATACACACGCGCACTGTAAATACAAGCACACACACACTTGCACGCACATAAACACAGGCATGCGCACACGAATGCAAACAAGCACACACGCTCACGCGTACACACACACACAGCCTGTGTGTGTGTGTGTTTGTGTGCGCGCGTGCGACACCGGCTTGAGTGTGAAAGAGACAGACAGAGACACACAAGGCAGAGAGAATAGAAACAGAGACAGAGCGAGCCTAGACTCGCTAGTGTCATTTCTTCTTCTTCTTCTTCTGCGTTCCCAGGCCATAATGGGTAAAGTACGCATGTGTCCGGTTTTCAGTTTCCACTGGTCTCCCCGCTGCGTACAGCCGACACATTCCGATTTCAGAGGAGCTCAAAGGAGAAAAATTATTTGGAAGATGTTTTTGGAAAAAAGGCAGGAGAATGGGCCGCCAATAAGTCAGTACATGATAGAAAGCAAATAAGGGAAAAGGCAGAGTCAAAGAGAGTGGCAGATTAGAGGAAGTTACAAGCACAGAACGTCCAGGGAACTATTTTAAGACCCCCCTTCCCCGGAATCCCCACAGGGAGGTGTCTTTTCGATCGGGGGGGGAGGGCGCCCAGCAGACCACCCACCTCCTTCTCCTTAGCAGCGAGCTCCACCTCCATGTTGGACCTG
Organism: Phymorhynchus buccinoides; assembly: GCA_017654935.2. Lineage (NCBI taxonomy): Eukaryota > Metazoa > Mollusca > Gastropoda > Neogastropoda > Raphitomidae > Phymorhynchus > Phymorhynchus buccinoides. Next base: position 38,789,430 of record CM065702.1, on the reverse strand, counting down.
GAGAGGATGTCCATGGCGTGGTCCATGGACTGGGCCGCGCTGGAGGGCCTCATGAGGTCCCCGGGGTTGGAGGAAGAATTGTGCTGGTGCTGGTGGAGCCCCTGGTGAAGACTCCCCCCCTGCTGCTGCTGCTGCTGGAAGTGATGGAGCTGTTGTCTGAGGCGCTCCGCTTCTCTCTCTGACGCTGCTGCCCGCTGGAAAGAGACATATAGGAAGTGTCACAGAGGCGTGCGCGTGTGTGTGTGTGTGTGTGTGTGTGTGTGTGTGTGTGTGTGTGTGTGTGTGTGTGTAGAACAGAACAGAACACAGAGAGAGAGACAGAGAGAGAGAGAGAGAGAGAGAGAGTGTGTGTGTGTGTGTGTGTGTGTGTGTGTGTGTGTGTGTGTGTGTGTGTGTGTGTGTGTGTGTGTAAGCGCTCGCGCGCGCGCTGCGCGCGCGCGTGTGTGTGTGTGTGTGTGTGTTTAAGTGTGTGTGATGTGTGTGTGTGTAGAACAGAACAGAACAGAACACTGTGTGTGTGTGTGTGTGTGTGTGTGTGTGTGTGTGTGTGTGTGTGTGCGTGTGTGCGTGTGTGCGTGCGTGCGCGTGCGTGTGTGTGTGTGTGTGTGTAGAACAGAGCAGTGTGTGTACGCGCGCGCGTGTGTGTGTGTGGAGAGGAGAGAGAGAGAGAGAGAGAGAGAGAGGAAAGAGAGAGAGAGAGAGGAGAGAGAGAGAGAGAGAGAGAGAGAGAGAGAGAGAGAGAGAGAGAGAGAGAGAGAGAGAGAGAGAGAGAGAGAGAGAGAGAGACAGACAGACAGACAGACAGAGAGAGACAGACAGACAGACAGACAGAGAGCGAGAGAGAAACAGACAGACCAGAAAGATAGCAAACTGTTACGTGTCACGGGTACCCACCTCGTTCGCTCGTTCCAAATCGGCCATCACCATGTCCATCTCATCGGATCTGCAACAGAGCAGGGAAACACGTCAACCACAACGGAACCTCCCACCCCGGAAGACGGAGTGTGGCTGCCCACGTGGCGGGGTAATTAACAAAAACAACCGGTCACACACGTAAATATGAAAAAAAACTAAACTCCCTTTACATATTTCTGCAGTCATTGTTTGATACAAGTTATTAGTTTTTGTAATACATCCAATAATACGTCAATGGACTATCTAAAGATAGTCCGTTTTGACTCCAAGCCATCGCAATGTTCGCATCCCTAGCTGATGCACTTACACCACAGTGTTCAAGTGCTACCGCTGTTGG